>JAGPOW010003316.1:107538053-107554905 GCA_030014935.1 Caiman crocodilus | reverse complement strand
TAGGAAGAACCTCTTCACAGTTCGAGTGGCCAAGGTCTGGAATGGGCTCCCAAGGGAGGTGGTGCTCTCCCCTACCCTGGGGGTCTTCAAGAGGAAGTTAGATAGGCACTTAGCTGGGGTCATCTAAACCCAGCACTCTTTCCTGCCTATGCAGGGAGTCAGACTCAATGATCTATTGAGGTCCCTTATGACCCTAACATCTATGAAACGCAATTTCAAAGAAAAAGCAGCTGGCAACACCTCCAAAGGCTTCCCATTAAACATATGAAGATAAACCTAACATGCACAGGAAAGTTCAGCAAGGTATTAAAGGTTAGTTTTTAAAAACTTTTTCAAGTTTGGGTGAGCTACTTCTATACTACCAGTTTAAAATACTCCATACTTGTGGAGCTTCTGTCTGCTGACACAGAAATAGGTACATCTCATTTGTTGACTCTTCCAGAGAAAGAATGTAAGAACACCATACAATCGCAATATATTTACTAATACAGAACTTCTGTAAAGACTGATGGCTGGTAATGGATCCAGCACATCAAGTAATTGTATAACTTACAAACCTAAATATGAAGTAACATCCTTATACTGTATTCATACTGTAAAAAAATGCCAGAGATCAAGCTTTGATACTTTGTAAGCTTCCCACAATTTTACTCATTTAAAAATGGAAACATGACTGAGGACAAGTGAAAGCAGCTACATCATTTCTCGCAAAAAAAAATCCTTACAGGAGGGAAAAAGTTCATTCTGGATTGCTTACAACTGATTTGTTTATTATGACTGATGCCACTGCACCTTCTAATGTAACAGCACACTACAGATCTCTTAAAATACCATTCAATGCAGAGATTTCCTTGCTACCCAAATCACTGATTTTTATAATTCATATTTCTCTCTTGATTCCTGGAGTGGGTAGATTCTTCAACACATCATCATCCACTTCATCCATCTCTTTACTAAATATTCTTTCTGAATTAAATGTCTTCTGTTCCCAAATTTCCCTGAAGATCACCACATGCAGAAAAAACGTATCTTTGCCTGTTGCATAATTTGCAAGATGCTTGCAATCTGGTATAATTAATTCATTCAAATTTTGCAATGCAGTTTACCTATGATCACCTTCAGGGACTTCTGTGCATTAAAAATAGGAAAATGCTATTAATGAAACATTTTGAATCGTAACGGTCTTCAGTTCTGTTCACCATATAGCAGCTTAACAGGTTGGTTTATCTCACACAATGGAATGTGTGTGTCTATTGTATTTATTCCAAAAAAATAAAAGTGTTGATGGAAAACAGAAAGAGAGGAAGACCAATAGCTCAGTAGTTCACGCACTTGCCTGGAATGCAGGACCTCTACTTCAAGTCCTAGCTCAAACCAGACAAAGAGGGGATTTGAACCCGACTTCCCCATAGCCCAAGTGAGCACACTAATCATGAGCCACTTGCTACCTAGTCTTCTTCTGTCCACAAACGAAAGTTCCATAGATTAAATTTCAAATTATCCCAGTGTATAAAAGGAACATTTTTTGGTCCCACATAAGTTTTCTCTCCTTCTCAACTGGATTGACCACAAATAGGAAGCAGAATGCTTTTGTGTATTCAGTCTGCCATTAGCAATTTACAGATCTCATAGCAGCTTCCCATAATTTTAAGCAGAGTGATACTTTCTCCATCATTCAGATTATTATTTGAAGTAATACATTTCTCCTGTTTTTCTGGTCTCCAAATCATTATTTGTAGAATCATAATGCAGTGGTGTCATCCAAAGCCATTATTCAATGTCACTGTTTTTAACTACTCATACCATGATTCATTGATTGTATCAATTTCCATTTCTCTTTGTTTGAAGAGATCACAGACCATAACTGCTTCTTTTCCACTTATGGCAAATTTTCCTAAAGTATCCTGCAACTTTTCCTCTATTTTCCCCACTATCCTTTACCAGGTCCATGAATTATTTTCATTCAGGTCTTACAAATTCAACATTGGTAATTTAGTTCCATTATCTTTGTCAACTCTTTCTGCTCCTTTCCATAAGGCTGAACTGGAGTGGGGCAACTTTTTATAGCTGCTTTAGCAAATGGAAACACAGAACTGCAGTATCTGGGCAGGTCAATATATGGTCAGAAATAAGTTTCGAAGCAGACCATTTTCCCTGCAGGGGACTTCAATGTGAGGAAGATAGAAAACCTCTGTAAAGGGACTTGAAATCTTGTGCTTGCCACTTGCAAGCAGCTGTACATACAAGTGTCACAGTTTTCTTTTTTTCAAAATTATGTATGGTCTTTCCCTAAGCAGCTTTTTCTAAACAATTATCATCTTATTTCACACATTTAGGGTGAACGGCTACTTAGTAAACTACAAACACTGTAGACTTGTCTCAGCTTCTGCCTGAATTTCATTCAATAATTATGGCAAAGAAAATTAAGATAAAGTTGAATTAGGTTTTTTTTTTATAATAAATACTAAATATGAATAAAAGATCTACCATTTACTGAGTAAGACCGTAGGTCCATCTTGCACAGTATCCTGTCCCATGCAGTAACAAAGTGGATGCTGAAAGGCAAAATAAGCAGGGTATGACCAGGGTTTTTTCCCCTCTGTTCCTCTCCTACTTGAAGCCTCCAACACTTAGGGTATAAGAAGTTCTGATTTAAAGGCTATAGCCCTAACTCCCATGCTCCCATGTAAACATAATTCTAATGTAATATTTACTAATGTTAGACAATTCCTACAATGATCAACTTTATAAAGGTAACTGATAGAATCACAATAGGGAACAAATAGTGATCAAATATATTTAAATGCATAACAAAAGCTATGATACTATTAGCAGTAAATGAGGAACTCCCACAAAATCAAATTTAATATCACACCCTGATAAGGTGTTAAGTAAACATAACCGTTGTTATATAAAAAACATTAAAGATTTCTTTTAAACGTGTGTAGCAACCAAACAGGTTTTAATGGTCACACCTACTTTAGCTACAAGCTACTCCACTCTAACACCCAAAAATAATATTTGGAGTGTTATGTGGTTGTTAAGGATCTCTATGATTGATGGAATCTATTGTGGCATTGTCTTTATAATCACTTGCATTTGTTATTAACACAGAAGAAGGAATGTACGTTTTTATTTTACAACAAAGGCTGCCCTATAGTGACTAACTTCTTTTGAGCATAAACTAACAAAAGCTGTGTACATGTGAATATGTTTCAGAAGTTGGCACAAAGAGTCAAAAACAAAGCCTTCAGTACTTGAGCTAATACAAAAACCAATCTACTTAAGAGAACATGAAAGCTGTCAAATACCTCTTACCCTTATTCAACGTTTCTTAAAATTCTTCTTGACCACAAGGAAACAAACAAACCAAAAAAACCTAACCCTTTTAAAAAAAACCAGTATATAATATCTTCTTTTTAAAAGGAAACATTTAAGTAATTGAATCTAAGTACAAGTAATTCTATGCCACTTCTGCTGAATATTCATATCAGCAACAAACAATAACACTAGCAAAATATTTTAACATGAAGCTTTCCCTTGTAAAATGTCTGATGTGTCAAGACACCACCTAGCACAAATCATAGAGTTTAAGACCAGTATTTCTTGTTTAAACATGCTACTTGATCAGCAGAATCACTTGTGTGAACAAGCTAAGATTAATGTACACTAGAGCTAGAGCAGTCTTACTATTTAACTGATAGAGCTATAATTTAACAACCTCATTATCAGCACTATAATTTTCAGACTGCTGAAATATCAAACTTATAGAAAATATTATATGTTTAAATACTTATAACAGCATTGTCATTTGAAACTACTTTCAGCAAGAACATAGATAGACACTTGTGCATTGATGAACAAGGTTTTAATCCCATAAAGGAACTTTCACTGTCAAATTATAGGTGTTTCAACATTTCATTTATAAACATCATAATTAAATTCTCTCTACCGCAGAGAAAAAACAAACTTTGTATCATAATGCTGCCTTTTCTTTGCTTTTGATATTTTAGATTGATTTCTATGATTAGGGCATGCTTTTACCTAGCAACCCTTTTTCTATTAGTTGTCAATTTGGTATCCTGTTTCTGGCTATAAAAGTAGAGAAGAATTCCCATCATGACGACTGACTCTCAGGCCGTTCAGACTGGACAGATCTCCATTCTAAGCATTCTGAGGTTAGCCAAACCTCTTAGAAACATACGAAAATAGAACTGGAAGGTAGGGCTCTTGAATAACTGGGTTGAAAATTTAACAATAAAACATTACTTATGAAATTATCAGTCAGTACTTTCTGGCTTCTCGGCAGGCAAGAAATGCTGCAAGCGCTGCACTACTTGGTATCTCAGCCTGTTATTTGATCACCAACCAGAATGCATGAGTGCTCAGAGGTACAAATTTAAGTTAGAATTCAGTTCATATTTCAGTGGTGGTTCTGGTTCACTTTGAATTTTAGACCGAGCTTTGGAGGGGCACAAGTTTCTATTTCATCAGAGCAAATTCACGTATATCATTCATCATTCCTATAGCACTTCTTAGCATGGTTTGGCTTCCTATATCTAACAGAAAAAATAATATATGCAACCCACTAAAAATACAGTTTATTGAACAATGCCAACAAACAATAGAATCCCTTCCCTAAGTGACAAGATTTCTTCCCCCAAAATCTGAGAAATAGAATTATTTAAAAACTAAGAAAATAAGAAATTCGTGTCTAATTCTGTAGCCAGCCAAAACTGGGATCCATCAGACAAACAATAAGGAACTAGTTTCAAAGTAGGAACTCCCATTTAAGCAATCATTCTTACTGAGGCCCATTAACCCAGAATCTAGTCAAACCGATGATAAATGGCCCTTTTCAGACATTGGGAAAGAGACACTGATGAAAACCTGAATCCTCCCAACAGGAGGCCAAAACAAAAAGAAACTCCATAAGGTTACCTAGTTATAAAGCCACCCAAGTTCCAGAACACCATCTCTCTCAATAGGCAGACAGAAAACTTATAACAAAAATTAAGAGATATAAAATATTGCAAGGAAGATAAAACTACAGCATCATTTTATTAGTGCTCAATGTATAGGTTGAAAATTAAATCCAAAAAATTGTCTCTAAAACCAGACCAGATAAATGTTATTTTTTTCCTAGATATTGTATAATACTACAGCATGATTAAATATATCATGCTGCCCTCTTGTGCTAGACTTGCAAAAATAGCCTTTATTCATGTCAGTGAACAGATGAAGTGGAACATATGAAGCATTCACTATGAAGTGGAAAATGTCCATATTTTTCTCCTAACAGATAAGTCGACATGCATGTGGCTCCCATACTGCAATCTGGATGAAGAAGCAGAGGTAAGTTTGAAAAGAAAAGGACAACTGGTACATTCCCAAAAAGAATGTAAATTCTATTAGCAAATACAGATAATCCCTGAAACCCAATGACGTGATTTATCACATCACACCAATCATCATTATGAATCCATAAAGATTATGCTGGGATCTGTACCTAAAACTGACTTTTAATCATGTAACTTTCAATCTGCTTCTTAGTATAGGATAATTTTTTTTTAAAAATGTAGATATTTAAGATCCAGAATTTATTAGGTCTTCAGGAATACATAATTAAAAGTGAGGGGGTACTCACCATGCATCAAGTTGTTTTGCTTTAACTGCCCTGTGTGTCTTTTCTATCCGGTGGTAAGTGGAAACAAAACTACAGTAATTTAGCTGTTGTTTCATTCATAGGTAAACTATCACATTTACCTTCCACTTATTGTGAGATAGAGTGGATGCATGAAACAGTTATCATGAAGCAGCTGACGCAAGAAAATTGTTCATCTGTCACATTCAAATGTTTAAGAAACTCAGAAAGTCAAATAAAGGTTCACTTAAAGAATGAATCCTAATTTTAAATTTTTACATGTGTATTATACTAAATAAAGCATGAAATCTGAGCACTTAAAGCCACCATTCACAAAATAATGTCTATTGTTTCTTTTATTTTCTAGAATATCACTATTCTACAAATGCTTTTAGATTCCTATAACCAGTCTCAATTTGTCACAGATTCTCCTACACCAAAACACATTTTCATTCTTCTGAAATTGCCGGAGTACCATTAAGAGATCTTTCAGCAAGTCTAGCAGGATCCTGTCTCTCCAGCCAAAGCCAACTAGTGAAACACAGAATTTAGAACAGAAATTATTTCCATTGTTCATCATAGCTGACTTGATCTGTGCCCTTGGGAGTTAACAGACATCCTGATTCTCAAAACCTATTTCCCAGTGATTCTCCTTATAAACCCAATTCCCTGGCAGGAAATTTCCAATGTTAGGCACTTTTGAAAAATTAGGCTGGTCTATTATAAAACAGTTCAGCCTTGGCATTTAGCATTGTTGCTTATGTTTTGAGAGATCACGTAACATAAGACCCTGATGCAGGACAGAGAAGTAAGAAGATTGCTAAGACTGCAGGAACATCAAAATGAATTTCTTAACTTATGTGCAGATACAGTTTCATCTTTACTAGTTCATAAAATGGTAATATAAAGTATTAAAGTAAATATAAACCTACTCAAATTGCTATTTTGTGGAAAGTATAAAAAAAAATAAAAATCAAAAAAAATCAAAAAAAAAAATAAATCGGTCAGTCTTTGTGAAATCCACAGGAAATAACTTACTAAAATGCTGACTCCCCAGTGGGAGCCAAGAGTCCTCCCCAGCCATGCAGTCTGCTGGTGGAAGGTAAGCAGACAAGATGGTTGCTGCTCCTGCCCCTCTCCATCAATCAGCAGAAAGGTATAGGGCCACACGATGGACAGCCCTCTCAGCCAATCAGAAGCGAGAGGTGAGGCTATATGATAGACAGCCATCTCCACTAATCAATGGTGGAAGACAGGCCGCCAGGGCCTCTCAGTCAGAGTTGTGGGGGGCCCCACCATGATAAGCCCATGAAAACTGTGGCCAGACCTCTGATCTGCTTGTGAAATTGGCCAGCTGAGTCTTCAAGTTGGGTAGACCCCTAATAATAAGAGAACCATATTTGCAATGATTGTGTGCTACATTTCTTTAAAGGAATTTCTATCAATAAATAGAGATATTTATTAGCTTGCATAAACTATATTCCAATTCAAAATCTAATAATATCCCTCAAAGGCATCCTTGCTGTGAGGTAACAGACGAAATATATTTATACAGTAAAAGAGTGTTGACATTACTACACCTTCCCTTATGTTCTATATACGACAAATGCAGGGGTGCGGGGGAACAGGAAGAGAATGCACATATGGCAGAGGCGGTCAAAATATGGTCCAGGGGCCAGATCCTGCCTGCCAGGTGATTTCATCCAGCCCATGGGCAGAGACCCACAAATTTATTACATCTGGCCAGACCCACAGCTGCCTCTGCTGTACTCCACATGGGGCTGAGCCCCACTCACCCACAACAGGACAGTGCACTGTCCTACCACCCTTGACTGCAGGAGGCCACAGCCCTGGCCCCAGCCAACACACACAGCTTCCAGGCAGGGCTGCTGCTGCCACCACTTTCCTTCCCCAGCCTCCAGCAGCACCTGCTCCTAGTGTAGCATTCTGGGAAGCAGGTAGGGAAGCAGCAATGCGAAGGAGGAAAGCTGCAGGTGGCCAGGAGCACAGGGCCCACGCCAGGGCTGGGTCTCAGGGTCAGGGCAGGTCAGTGGGAGCACGGAATCCAGGTCAGCAGCAGCTGGCTCCCCACAACTCATGTGCAGCTCCCAGGACTTGACCAGAGCCTCACACCACCAGAGGGCTCCACCTGCCACAGGTCATGATGGTCTCAAAAGCCCACTACCTGTTGGTTCTGCAGCTGCTGTTGGTCACAGGGGCTGTGTACTATAGTGGGGGACATGTGACAGGGCTTCTATACACACCCACACCCCACAAAACTCCCCCACCAACCCACCCGCCCACCTCACACACAAACACCCCAACTACATCCCACACATAGCTCAAAATAAAATCTTACTCTTGTATACTACAACACAATCACCTCTACATACAGTATGCAAACACACACAAATCAGAACAAAATATTTTTTGAAATAAAATGTAAATATTTCATAGTAGATGTTCAATTTTTAGTATACGATTCCATCTTTTTCTGGTTCCAAGATTGCATTCCCCACCCCACCCCTTCCAAAAGGAGAACTTGCTGTGGGGAAGGGAGGGCTAGTGGCAGCAAGGGGAGCGACTCCCAGTGGCCAAGGTCAGGGGTGGGACTCCCAGTCCCAAAATGGCAACCAGGGGGCAGGGCACCTGTCAAGGGGTGAGGCTACCCTTGCTACCCTCAATAGCTCACCAAAACTCATTTAGCAGCCCTCCAGCTTAAATATTGCCCACCCTGACATATGGTGGTCAGTCCTGTCATTGCTCATCACCAATTCTAAACAGATATTACAGGAAGACAGATCCTGCCCCACAGAGATCCACTCTCTGGTCACCACCCTATAGCTGAGCTTACGTTTTCCTTTCCAACCATTCCTGTGATCTTCAAACCTAAACTACTGCATACACATAATAATAGCCCACAAACAATACAAGTTTAGGCATGCACAATGGTATGTTTAAAGAAAGGGAACTATGTGCATATACACTATCATGATCTGACTTGAACTGACTCTTCACACACACAACTTTTCTGGAAGGAAAGAGAAATTCTATGAATGTATAAAAATATGTATCCCTATTAGATTTTTTCATTATGAAACAACTTTCTGAATTGTAAGAACAAGTCTATTCATTTTTCTTTTTGAGATAATTAAAGGTAGAAAGGCCATCACCCTTCCATTTCCCATAAACCAGTGACTACCTAGTTGGCATTCTCTTTCTTCATCCCTCCTCACTCTATTTCACTTCCTTAATTCTTTTCCTTCTACTGTCTTAAACCACCTATTCTTTTCTTGCTCCCCCCTCCTCAAATCTCATTATCTAATTTCACATAAATTGATCAGGTCTACTTGGAATCCAACCCCCTTTCTCTTCATTATTTCAGATGATAACTTTTAACTTGTGTACTTTGGGTTTTCTATCAACTCTGAGTGAATAAATGAATTGTTCTTACAAAAGGCTAAATTGCCGTTTTTACAGTCATGCATTACCATAGCAAATTTTAAACCAAATTATTAAAAAGAGATAGATATAGATATCTATATATCTAATAAGCCTTGGACTTCTCCAATACTTATTAGAACTAGTTTCCAAAAATAAAAAAAATACGAACAGGTGCCCCATAAAATGCAAACATATTTGTTGTCCGAGTGCTAGCAAACTCATGCAGCTAAATCATGTAATTAACAGCTCAACTGGTAAGTTAGTATGCAGTACCAATGTAATAGTTTGTCTGCAAGTGCAAAAGCAGAATTAGGTGAATTAATTTGGATTACCATATATTTCCCTAATTTTTCTTTTACATTGCTTATCATAATTGTCTATGTATATTATATGATAATTTTAAAATATTCAGCTTACCAATAGGGTTCCTGTCAAAAAACAACACTGGAGCTTTCAAAATTGACTGAAACATTTTGTTGTGCAAAATCTGGCCAGCATTAACGAGAACTTGAAATACCAAAAGACTTCTTATTATGCCAAACAGTATTGTAACCACTGTTAAACCTAAACACGAAAGAAATAATCATAGAACACACATATACCTTTTATAAAAAAGATGAAAAGAACAATTTAGTTAAGACAAAATTATATATATTTTGCTCACTGCTGGGTTCAAAACAGTTTGCAGAAAGAGAAAGAACACAAGATGAAGACAGGATTCCAGATGAATACAATATGATCAGTTACTATAAACTTGCTAATACCTTGAATTATCCTCACACTGTCATTTGAAAGAAAATTTATATTTTGCTGTTGTTAATAGTAATAAATTGTTTTATTAAAACAGAAAAAGTTGTTAGTTAGCATTGTATAATATCCCTGCATATCTGCTTACTCATCAGACACCACACTTAAACGTAATACTGTACATTAGACCCCAATTATTTCTCATTCTAAAAATGGGGGAAACCAACTTTTTCAGATCTCAGCATATGGCAAAAATGAGAAACTGAGCTTTTAAATGGCATGCACTTATAAGTTAGGTAAGTCAGATGTACAATACTGTTTGTGGGTGACTTTCTGCTAGCTTAGCGTTCTACATTCTTACAATATTTTTTTAATCTCTGTTTTATATAACCAAAGGATTAAAAAGAAAGTAGTATACAATTTTTAATTACCGGGTACCTGAGACAAAACACTGGACACTCTTGGAAAAAAGTGGTAAAACATATAGATTATATTATCCCATAAAAATATGTATTTTCACAATTGGTTTTCAAGTTTATTTAGACTTGATTCCTATAAAAGATGGCACTGGCTCAACTTATTTTCTGTTCATTAACTCTGTCTTGCAGCTTTCTTAAAATTTCAGTATCATAATTTATCTATACTGTTCTGTCACTTTAAACAAAGCTTGTATAAAAATCTGTATAATTTATTTGTAAACTAACCCACAGTTGTACAATCATAAAAAGGTTGATTTTCTTACCCTTAGCCATACTCTACAGTACTATATAGAAGTCTATAGTCCTATATATCACAAAATAACATACCAAATAGAGGAAGAGTGATATAATCTGCATAGGGACTGTGTTTTAAGTGCATCTAGATTAGATAAAAAGACAGAAGTGTACCAGAATACATTCTGCTTGCTTGTTTCCTTCGTGTCCCTCATCACAATATGAAAAAGTGTTTCCTGTCATAAAAGGGAGTGTAGGGTGTTCATGTTGTGCACCAGAATAAACTGAAGCAAGTGATAACTAACTATTATTTAGGGGCAACTTCTTTTGGCATGGTTGACTTTACATGTTTATTCCCCCCTCTGACTAATTAAAACATATAATCTTTACATTAAGGAATGGTATGCAAATTCTAATACTATTAATCAGATCTTTAGAAGATACGTAGATAGATATTTTTGGAAACCCCACTTACTATTTAGGTATCTAAAAGCCCATTGAAATATATTTAAAAAAATATTGTTTTCCCCTATCATTTAAGTACAATAGCAAAGGAACCAAAGAATAATATCCATGATGAGTCTTTAAAAGCCAGCATTTTGTAGGAACAAAAACTGGAATACTGAGTTTCAGGATGAGGATCAATGTCTAATCCCTCTTGCCCATCCATATAATGATTGAAGATTTAGCGGAACATATTAGTATAGACAACAACCACAAGTTTACGGTGATTGACTTTTTGAATACTCAATTCTTAGTTTACCTTCCAAAATCCAGACAGAGCAAATTAAGAATCTCCATTCAACCCGTTTCTCCTGCTAGATTTTTTCTTTTTTTTTTCTTTTTTAATTATTACATTTAATTTAGTCAGGAAACAAGTCTCAGTATGCTAATCTGTTAAGACATTACTGAATCACTGCTGAAATCCTATTTTCCCACACTACTGCTTAGCAGATGCTTTCAGAAACCTGTACTATAGCATTACAAATAATTCAAATATATATATTACCTGCATAAATGCCTAAATACAAGGTTAGATCTAGATGCATAGTCTCATTTACTCCTTCATTTCCATTTGTTGTGACATTCAGATTTTTTTGCTGATTTGCCCTGTAGAAATAGATGCAAAAAAAGGAATAAACAATATAACAGAAATATTGCATAAGCAAGGCCTTAACTAAGCTGTGTACCTTTTATTAATATGCAAACAAACAATTGACTGCTTTTTCAAATCAACTTGAGATTTGCAGGTCTAAATATATGCCTATGTTCAGGCTGTCATGAGTCACACATGGATAAAGACTTCTGGTCACACTATATTATAAGAACTTTACATTGTTTCAATAGGTAAAATAAGTGAGGTTTAAAAGACAAGGATGACTGAATGAGTTTTAAGTTTTCCTTAGAACAGACTCCACACCTTCCCTCCACTCACTACTGGATTTCCATTGATTGTACAACACTTTTGTGCAAATGGCAGAAATAACTCACCAGTAGGAAAGCCACCAATCCTGGAGCACATAAGCAACCTTAAACAAGCAAAGTCAAATTAATATACATACAGCAAAAATTACTCAAAATGTAAGCTTTCAGAATTGTTTTTCTTTGTTGTGTGCATTTTGTTTGTGAATTTGTTTGTTTGCTTATTTAATGAGATTTTACTAGAGGACAAAGTTCCTTTCCTAGAGGATACACTGTCCCCACCAACTAAATAATCACCTCTGCCCCTTTCTATAACCCAGAGATCAGCAATTTACAGACCACAGGCCATATTTTGCCTATTGAGCCACTTGATCTGGCTTGCAGACAATGGGCTTCAGCAGTGGGAGAAATGGTGGCAGCCACTAGGTCCTTCTACCAACCTGCCTGCCTCTGACCCAAGTTGGGTCATTCCAGGCCACAGTGTAAGAAAGTTGCTGACTACTGTCATAAACTACTGCCTGGGACTGGAGAATCTCTTTCCTCTGCAGTGTTTTTATACCAGAGCAGCCTTCTTTTACCATAAAAAGCATTTTCTTCCTAACTGTTACCTCTTAAAATTTGCTGTATGGCTTATTTTTAGATAACTTTCGGTAGCTGTAGTATGCATCTCTGAAAATTGTAATGGTATATAATTTGTTTAAATAGCACAATCCGAAAAATTTAACCAGCACAAAATTGCTCAAAGCACTAGGTCTTTTGAACAATGGGCTACTAACTAAATGTCCCACTAGGAAACAATATTTGAACTAATTTAACCACATTCCAATAGACCATAAAAATTGTAAGACAGCATCATAGACCAAAATCCTTTCTGGTGAAACATGAGAACACAGCCTTCAACTGAATGACAAGTATAAAAACGCTACTGCTACCATAACACAAAACAAGATGCATTCTTTATTATTTGTAGAACCAAGAGATGGAATTACCTGTGCCAAAACATTTAAAAACAGTAGTATAAAAATGATGAAATAGTTTGCTCCAGCAGAAAAGTATTTCCTGTATATTTTAAAGTTTATTTTTCCCTCTGACCGGCTCTCTTCTGGCACTGCAGTCAGCACAGGTTCAGTCTGCACAGAATATAATGGATAGGAAAGCTAAAGTTATATGGATTCATAAAATTCAGTGATACAGCATAGTTAAGAATTACCAAAACACAAAAAACAAAAACCAAACCTAAATATGGAGCTAAAATGATTACACTCAAATATTTTTAGTTTAAAATTTATATGAAAAAGATGAGAAAAAGAAGAAATTCAATTTTACAATATAAGATACTCTAAAAATTTGACTCCACAAAATACAATCATGGTGGTTTCAAGTTTGCCTCATGGTGGTTTCAAGTGACCTCAAATTAATTGTGTCAGCAGACAAGCAAAAAAATCGTGGCAACTGCCAGTGCTGCAAAAATAATTCCTAGAACCAAAATGTGCTTTCTCTTTCATATATCATTATCACCAGTATTAAAGAAGTTCTGGAGACTAAATCCTTGCTTTGGTAAGGTACCGATAAACAGAAAGAGAATATGCTCGAAAATATTTCTCATAAATAGGACTGGTTTTCTAAATCAAGGTCTAAAAAGATTTGTGGTAAAGGTAGTGTCAGCCCCAGGATTTGGCAAAGGGGGGTCTGATATGATAGCAGGCAGACACTGTGTAGGTGTCTGCACTCGTGGTCCCAGCCTCCTTCCTCATAACTCACTGGTGTGAACAGACTCCACTGCAGGAGCCTCTGGAGACTTTTTTTTTTTTTAAATCAGCAAAAACGGAACATCCCCACTTTCCCCCTGTAGTCAAGGCATGACACCTCCCCTTCTGCCACTCCCCAGACTGGTGCCGCTTTCCCAACTTTCCTGGGCCTGGGGAAAGCCTCAAAGCCGCTCCTGTCCACTCCAGCTACATTACGTGAGAGCTGGGCTCAGAGACAGCAGCAGCAAGGCAAGTGCCTGATTTTGCAATCATAGCTTTCATTTAGTTGTCTGTATATCACACTTTTATGTTTCTACTTGGTAAGCTATGGACCACCAAGCAATAAACTCCTTTTGTGATCTCTTTCTGCGCTGGTCTTCATTCATCCTAAATGCACCTGATTTAATATTACTAAAATTCAAGTACACAAAACTCTTACCACACCAATAGCATAAGTTGAAAAAAAAAAAACAAAACACTGTGTGGCTTAATGCTTATAGTGGGTACTCACACACAACTGTTCTATTGCTCCATCTTTCTGCGACTGTACAGAGGAATCCTCTGACCAGACTGAGGACTGTGAAAAAGCACGATTCCTTGATGACTTCAATTTGGGGGTCCCTGGGACTGCCAACTGCTCATCTTCACCATTTTTTTTCAAAAGGGAAGCAAAGTCGATTCCAGATTTCAGAAACTCGGAATAGGTTCCTTTCCCCACCATTCTACCCTAAAATTGAAATACTTTTTTAATGCTGTTCATAGTCAGTGTACACATCCTGAAAAGGATGCATTTGAATTTTCCCCTCTATATATCTATTGCAGAAATCTTCTTAACTCCCATGATTTTTGGCCCATGCACTGTTAACAAATAAAAACCTTGAACGATTCCTAGAAGCCCTCATCTCTTATTTATAGTATAGAATAATTAACAGAAAAGAACTCTTTCTTTACATTCTTCACTCCTCCCTCCTTAGAATATAAACAGTTAGTAGGACACAGGTGAAGGTCTAGAGCTGCCTAATGCCATGACTTACATCTTTTAGGATTAGAATCTGGTTTACAGCATGGAGGTATTGCAATTGATGAGTCACTAAAACACGGAGTTTTTGGTGCAAGGCTTGACAAATACACCTACAAAAAGACGGAAAGAAATTAAACATAATGTCCATAAGCCTGTTTTGCACATTTCTGTAGCCAGTTATTATATTTACATTTTCAATTTGGAATAGAGCCAAAAAAGGACTTGAATGGTCTTATGCATCTCAGTCCCATTTGGTGATCTACAAAAAACCCACCTGCTTTGAAATCCTGGAGCCAATTTAACTCAAGAGGTACCTGCCTTTTTTCACTTGCAAGTTTTCATTCTGTATATCTCCCATACTGTCCCTGTCTGAGCTAGTCAGTCCCAAACTCCCACCGAAATTCGAATTGCTCCACCTGGTTTCCAGGTCTCCTGAATCCACAAAGCATGCTTAGAGCATTGTTCAAACACAGAGTTTACTTCAGCACAAAAACAATAACCATGGACATTCTAAACCACAACATTGTGATAGGGGACTTGGCTTTTCCTACAGTGGCTAAATATTAGCTCGTTAAGTGAGAAACCTAACCCTCTTTGGATTGGAGAGTTTCAAACATACCTCTCCCAACACTCGGGAGTGAAATCTAAGCATGGCCTCTCCAACCTCCGGTTAAACCAGTATCACAGGGAAAAAGGGAATGCAAAAGTCTTGAGAGTAGGGATGTCAAACATGCAGCCAGTATCTGGCCTGCAAAGGAGGGTCATCGAGCCTTCAGGACTTCTTGTGGACTGGGCAAAACATCTATGTGTGTCAGGCCTTGTCACCACAGTGGCCTGCAGGGTTAAGGTGGCTCTGGAAGTCAGGGGTTAAATCTGCTGCAACCCACTCACACCTTCCCATGCCCTTTACCTGCTGGTAATTTGAGGGTTTTAGTCACTGTTAGTAAAAATTAGTGGCAGGGGGAAAGGGATGTGAGTAACAGTCCTGTTAACCCCCTGGGTTAAAGAACTGTGAGCAGTTTTATCCTTGGGGAAAAGGGGAAGAGGTGGTCTTATATGCAGATTATTCTGTATCCTACAGCAATTTTAAATTATTTATCATAGTTTATTCTTAGGTAACAAGAAAAAGCGACTACCTTTTCTACTCTGAGAATGTTTATATGCAAATTACCATGTGGCAAAACTGATAAATGTTCGCATCCTGTAGGGCCATAATGAATACCTAATATATTTTGTTTTAACTGTAAACATTAAGCTGAGATGATAATACAAGCTGAAAAACAGTTCCATTTTCAAAACATAAGCAAGATTATTTAAATCAAATATTGACCATATTGAAAGCCATCCAAAAGTAGGCATTTTTCCATAATGCTCTCCTATTTGACACCTTTTGACCTGACACTTAATGAAATGACTGAGAAGATTACCCTAACCCCAACTCAGCTTTCATGAATCAGAGAATACAATCACCAAATCACAGGAAATTAGGACTGTACATAGATGAAACTAGGGCCCTAAATTGAAGCAGCAGGTTTTTAAAAACCTGCTGCTTCAATTTACGGCCCTTTAAACTCCCGTGTCGTGCACACATCTAAACTTACCTGCCTCTCTAGTGGAGAGGGGAGGGTGAGCTGCTGGCAGGCAGAGCGGTTCCTGGGCTGCTGGCAGGGGGCTGGTGCTTCCCTCCACGGCAACAGCAGCCCCCATCCAGGTGGCACCTGCCCACAGGCACCCAGCTCAGGCAGTCCCAGGGGGCACTGCAGCTGTGGAGGGAAGCATCAGGCCCCCCCGCAGCTCAGGCAGGAAAGCAGGCTCCAGAAGGGAAAAAAAAAAAAAAAAACTTGAGCAGAGCCTGCCTTTCTGGGCTGCTGCCAGCTGCCTGCACCCCAAATCTTTTAAGTTTTAGGTTGCTGCACCCCAAGTCATTTAAGGCACATTACACCACCAAATTTCCTACAGTGGCTGGAATTATCACACAACATGCTGCCGACGCATGCAAACAACACTATTAAAGTGTTTCTCACCCTGTTCTCATCAGAAAGCTGGGAGACTGTGGTGTCGATGCCCACACGGTCAGATGGGTGGCCAACTGGTTAGAGGGCCGCACCCAGAG
>JAGPOW010003316.1:107494578-107534590 GCA_030014935.1 Caiman crocodilus | reverse complement strand
GAGAGAGAGAGAGAGAGAGAGAGAGAGAGAGAGAGAGAGTGTGTGTGTGTGTGTGTGTGTGTGTGTGTGTGTGTGTGTGTGTGTGTGTGTGTGTGTGTGAGTGAGTGAGTGAGTGAGTGAGTGAGTGAGTGAGAGAGAGAGAGAGATTTTGTTTTTAAGTTTTTTATCTCTAAGAGCCAGCTTTCTTTCATATCTGAATTTTTTCCCTTTTTTCTTTAATGACTTTTTTTTTTCCTTGCATTCTTTTTGGCCTCTCTTTTTGGATGATTATGTACATGATTAACTTTATTACAGCAACCACTTTCCCCTGGTTTAAGAGATTTACTATTATATTTCTACAAAATATTTCTAAAAGTTTCATTGAACTTAGTTTCTCAAACCATATCTCTGAACCAAGAAACAAAATATTTTGCAAATTAAATGAAAAGTACTTAATATATTTCCTAAAGAACTAAATATATTGTACATTGACTAGAAATGCTAAATGCACAAACTTCTTGTATACTATTTCTGTTTGTATACTTGTTTTGTAACATATGTAATCACCATTTCATGAGATGTTACATTATGTACTAGTACCTATATCAGTCACAGAATATCCCTCATGTAGAAGACCAACATGCAAGAGGTTGCATCAGTGGCTTTTTACACTACAGATAACTTGCCCTTAAAAGCTCTCTTCAGTTTTGCCTGTTCATTTAGAGGATGTAATTTACATTCCATGAACTATTTTAGACCTACTCTAGGGAACCCCTAAAAAAAAAAAAAAGTACATATTTAGACCAGAAAGGTACTAAAAAGACTTTAGTGACCCCTGCACACTATACATATTGCAAAGCTTTACATTTTGCAACTTTTAGCCCAAATGGTAAGCCCATCCCCCCTGCCCTTTTTTATTTTTGCAAAACAAAAAAGCCACTTACATGACATTTTAGAGTTCCGCTACCAGTTGTAGGAGTTTATGTGGTTTTTTTTACGCTCCCTAACTACAGTCCTCTGCAGGCAAGGGGCTTCAGAATGCTTCCTGACTGAGGGGAAGAGGAGCTGCATTGATCCAACTGCAGCTCCAAAACCTCTGGGGCTGCCACCTGCTCCCCCACCTCTAATGGGAACCAAAAAGACCACAGCACCTATACACATATGGGGAGGCTGCTCCAATGCACTGTAATTACAGCGCATCGGAGCAGACTTAATTAATTGAGTCTGCTGGAGAGTGGTAATTAACATGTTCTGGTAGACTCTAGCATCACATGTATCAGCATCCCCATGCTGAAAAATGGCAGCGGGAGTGTTTTAACTAAAATGTGCCCCTGCCACCATTTTTCAGTGCAGGAATGCTGATACACATGATACTCCAGAAGCTTTAACTAGAATGGTTCTCAGAGCTGCACTAATTAAAAGCAGCCCTCCCACCACCATACACAATCCTGGACCACGTCTATCAGGGCCTTCTGCGTCCATCCACCCTCCTCTTCAGCTCTTCTCCGCACTCCCACCTTGGAGCTGGACAGGAGAATGGAGCATGATGGTATACTGTCATTGCTGGACACAGAGCTTGTCCAGACCTACATGTGAAATTAAACAACTAAATTATAATATCAGTGCCTTTTTGCACAAGAATATAAACTTGTGACTGGGACCACCTAAAGCATAACAATACAGTTAATCTAATCTCTGGCTCTCGTATCAAGTACAACCCATGACTAATTACTCTAATTCAGTTATGAACAAACTCCCCTTTCAGAGTGATTATCTCTCCCTTGCTATCACGTTCCCCACCAATCTAGGTGTTTCTGCCAGTTGGAAAATATTTGGGGTTCTGCCCTCCTATCACAATAACCTATACAGTGTCTTTCAATTTAGAGTCTAAGGTGTTCAATTCAAGTAACCAAGTCCTACTGAAATTAAATCAAGTCGTATACCGCCAGTTTAGGGTGTTGGGCTGGAGTAATCAAACCATACTATAGTTACGCAAAAGATAAACCTCCAGAGCGATCAAGGGTTTTTGTGCATGTCAGTTTCACCCACAACAACCAGAGATGGATCCAGAAGGCTAACATTGACATCACAACCAAAGAACAACAACCCTCCACCCTACCAGCTTTGTCTGGACCCTGATCTTCAACCCATTAAGAGAAATATGCTTTCCAGACAGTGTATAAGAGAAGAAGGAAGCTGCCAGCAAGAAGCGCTCATTCCAGAAGGGAAACACCACGCTAACCCACCATAGCCTGTGCCCAGTTGACCACCCTCAGCAACAGATCTACGCCTGGTGAGAAGCTGCAAAGACCAGAACTGCTTTCTTGCTCATGCTGGTGAGAAAACCACTATTATGACTAATAGTACTGTACTTGATTATACCTTGTTTTGTTTGTAGATTGCAATAAGCCTACCTGTCATTTTTCTGTAAAGACTCGTTATTTAATTAGCAAAGCCTTTCTGTTAACTATCAATAGAACTGTCATGTCAATCTTTCTAAGCACTAAGCATCCCATTTTCTGTGCAATAAATTGTGCAACAGTCATGCTACAATGTACTGCACAGACCATTTGTGAGAGGGGAGGCAAAAGTCCCCCCAGCATGGCACAAACCCTTGTCCAACATGCCCTGGCACTTACTTTAGGAGCCAAGACAAGCGACAGCTGGAAGATGTTGATGCAAGCTCAGTGGTTCTGCAGCTGCCTGAGCATATCAGTGAACACTGGGAAAGTGGCTTCCAAGCAGCACAGGCTGCTCAAAAGGCATCTGGGGATTCAGCTGAGGTGGCACCAGGAAGCAAGGAACAGAATGCTAGTAGCTAGCTGGTAGGCTCCAACTCCAGCTGCCCCAAGGAGCCAGACACCTGCTGGAAAACCCTGGCTGGTGAGGCAGAGGGCAGCCTCAGGGTCTGACAGGGGCAAGGGAGCCCCACTGAGGGGCAGCAGTCACAAGAGATACTGTTGGGGAGCAGCAGGACTCTGGGCACTATGGCTGGGGATGACTCCTCAAGCCTGCAGGCATCTCCAGACAGCCCTGTAGTGGGCAGAGCACAGGGGATTCCGAGCCCCCAGAAGGGGGAAGTAGACGCCAGTTGGAAGGACTAGGACAACTGGACCATAGGTTTAATTTCCCATGAGAGGGGAAGACAACCCAGAAACGAGGGAAGGACCCCTGAAGATTGACTGCCAGGAAGACCCGTCCCTTTCAAGGTGGGCAGTGTAGGAAGACCTGCAGGGAGCTGCATTTACCCAGGCTGAGGACATGGTAAGGGTCGGGTAAAGGGGAAGTTTGGAGCCCCATCAAGAAACCCCAGGACTGAGACCCCTTCAGGTCACCGACAGGGAACTGCCTCCCCAAAAACAATATCAAAGACATGGCAGGTGAGAAGGGGCAGGGCCTGGACCATCTAGGTAGCACCAAAATTGGATCTCACCCTGATGTCACTGGGGGGCAAGGCACAAACAAAGGGGGCCAAAACCTTACAACACCTACCAGCAACACCATTATATAGGGTTCTACCCAATGTAGTACTACAAAGAATTTGCTGTTTGATCCAACAACATTTCTCCAGTGCTTCATGGAGTATACATGTCTGCCCACTTGACTTTTGCAGTGCAACAAATGTAACATCTGTCCATGGACACAGATAGTCTCCCTGGTCCTGGCTGCATACTGGTATCTTAAATACTAAATTCAGGAAGAGAACTCTCATAAGGTGAGCTATATTATGTATAACTATATCTAAAAACAATGCTTTTTTCTAAATTTTCCCGTGACAAAATCAGCAAATGTGAATTAAAATGAACAGCAAATAAGACTACCAACATACTTTTCAAACAAGTGCCTGCCAACTTCTGCATCTACTGCACTCAGTGGATCATCCAGGAGGTAGATATCTGCATCCTGATACACTGCTCTACAATATTTAAAAGAAGCTTTAGTCAGGTTCATGCCAAACAACTTTTAATTAATTAATTACAATTAATTAATTAATTAATTAATTAATTAATTAATTAATTAATTAATTAATTAATTAGCTCATATTTCCCAACAGTGGCTATTTAACATATCTATTGGCCTGAGGTACTAACAGAATACAAAAATATTTACCTGGCAAGATTTACACGGGCTTTCTGGCCCCCACTTAGTGTAGCTCCACGATCCCCTATAATAGTTAGGTCCCCATCTTCTAATAATTCCATATCCTGTGACAAAGAGCAAGCATTGGTAAAAACAATTTATGAAAAGATATCTACATCTGTATACTAAATTACTTTATCAAGATACTTTTTTATAGATGAAGTGTTTAATAAAAACAGTTGCATTCTGTTTACAAATTCTAATACTTTCTCAATATATTTATGTAAGAAAATAATGTAAACAATGTATCAAGACTGAACCTCCAAGCAAGAGAAAGAAGAAAAGAAGAAATGGGGGAGCAATAGAAAAAAAAACCCAAAAAAACATTTTGTAAGCAGTATGTTATTTCTCCTCCAGGTCTGCTGCTGGAAGTAAAGCATGGTTACTTCGGGACATGTAGAAACTTTGCATGGATAAAGAGTATGAAGAAATCCCTCTCTCTCTGCCCCTCACTTGGGTCATTCCAGGTGGATCTGTCTCTCTCTCTCACTTTCTTTTTGGTTCATGATGGTCAATCAGGTCAGTGGTTCCCAACCTTTCTTATACCGCAACCTGGGGCATCCAGAGCTGGCTGCCTCCCTCCCAGGGTTGCCTCACCATGCTGCTTTAACCCAGGAAACTCAGCTTTAACCCTGGAAGCCCGGAGGACAGACAAGGCACCAAGCAGGGGGCTTATGCCACAACTCAACAGCCAACCTTCCATGGCCTGGTACCAGGCTGTGGTTAGGAACCTCTGAATCAGGTGACCTGGATGGATAAAATCCTGAGGGGAACGCTCTCTTCCTACCAGCAGGCATTTTGAAAGCAAAAAGCAACGTGGCCTCCAGGCTGCTGCCTAGATGATTACTATAAGCAAAGACCTGGAAACTAGCCAGAAGTTAGGATTTGTGTCTAGGCCAGTCAAGATTCAAAAGGATTATTATATCCAAGACTATACAAGACTCTGAATGATTGTTTTCTCAAAGTGTATCCTGACTTCCTTGTTGTATCTCCCCTCCTCTCCCCAGTCAATAAAGGTATCAGGTTATCTGATACCTGAGTGTGCCTTGCTGTGTTACTGTGGGGAGGGAGTGGGGAAGAGGCAGGCTTTTTTGCTCCCAGATGGACCAGTGGAGATTGTCTATGTTCCCTGCCTGAGGTTATCTTGGGATGCTTTGGGCTGAAAGAGGCATCCCGAAATATTACCTGTGGGCAAAGCAACCCCAAGGTTCATAGGGTCTGTGTGCCCCTGGCTGCACAGTGCCCAGGTGGTGGCAGCGTTACCCCAGGTTTGCGGGTGTTCTCTAGGAAGCAGGACTGCCAGCTGTAGGCTCCTTGTGGGAGACTCACAAAGTGAGGTTTTTGGGTCTAGCAAAGTGAGGCAGGTGGCTCTGCATAGTAGCACCCCCTACTGTGCCACCACAAAGAGCACCGTACCATTAATTCCTATGATACCTACTCAGGTTACCACAAGATATGAGCCCTGTACAAAGCGGTAAACAGTCAATTCAGATTCAGGTGATTCGGAAGGATAGTGATCAAGTCACTGTCCTGATTCAATTCAGCCAAATCGGATTCAGGGATTTAGCCGCTGAATCAGCTAACTTGGTGATTCAGCCATAGACTATAATGGAGAATTACTAAAATACCTATAACTAGGTCATTGTTTTTGCACAGTTCAATGAAAACAGGAACCATGGTAGCCCCTTCTGAGGGCATGAAGCCTGTCAAGTTTCAACGAGATAGGTACAGGAGTTTCTGTGAAAATGTACCTCAAACTGCTATACTAAATTATAGGGTGAAGTGCACACTCTGGAGAGTAGGGAACAATTGCAGGCAGACCTGGACAGGTTAGAAAAGTCAGCAGTACACAATAGGATGCAGCACAACAAGGACAAGTGCAGAGTGCTGCACCTAGGGTGCAAAAATATCCAGCACACCTACTGGCTGGGAAGTGACCCTCTCCACAGCACAGAAGTAGAAAGGGATCTCGGAGTCATAGTAGACTTCAAAATGAACACAAGTCGTCAGCGTTACAAAATCATCACCAAAGCTAACCGCACTTTATCATGCATCAGTAGATGCATGACAAACAGAACCAAGGAGGTGATACTTCCCCTCTATGAGGCATTGGTCAGACCGCAGTTGGAGTACTGTATCCAGTTTTGGGCACTATACTTCAAGAAGGACGTTGATAGACTCGAGACGGTCCAGAGGAGGGCCACTTGTATGGTTAGGGCCTTACAGGACAAGCTCTATGAGGAGAGACTGGCAGTCCTGGACCCCTTCAGCCTCCACAAGAGAAGGCTGAGAGGTGATCTTGTGGCCACATACAAATTCATTAGGGGGACACAGTAAGGGATCGGAGATGCTCTGTTCACCAGGGCACCTCTTGGGGTAATAAGGAACAATGGTCACAAACTGATAGAGAGCAGATTTAGACTAGGCATCAAGAAAAATTTCTTCACAGTAAGGGTGTCCAAAATTTGGAATGGGCTTCCAAGGGAGCTCGTGCTCTCTCCTATCTTGGGGGTCTTTAAAAGAAGGCTGCGTAGGCATCTGGCTGGGGTCATTTGACCCCAGCACTCTTTCCTGCCTAGGCAGAGGGTCAGACTCAGTGACCTGTTGAGGTCCCTTCAGACCCTAGCATCTATGAATCTATGAAAAAAAAAAAAAAAAAAAAAAACCTGTAAAAAGTAAAACTCGCATCACTTGTGTGTGTTAACTAGGTTTCTGGTTGTAGCCATGTTAGTCTAAGGAACAGGCAGGCCAGATTCTTTGCGTAGATATGACATGTTTTATTAGACCAACTGAATAGTTGGAGAAATATAGCTTAGCAAGCTTTCAGGTTTAAAAAACCATTTGTAAGGCTGAGGAAGCATCTGCCATTGGTGTGTGTGCTGTTCCTCATTCCTGATGGAATGAATAGTAAAGAAGCCAGAGAATGGTATGCAGGCAAGAAAGCCAGTCAGTGAAAATGTAAATTGAGGCATCAGGGGGTGAGGGACAGGCTGGGGTCGGGGGAAGGGGGATATAGCAGGTAAAAGTGGAGAGGTACCTGGGGAGTCAGATGTCAGGCAGGTCATAGCGTGTCATAAATCCAGTGTCTATATTGAGTGCATGAGTTTTTGTATCTCGGACGTTGATGAAGTGAAGTTCATAGCCTCATCTGTGAAAAGTGTTTTGTAAATTCAAACAAGCACCAAACCTCACTAGACTTATCACCAGAAGCAAACTTCCTACAGCCCAAAACACATCGAATGCATCCAGACCATGCCATGACAAAAAATGCAAAACCTGCCAATATCTCTATTTCCCCCACAACAGAATCATCACCATTCCTAGATCTTACAGTTGCACCTCCAGAAGCATTATATCCAGTGTACCAAATACCCTGATGGAAAATATGTGAGAGACAAAACAACAACTGTGCACTAGAATGAACGCACACCAGACATCTATTAAAGAGAAGAACACCCAATTACCAGTGGGGGCACATTTCTGACAAGAAAACCACTCTCTCGCCAATCTCAGTCCTGACCCTCAAAGAGAATTTACAAAACACTTGTCACATACTAGTCTATGAACTTCACTTCATCAGCCTTCTCAATTCAAAAACTCATGGACTCAATATAGACATTGGATTTATGACACACCATAACCTGCTTGACATCTGACTCCCGAGGTACCTCTCCACTTTTACCTGATACATCCACCTTCTCCTCTCCCTCACAGCCTGTCTCTCACCCCCTGATGCCTCTATTTACATTTTCACTGACTGCCTTTCTTGCATGCAGACCAGCCTCCGACTTCATTACTATTCATTCCACCCAGGAAGAGCACACACACCAATTGCATATGTTTCCTCAGCCTGATGAAGGGTTTTTAAACCCAAAAGCTTGCCAAGATATAGTTCTCCAGCTATTCAGTTGGTCTACTAAAAGATATCAGACTGCCCCAAAGAACCTTGTCTGTCTTGTGTGTGTTAAGGCAGAGCAGGATGAATGCAGCAGAGATGGTAGCCTGTAACAGGGGGCCTTCCCAGTGCTGGTTAGATCTCAGCCTACCCATCTGTCTCTGGGCCAACCACTCACCCTTCTTTTTCCTGCCATTCCTTGATGGAAAACTGATTCAGATGCTACCCAGGCAAGAATGCTGTCCATTTAGACCCCTAATATGTAGGGGTGACATCCATTCCACAACTCCAAAACTTCCCTACACTGTGGCCCATGCCTCACAGATGGCATCCTTCACCCCCTCCAGGTTGTAGTCCCCTCTCTAGGATCTTTGGCTCCACCTTAGGCCCTGGCCCCACTTTCAGGCCAGTTGGAATCCTGAGCCTCTTGCTCTGGGCATTCCTTGTGGTGGGCCCCTGGCCCTTTGACCCCACCTTTGGGTCTTGGCCCCAGCATGGATCAGTGAAGGGTACCTCGCAACAGATCTGAGTCGCCTGCCTGTTCTCACCCACAAAACTCCACCACAACCATTAGGCCTCAGGCCTGTCAAAGATCTAACAGGTCTGAGCTTTCTGCAGCCAGGAGGACTGTGCATGTGTGCATGTGGTGGCTGGAGGTTATCAGGCATCCCCTACCCGCTTTTCACCATGGAGGTTCATGGTCCTGGCATTTCCTGGGGATGCCATGCCACTGGCAGTCTCACCAGGCCTCCCTATCCTGGCAGGGTAGTTTTAGGTCATGCCCAGGACCTGGGGCCTCTTCCTTCCCCACAGCCCCAACCTATACCTCCAAGTTCATTCTGGCATGGGAGTTTGGCAGGGAGATGTTCTTCCCCTGATGGCTGGAGAAAACTAAACTGCCACATCCAGCTCTGAGAGCGGGACAGTAAATGTTTGTAAAAGCAACTAAAGAAAGGAAATAAGCACAGAGTGAGGAGGGTGGCACTCACTCTATCTGCATGTAAAGCTTGGGGGAAGTCCAGCAGCAGGAAGTTCACCTTCAAGAACATCAGCTGCTCCACCAAACCAGGATCCAAGGAGGTGTGGTGGGGTGTCACAACATCCTCAGCAATGCTCAGCACCCTCTTGCTAACACTGGCCGGTGGACAAGACAGGTGTTCCTGGGCAACTGTGGCCAGATCCTGCCATATCTGGCTGCGAGTTATGCAACAGGCCAAGGGGTCTCCATGTGGCTCCATGTCCTTGGTAAGATAATCAGCCACCAAGGCCTCCTTGCTATGTGCCAGATGATGGGATCTGGTGCCTCTGGACCCCAACATTGAAGCCATGCCCTTGCCCACACTGGCAGCGGCTATGGTAGAGGAGATCAGCTGGTGCTTGGAATGCTGGCACAGGACAGTGGATCCCCCTCTTCTACCCCCTCTCCTCTCCCCTGCCTCTGCCCTTTTGCCTCCCGAACTCTGTTCACCAGCACCTCCATCCAGTGATTGAGGATTTTGCTGCTGCAGATGCTCCCCTTCACCCTCAAGTCACATGTCAGCCAGAATGTGGACTATACTGGACCACAATGGCTCCAGCCATTTTTTGATGCTCTTCTTCAGCCACTTTACCAGTGTCTGCACCTTTAGTGAAAACGGCTTGCCCCAGCCAGGACCATTGATCCCCTGGAACTTCTCCATTTGATTCTCAAGCTCCTTCACCATGGGGATCACCTGGCTATGGAAGGCATCACCAGTGCTGCCCTCGGTGGCCTCAAGGAATGGTTTGAGGACCAACCACCAAGATCTGGGAGATGGTATCCCATACCACTTCGTTAAGGGGGTTACCAATCCTAATCCCCCCGACCAAGGCCACCTCATGGATGCCCTTCTGTTGCTTGACCAGCCTTTCAAGCATCAGGTATGTGAAGTTCCACCAAGTCTCCACATCCTGCATGATTTTGTTCTGCAGAATGCTTAGCACTGCCTGTTTCTCCCACAGCATCTTGCCTCCTTAATGTTCCACTGCAAGTATCCCAGCACCTTCGTGCATTTTGAAATGAGCTGGCTCATCATGGTACCATCACTAACACTACTGGGAGCCCTGTACCCTTCTAAGGTGTTCCTGTGAGGTGGAACTTGTGTGCCACACAGCAGATGCTGAAAAAGTTGGCATCACACCCTGCCTTCATCATACTTTCCCTGCTGTCGGTGACCATGAACCTGCAGGTGAGCTCGCCCTGCCCAATGAGCCACCCCTTTACCATGCGGTTAATGGCCACCATGATCTCCCTTGCCATGTGGAACTCATTCATCACCTCCACTTCAAGGGGAGCCCACCAATGCCCTGACTGATTGCACCAGTGCCCTGTGAGGGAGAGGTAGGCATGATCTCCTCCCCAGCTGCTCCAGATGGCCAAGGTGAAGTGCAAGGCTACTTGTGGCCCTGCCTTCCACAAATCCTCCCTCATGTACTCCTTGCAGGCCTCACACAGGGAGGGCACCACTGTCCTGCTAAAGATGGTGCATGCAGGCACTTGGTAGGATGAGGCCACAAGCACCATGAGTCACCTGAACCCTGGACACTCAAGAAAGAAGAAGGGCTGGCCATCCAGAGCAAGCATCTCCCCAGTGCTCTGGATGACCTCGCTTACCTTGGGAACGCAGCACCCTTTGTCTCTGCCTTTCCCCCACTGGTCCAGGTTGGCCTGCCTCTGCACTGGGGGGGATGGGGGCTTTAGAGCTAAAGAGGGACTTCTTTTTGGGCATGCTCCCACTGGTGCCAGGCTGAGGAGGAACAAGGGCAAAGGGGTCCTGCCTCCTAAGATGCAGCATCATTGCCATGGTGTCAAAGTGTTTCACCTTCTTGCCCCAGCTGATCTGCTTTCAGCAGTGCTGGCAGGTAGCATACAAGGGATCATCTGCCACTTCAAAATGATTCCACACTAGACTACCCACTCACTTCTGGTGAGGAGGGGGACCTTATCCCTCACCTCAGCAGGCAGAGGCACAACAATAGGAGGAGCTGAGCCACGTGCCCCCACAACCTCCTCCAAGATGCCTTCTGGAGAAGGAGACCTCCTGTTAGGGGAACTTTGAGGGGTGTGGAGCACAAACTCAGACTCCCACTCCTTCCCCAGAATTTCCTTGGCTATGCCACGCAGCTCCCCTGCTTCCAGATCCAGCTCCTCCTCTGGCAATGGAAGGCTCACGCTGGCAACTAAAATAGGACTGGAGACTGTCATGCTGTTGCTGGTTGTGGTTATTGGTGGTGCTGCAGGTACAGACACAGCTCCCACCTCCTTGCTCCCACTAGCAGTATTAGACTCCTCATTGACAGGAAAGAGGATGTATCTATGTTAGGGGGAGTGGGGGAGGGACTTGCAGCTGTCCCTTGCAGGTGCCAAGTCTTCTGGCAGGCCTTTCCAGCATGCTCCATGATGTTTGGTGTGCTGCAAAATATGTGTGTGTGGATATGTGTAATAAATGTAATATATGTTGTGCTTTCCTGCACAGTGATGACACATGGTCAGGGCAAACAGAGATTTCTTTTTGTGGGGTGGAAAAAAAAAAAGACAGGCTAACAAGAACATAAGAAGATTCTGGGGGAAGAATAAGCTGAAAGGAATGGATAGCAATAGGGATGACAAGCAAGGGTAAATAGGAAAGGACTGGATGGCAAGAGACTACCTACTACCAAGCCAGAGCCCTTCAGACACTGCTGCTGCAACAGAGAGATAGACAGCTCACAAAAGGCACACAGATGAGTTCACACAGCCTTAAAGGTTGTTTCTACGTCCCTCTCCCATAGCACTGTGATTGGAAGTTAACTCAGGGAAAGATCACAGTCACTGGCCAGCTACAGATGTCAATATCAGAGCAGTTCCTCTCCCCCAACATTTTCAGTTTCTGCTTCCTGCATGTCTGCCTCTGAATCTTCAAATCTTTTCTGAATCGATTCAAAGGCTTTGATTCAATTCGGACATTTTAATGGGTCTTTCGATTCAATTCAGATTTGGAGTTTCGGCCACTGAATTGAGCTTAATGTCCTCTGAAACAAATTGGCTACCAAACCTTCACACAGCACTATAAGACATACTCATAGTTATCAAATCTAAAACAATGAGTCCACCTGGCAGATTATTGTTTCTAATAGCTTGATTTTATAAACATGAATTGTCACAATAACTAGAATAATTATTCCACTATTTCAACTATTTCCAGTATTTGTGCAAAGCAGACTACTTTCTGTCCATGTCCTTAGCAATTACTGTAATGTTATTCTACAAATTTTCAAGACTTACTGTTATACAATGTACTAAGTAATATGGCTTTAATTTATTATTTTAATTATTGTAGGGTCTAGAATACCCACTAATGGAAAATAACCTCATTGCTAACCCATGCAGGGAGATCTCAACACTCTCCCCCTCACCCAATAGCAGGCAGGACAACTGTACACCTCCCAGCAAAAGACATTAGCCAAGCTGCCTCAGCACTTCACAGTTAAACCCACATAACTGCCAGCACAGCAGAAGAAGCAGAGCTCAGCCACTGCAAAGTTTAGGGGGCATCCTGCCAGGCAGCAGATAGGTGGAGAGCCTTATGCAAGCTTCACAAACTACCACAGACCAAAGCTACCTTTTGCTTTTTCACAGGCACCCTCTGAGAGAGGAACATTTTAGAGGAGGTTCAGCCCCCATCCCAGAGCATATCAAGGATCCCTTTTCTCATGCCTAAAGACCAATTGTGGGTCTATGCCCCAGAGTTTTTCAAAGAATTCATGGGGGCTTCTCAGGAAACAGAAAAGTTCCATCTCCCATCACTGGGGGAGAAGCAAGACAGCTCTCCGACTGAGACTTATGCAAGTCTTGCACTAACTCATCCTGCTAGAGGATTCTTACAGCTAGGCCATAGCTGCCATCCACCAGTGTCTGTGCTGAGGCACATGCTCCTGCCCCCTGACATGCCAAAACCCTATGCCTCCCATGCCCGTCTTCCTCCTGAAATCCAAGGTAGTCCTGGACATTCCTTTAGCCCCACAGAGCACCCAGCCACACTGACTCCAGGGGACTAACTCACTCTTGGATCTGAGTGACAAAGCACAAAAAGATCTGCTACAGTTGTGGCTCACACAAGGGAAATTACATAAAGCCACCCAGAGCTCAGTAGATCAGCTACTCCACAGGTGAGTTCTGGGGGTTGGAGGTAGATACTGCACCTTAGGGGGGCAGGGGAGAACACACTAAGAGAGAAATGCCTCACCAGTCAGCCTTGCTACCATCACAAGCTTACATAGGCAGCTAATAAACGTAACCTCAGGTCAGCAGCAAGCCCAATCACATAAGCCCTCAAAGGTCAGGCAAGGTTGGTATACACAAGACTGTGGCAGCGTGCTGCTGCACTACAGGCCCTACACAACTGCTTGCTGCTGCAACGAGCTACAGACAGCCTCATGGCCAGGGCTCTCTTGGCCTGAAGCCACAACCAAATCGCCAAGACCACAGGGTGCAAGAGCATGTCATTTGATCTCCAGCCACCCCCATGCACTCCTTCCACAAAAGTTTCACCCTCTTCCCTATCCCAGTGACCAGGCATCCACTGCTACCCCAAGAGCTAGGGACAGACATTACACATAAACCGGTTTAAGTGATCAGAAACTGGTTTAAACCTGTTACAGAACAAATGTTCAGTGTACATAAACCAGTGTGAAAATGGCTGAAACTGGTCTGCAATAAACTTAATTGAATGTAGTATAAAACTTAATTAATTTGAGTCAAACCAGTTTATGCAGTGTCTGTTCCAGACCTCCTGTTTAAACTTACACCAGAGTCCCCTAGCATTCCAGATGCTTTGCAGCCCTGGGCTGTGTTCTCTGCTCCGAAGCAGGGCTGGCTCCACCCTTCTGCTCCTTGGTTGGAGCTCTGGCAGAGACCGCAGGCACAGCATGCTCTGCCTGGCTTCCCCCTCCCCTCCACCTCCGTACCACTCATTGCTCATGCAGGGGTTCCCCCCAGCCCTCCTCCTACAGCATAGATCATAGCCAGCATGTTGTATACTAGCTAATGTTGTGTATCAGTGTAGGTGTCTGTATAAAGCAGACAGGACAAAGGCAAACAGAACAGAACAGTGTTCACTTAGGGCTTTTTGGAGCTAATCAACAGGTCAGCTGGTAATATCCCTCCATTCCTTCTTTGGAAAAAGCTGTTTAAGAGCTTGAACTAATGAGAGAGGCTTTTGTTTTCTTGATGGGATGCTAAATGCTCTGTTATCAACTCCCTGTGTAACTAAATGCTATGCAATTCCCTGACAGTTTCCTCACTGGTCAGGAGCACCAAGGGTGGGGGGAACCCCTCCCTAATCAAAGCATCCTGCTAGGGCCTGGCCATGCCCCCCATCAGCTCAGCACTATGAAAGGAAAAGAAGGGCTGCTGTAGCGCCCTCCCAGTTTCTAGCCTGAGCCACAGCAGGCATGTGTTTGCATTTCTTCAGTCCAGAGGGGATGTCTGTACAGTTACAAACTGGTTCAGTCTAGCCAGGTTAGACTAACCAACAAAAATTGAATCAAGTCAGGCTCAGGCCAAGGGGCCCCAGCCTGTTTAAGTGCACTCATTCCCAGTCCTTTGTTGGCTATCCCAGCCATACCTAAACTGTTCCTGTGTCCCCGTAAGGCCTTATCTACTTTCACTCCTAATCCATACAACTATCCTACTTGCTCAACAACTGTCTACCTGCTCTACCTAGGATTTCTCTCAGTTGCATCTCTCACACTACCTGGTTCTACTTTGTGTGTCATACTCCCTACTCCCTCCAGAGCCTCTTATATATGTGCAAATTGGCTGCAAAGGGATGCAGCAAATGTACCTGCTGAAAGCAACAAACCTCTGCTAGGCATTGTTTTTGCATAACAATGGTTTTCAGCCAGTGTACAGCCCAGGCAAACTGTGCATAGGCAAAAGAGAATTTCCCCAGGGTGTAAGTAACCACTGTTGCCTCCAAAAATCACAGGACACTATACAAGGCAAGCTCAGTGGCCATGCAGGTAAGTTACTGGATAAACTGTATCCACACGGTGCACTTAAACCCTCAAAGTATGACTGAACTATGGGAAAATAGCACTGAGATGGGCAGGTATGCAAGAGGCAATTAAGTGGCACTTCATGCATCAACTTGGCAAAACAGGATTCTCCCCTAGTGCTTTCCAAATTTGTTTTAGCTTCCCAAAAAAACAGATCTCCCTCTAGTGAATTTATTTCAAATTAGACATTTGTTCTATACCCAACAAGTTAAAAAACAAGTGCTGCATACTATTAAATGCAATTCATTCATCTCATTATTAAAAACCCATTCAATATAATATACACTACAGTAAATGCCAATACTTATAGCAACAACATTAGGGTGAAAATAAGCAGGGCTCTTGCTAAAATTAAATCAGAAAGCAAAGGAAAACAACTTACTTTTTTGAGAGCACAAACTTTTAGAACTTTCTCATATTTTTCTTTTACATATTCTTTGTCAAATAGAATGTTACTCCGCACTGTGCCAGAAAAAACCCAGGGCTGCTGAGAAACATAGGCAATTCTTCCTCTAACATTTATTAAACCTTCATCTTTAGGCATTTCACCGAGTACAGCACTTAGTAGAGAAGACTGAAAGATATTTTTTAAAGAATTAAAACCATTTATTATGAAGGCAATAGACAAAATTCAGAAAGACTCCTCACACACTATATGTGTGTTCATAAAATAAATTCTGCACTTTATGCAAAAAAGGCTTGATAAAAAATTTCAAAGGCATCCAAGCTTCTGTAAATGGGACTTGGGTTTCAAAGTCCACTAAGTATTGTTGAACTTTTGTCCTTTACCTGAATTACTGATTGCATTTAAGAATATAATTTTGACAATTTACTAAAAAGCATTTTATTGCACTAAAAGTATCACTTAAATTAAAGCATACCAGGCTAAATTTAACAACGCAATGGATTTAAATTTTTTTAAATTTAACTTGTTTATTCAAATAAGTACAAATTCAATAATACATTTCAAATACATCCAGAAAATAAAATATCTGGGAATGTACACGTCACACTTTATTCCTCACTGTAAGTGGATTTTGCAAACTTGTATGCACATATAACTTCTAACACCACAAAACATAAGAATGGTGTTTGTGTATTTTCAAGTTCACGTGTCTATAATGTATACAGTCAGTAAAACTGTAAAGCAACAATGCAAAATAGAGCAATGCATTAAGACTTACTTTCCCAGCTCCTACAGGGCCAATCACAGCCAATAATTCTCCTGGTCTGACAGTAAATGAAAGCTGTGCAAGTGTTGGGACTCCCACGCTCTAAAAGTATGTTAAAAGAGAAAAAAAAAAACCCAACATGTTTTCATTATCTGGAAAATACATATCCTCCTTAATACAGCAGAATGTTGCATATAAATTAGGAAATAAATCTCAACTTAAATAGATACTTTAAAATTCCTTAAGTTGTATCTATTTCTAGTCTATATCTACTTTACCTTATATAGTTTATAAATAAGGATCTCTGGACATGCATTGAATCTATGCACCCAAACTATTACTGTAATATTGTTTGTTTTACTAGAAATGGAAAGCATACCTTAACCTATAAGTTTTTCTAAATGATAAATTCTAAGGACCTAATGCAGCTACTATTGATGTCAGTGGCTTTTGAATCAAGGTATGCCTCTAATCCGTATCTTCCACAGCACATCAACTAATAATTTAACTACAACAATTCAAATAATAAGAAGTATAAATAAAAATAGATGGTGTTAGAACAGTGAGAAAGGGCAAACTACATTCAGCCAGTGTAAGAGAAAAGGAATTAAATAAGAGGTCAGCACTTTCAGTACAGAAGGTGATTATGCCTCAAATCTAACATTACTGCCTCCCGCCCCAATCATTAGCCACTTCTGAAAATGTAAATCAAATAAAATCAGTTTAGTTTCTTTGCAAATATTTACAGGGACCAAATAATTCCGTTTTTGTTTTTTAAGAACATAACAGGGAAGTCAATCCTGTCTCTCAAAGTTCACATAAGAATAGTACCTCTACATTATTTCCAGATCAGGTTAGTACCCAAAAAGTAAAATACATTCCTTGCTGATCTTGAACTCTCTTGGTGTGCAGAATTTTTAAATTTTTTTTAGTTGTATTATCCTCCACTAGGTGGCAGCATCAGGACATTTTTGACAGTGTTACAGGCTGATTTCTCAAGCAGACAAACATTACCAGCTGCTAATGAATTCACTGTAGTTACCCCAAATGGAGCCAGATCTCCAGCTAACACAAATGTTTATTTTAAAGAGAAAAATGTGGGCATTTTGACTTGTAGCTGTGGGCTTCAATCCTCATGCCCCAGCTGATCTGCTGCTGCACTTTGGCACTGGCTCAAATGGCCACAAGGTCCTTGGTTTTTCCTGCCAGCCAGTTGAGATCCCCAGGATCAGGGAGGTTGCCATGTCTACAGGCTGCCACTGCCAGGGACTGCAGGCATGTGCACCGTGAGGTCCTGAGAGCAAGGTCAAGGGTTTGCTCAAGTGCCAGAAATAGCACATGCCCATGCCGCAGGGACACAATACCTAGTGGCCAGGAGCAGGTAGCAGAGCCCTATGGCTCAGGCCAGGGCTGTGCAGCACTGCTGCTGAACAGATAGGCCCACTAAGGTAACTCTCAGTGGCCAGGAGCAGACAACAGCTGGCCTCAAGCCCCAGAGAGCAGGATAAATGCCAGGCAGGGACTGCTGAGGAGTCGCCCCTTGCCCCATGGCTGGAGGGGATAGCAGCTATGGTGTTCTGTCCCTGGCTGGAGTTTGGCCCCCAGTGGATTGGCTGATCAGGAGCAAATCTGCTCCTGGTCAACATCTATACATACCCATGGACACTTTTACATGTGCTTCAGGGGTGGGGAGGGGCATACTTTAATTAGAATGGTTCTAATTAAAGAGCCACAGTGTCTTGTGTATCAGTGTCCCTGTGCTTCAAAATGGTGGCTAAGACACTTGAACTAAAGCTCATTAAAGCCATTTTGAAGCAAGGGAATGCTGATACACAAAACACAGAGGCTGGCCGGAGCACACTGATTAGCACACTCCAGCAAACTCGATTAATCGATCCTCCTCTGGTGTACTGTAATTACAGTGTGTCAGAGCAGCCTCTCAGCACATCTAAAAGCACCCTGTATTTTCTGGCAATAGAGAAAAGCATGTTAGACTAATCTTATGTGCATTAGCCTACTGCATTTGGTGCATATTAGATTAATCTAATGAGCATTAAAGCATGTCATGTAGACGCGCCCTCTATGTCCCAGGCAAATGCTGACCCAAACCAATGTAAATGGAATTGTGATGTCTAAGTGTTCTGGCAACATTTATATAATCTTCCATATACATAAAGAATTTTTAAATGTTTAAATAATATTTGTTGGGATCCACTACAGACTCAAGTTATATTTCAGTTGCGCAACTTTACTTTTATTCAAATTGTTTTAATACATTTTTGATTTATCTTTCATGTATTTTCTTCCTTTTTTCTTCAAAAGCAATTTTGAGCTTACAATGGTTTCAGTACATTTTAAAAGAGTAATCTATAAATGAACAGTATAGCTACTATCATAATTTAAAGAAAAATAAGAAAAAAAAAATCCTTTCCCATTAGCTGCCATGAACTTCCAGTCTCAACACTGATATGTGCAAGAGCATTGAGCTGCCTCCAGATCAATAAGCTGATCCATAGCTAGTCATTTCATTAAAATGCACAAAAAAGTAAAACCTGAAAACGTACTATAATCAGTTCACTATAGTCTATACTGTAAAATGTTATATTCTTCATGAGCAACAAATCATATATGAGCTACAAGAGAAATGCTATTCAATCATGAGAAAAAATAAAGAAGCATTTTACTTAACCACTTTTAAAATACAGCTGTACCTAAAAGTTACGATTCAGTTAATGTCATAGTGTTTTAATAACTGCCATATAATCTTGGCTTTACCTACTCAGAAGTTTATATATACAGGCAGTCCTCAACTTGCAGCAACTAGACTTGTGGTGATCCGCACTTGTGGTGCTCTGCATTTTACATCTATGTTATTACTTACAGCTCTGATCTTCACACTTATGGCATGTCGTAAGTGCGAGGATCTAGCACCACACGTCATCCAGCCCACAGCCCGCAACCTGCGACTCGCTCCAGGACTCATGGCTGTTGTACCTGGGTGAGCCCTGCACTGCCAAGGTCACCTCCACTTGTCCCAGGATCCATGCCCAGCCGAGAAGGGGCCTGTGTGGCTGTGAAGCCACCTGAGGCCAGGGCCGGAGCCAAGCCATGGTGGGGCGCAGCACCCCTAGGGCTGGTGCCCTTCTGTGCCCAGCCACAGAGCTGTAGCAACCTGGGGGTGGGTGGCAGCTTCGTGAGGCCCAGCCCTGGGGGTCTCCAGCCACTGCCTGCCCGGTGAGGGTAGCTGTGGCCAAAAGAAAGTGGCAGCGGTGAGTGTCCTCAAACTTCCTGTCCCCTCTGTGCTGCTCCCCAGGTAGGTGGGACACTGCAGCAGGATGCCCCCATCTATCTGGGGACACATGGCGCTCCCACAACCTCAAAAAGGGGCAAGAGCACCAGCCTGTTTTGGGACCTGCGTGGGGGAGAGCAGGGTTGGCAGCTTGCATCTCCTAGGCAGAGCTCCAAGCTCCATGGAGAAAGGCTTTCTCCCTCCTGCTCAGCAGCGTAAGTCAGGTGGCAAGTGCCTTATGCGGGGAGGGGCCGAGAAATAGCTGTTACTGCAGCTGACAGCTGGGTGCTCCAGACCATACTGCCCTGTGCACTGCCCTGACCCCAGCTGTCCTGCTATACTTCCATTGTGCTGGGGCCATGCTGGTTCCTACTCTGGCTCCATCCCCACTGACATCCTGCCCTAGCTTGCTCTCCTCTACTTGCTCACCACTCCTGTCAACACAGGGTTATGGGGGCTCTAGTAGTTGCTGTCTCTTGGCCTTTCATCCCAGTGTGAGTAATTATTTATACAGTCAGAATCAACATGGTCTATTAGTAAAATTAAATAGTTGATTAAATAAAATTAAATAATTGATTTAAATATGGTGTTTATGGTCATTTCTATAAAAAGCTGGGCATCAGGCCCTTGGTCAGGAACATAACCCCCTATTATAATATTGTTTCTATGGGAAAATCAGATTCAACTTACAAAGCCTTTTCCAGGAATGTAACCTGCTGTAAATGCGAGGACTGCCTGTACATGAGAACTAATACAAAAGCTTCCACACAAAATTATTTACACAAAGAATACTTGTAGCACCAAATACAATATAGTTTTATATACACACGTACTTAAATGGAGTTTTGTGGAGAGAAAATTACCTTATCCCAATAACAAGTCAAGTCTTGAACGTGAAGCAAAATCCTCTCATTGTTACTCTGCAGCTGTGACCTTAAAGTTGAAATCTCATCAAGGACCAGAAAGTTCTGTAGTAAAAGAAAACACAAGGAAAGGAAGGGAAAAATGGATGGTTTCTGAGCATAGGGTATACAAATCCGTGTTATCTGTGTGAATAATACTCCAACCTCAATATCATGTTACTGAAGCCAAGTCCAAGGATTTCAAATTAAGTTAACTGCATGCGTACCTATTTTACTTACAGGTTCATCCACAAGTGTATATTTCATAATTGAGGGGAAAAAAAAAAAACAAAAAACACACTTGTTTTGTTTCTGGATTTCCCTCTCATGAGAAAGTCTGTATCACAATAAGAAACCCTTACCTTCCATGCAGAAAGGAGGCTCTTCCACACCTGTAACATCTTCACCTTCCACCGTCCTCTACATTGGGTGGACCATCATTCAATCAAATAAAATAGCATAGTGTCTGGAGGTTTTTTGTTTTTTACTGTTTGGTTTATTAAAGAATTCAAGTTATCAAATTTTATAACAAATTTAACATTTAAAGATATATTCAATCCCCTAAAATATACATGAAGACAGATATGCATCTTCTATCTACATTAAACCAAGTCACTGTTCACAGAAGTCTTCTGTTGTTTTTTCTTCTTCCTCCAGTCCTTGACAGTTTAATATTGTGATGTATCTTTGACCTAGTCAAAAACAGGACAGGAGTGAAGATGATGGGATCACTTCCACTCAGCTCAACTCTTGCTCTAGTCTTTGTTAATGCATCTTCTTAGCCATCTACACTTCAACCTGCCTGGCACTAGAGTTCAGGGCAGAGAAAATAAGGCTTCAAACAGTACTGTCCAGAGTCAAACAACAGGCAAGGTTGGCAGGGGAGAGGGGAAACCAACACCCTTAGGACTAGTCCTATCCAAGTCCAGCAGTCCCTCTAGCTTAAGCCCTAAAACACTATAAATATCCACAGTGTGAGATTGTGCTCTGCATGTTTAACAAATTTCCTAACTCTACCTTCCAAATTCAAGTTAATTCACATTCCTCCAGCATCCCAGGATTCTTTGCATCTCTCACAAGGCGGGTGGGCTACCCTTGGCCCAAGCCATCTGGTCCAGCAGACCAGGGAGGTGTATGCTAGTGCTCCCCACCTCCACCCACGCTGGCTTCTGCCTGGGCCATTGCAGGCATGTGGCTACATTTCCAGAATCAACAGTGAATGTCTGTGTGACAGGTTAGCTGGCACTGACCTAGCCCAAGGGTTTTGAAAAGGCAAAAGATGATTGGAGGACTTGGTATTCCCTTTCCTCACCAATCAGGCCCTAGAGACTCACCCCTCATGTCCCCCGATTGGCCCTTTGTGTCATCTAGAGGGGGATAAAAGGGGCAGCAGGACTGACTCAGGGAAGAGACCAGCGAGGGACCATGAGGAAGGAGCTTCAAAGAGCTGAGCCAGCAGGGCAGAAGCAGCTGCCCCAGAAGAGCCTGAAGGAGCAAGACCTGCAGGCAGCAGTTGGACCCTTAACAGCACAGCATGTGGCCAGCAAAGAGGCTTCTTGCTGGGCTCCAGGATCCCTAATGAGAGGCTGTGGTCAGCAGGAGAGGCTTCTCTGCTCCAGCAAGGATCTGAGCACTGACCTGAGGGGTTCCCAGCTCAACTACCAGCTCCTCCAATCAGAGACCAGGCATCTCGACATGAGGCCAGGCTCCAGGAAGGTCAAGACCCCTAGCAGCTTGTAGCTCTCCTACAGTATCAGCACTGATGGCTGTGTGGCAGTGTTTCTGCCTACCATGTGAAAGATTCAAGTTCAAGTCCTATCTTTGGTGACTTGGGGTGAGTGAACTAATAAGAAATCTTTCTTGCAGTGGAAGGGGCCATTGTGTTTTCCCCCTTTCTTCCCTTCCAGGTACCTAGGCCCTATATTTCTTTGTCCTTTGACATTTTGTATTTTGTGCCTTTTTATATTTCCCCAACCAGTGTTGTTTGCTCTGCTGTTTGTATTTTATATTTTGTTAACCCTGTCTTTTGTCAGTGATTGTAAGTGTCTAACCTTTGTTGAATCCTGCCCCTTGGGGTATATTGTAGTGTCTACTATACCCCCTGATTATGCCTGTTATGTTCCCAGTATTGTTCCCTCATTAAAAGGTATATAGTTAAGTCCCCAGTGGTGGTCTGGCTCTGCTCTATAGGGGGAGAAGTGCCCCTACACCTCCCACAGCGCTTGTGCACCTACCTTTGATCCCTTCAATTAAAGAGGGGGTACCTTTTTGGAGTACCAGCTGGGTTACATCTGTCTACTTACTTGTCAATTCAACTAACCTGCAAAAATTGAATCAGTTCAGCCTCGGGCTTCTTGACTGTCTGCTCTGAGCCTACTTGTGCTAGCTCTAATATATTTCTTAATCTATATGGATAAACAAACACCTACTTAAAATTATAAAAATGTATGTATGCACACCAACATATGAGAGCTTCTACTGTAATCAGCTAACACAGCAACCAAATATATATATTATAAAGTTTTCTTCTCTTAGAAAAAAGAATTTGTTACTTTTGGGCATTTGTACATGCCACAGGGATTTATTTACTTTGGTATAATTCTTCCTAAATTGAAGCGCTGGGTCTTTAAAAATACCACTTCAATTTACGGTGAAGTAAATCCTCATGGTGTGTATATACGGGTCAGGCCCGACCCTTACCTTCCTCTCTGGCAGAGGGGAGGAGAGGGAAAGCTGCTGACAGGCCAAGTGGTCCCGGGGCTGTGGTGGGGAGAGCTGATGCTTCCCTTCTCAGCAGCTGTGGCACCCACCAGGCAGCACCCACCCACAAGCACCCGGCCTGAGCGGTCCCAGAGGGCACTGCAGCTGCAAAGGAAAGCACCGGGCCCGTGCAGCTCAGGCAGGCAGGCTTGTGGGGAGTGGGGGAGATCAGGCTCACCACTTTCTTTTTCCCCCTTCAGTGGAACCTGCTGCATAGGCTACTGCCAGGCTGCCTATACGGGTTACCTGCTCAGCCCCTGAGACGTACAGGGCCTGGTGCTTTTCTCCATGCCAAACTAAGCCAGATAAATAAAAAGGCAGAGATGTTCTGCATCCCAAAGTCATTTCACACACATTACACTGCCGACATGTACAAACAGCCTGCCATTAAAGCGCATTACAGCACCACCACCTGCGAACAGCTGCACCATTAAAGTGGTGCAAAAGGGCATTAAGCCGCTTTAGAGGCCAATTTTGTGGCATATGCAAACGGCCTTTGTCTTGTGTTTGCACCCTATGTTGTTGACAAGACTACTACAGAGTAATTTATCCCAGCTACTTTCCATAATTGCCATGGCAATACAAAGTATATGGACTACACAACTCTACTTCTCCACATTCCTTTGCACACAACCAAATTCTCCTTTGTTCCATATCCTCCATGCACCTGTTTTTTTCCAGGTGGTACCATATATAAAGGTATTCCATTCTGGACACCAGCTACATTACAGAAATCCAGATCTCTACAAACCATATTAAGAAATCATTTTTGTTGGAAATGCTAAAGTATATGATGGAAAGTAAAGTAGTAAATATATCCATAATGAATTAAATCCAAACATTGTACCTTGATTCGCCGTATGCTAACCACTGCTTCAGATGCTCTCTCAATAGCCGCAGGGAAGAAGAGAGTTACTGTCAGTCTTACTGCACCATACAGTGACACTGCAACAAACACCCGACTTGCAGAGATAACATTGCCAAGTAGAACATACGTCATGAAAGTCATAAAAACTGTTATTTTGCTTGCAACAAAGAAAGATGCCAAGTTCAGTCCTCGAAGGTAGGAACTTTTAAGAACCATGGAAATTTCCTTCCTAAAAATGCAAAACAAAATTCACCAGATTCAAAACCATTGGTATATTACATCATTCATAAGGCTCCTTTCTCAATGATTACTGCTTTCAACAACACAAAACACCTCAGTATCAGTAGAAGCATTTTATTATCAAGTACTACAATTTTTTTAAAAATCCTTTATGCTAAGATGCAGTTAAAAAATGGACAAGCATTAACTGATAGAAAATGTTGTGCTTGGGAAATACAAGAACAGAGACTTTCAGACAGAGATAAGAATAATAGTCAAATACAAGATTCTTTAGTATGAGCTACAGCAGGGTAGTCCACCTGGCAGCTCACAGCGCCACAAGGGAAGCAAATCAACCACACACTTGTGGCACCAGGGGGAGGGGCTCACATGGCAGCAATGGTGGGGGGTTTACGGTACTCGCATGGTAGGAGAGCTACAAGCAATAAGAGGCCTGGGCCCATAACTTGTGCGGCATGCAGCCTCTGGCTACTCTGAAGTTGGGAAGCCCTGAGCTATAGAAAAAGAAAGTGCCAAATCAAAAACTATTTTGGTCAAAGGTAACATAACAACATTAAGTATTATCATTTTTCAAGATAGAACAGTTCATAGTGATGCTTTGTATTTGTCAACAATTTTAATAAATTCTTCACTTGTGCTTAGTTTGTTTTTTTTGTGGGTTTTCTTCCAGGAGTAAATACAAACATATTGTTACATAGTCTGACTATCCAGAGACACTCTCTTTCACCATTTGCAGTATCAAGTAAAGTTAATCATATAACATCTATTAAGAAATAAAACAGTTTAAAAATGATGCAGCCTTGAACTCACCAGTGATGTCACTTATTAAGTGATAAGCTCACCTATGAAGTGCTGGTTCAAAATAACCATGTAGTTGGTTAACTGTCTAATCAGTTGCTAGCTAAATCATAGCACCTTCAATTTTCCCTATTTTTATACTAGATTTTCCATCTCTGTAGACTTAGGCCCCTTTTTCTAGCTTTTCCCTCTAGGAGATGTAGTTTCCCCTATTGGCAGAATGGATCTGTGACCTCTATACCAGTTATTTTGCCAGCCACTATGTTAGCTACCTGGAATTTGGTAGGCAATTTAGTCTACAAAGACACAAGCCTGTTCAACTAATGTGCCTCCCTGTAATGACTTGAACACTTTTGGAACAGATACTTTTTCAAACTTGAAAGCTCTAAAAATTTAGCTTTAAAATTTCCAATTGTAAGATTAGTTACCCAGTCTGATCCTAGCTACTCTACCCAAGTTCACAATATGGGATGTGAATACCAACAATTATTTAGGCAGTATAAACAATTAGTGTATGACAAGTGTGATAGTTACTTTTTTCTACATTTTTTAATTCCAGCAAGATTCTGCTTAAATTTATTCATACCTATTACTATTTTTTCCAGCTTATTTTCTACTAATTAGTGAAATTCTAATCAGATTGCTTTCCTTTGGGACCTCCATTTCAGGGTTAGGAATTCAAGTTGTAGATCATCCCACATAAATCTAATGAATCTCTCACTTAGAAGAAGGATGTTCTTCTACAGGAGTTAAGCAACTTTCCCACTATAATTGCCAAACTGGCTGTATTGACAGACTTTGAAAGAGTTCAACCCCCTCCCACCAATTTATGAGCTCACAACTGCTGACCTATTCTCCAAAGTACACTGTTAACGACATTCATATACAGACTACTAGAACTGGGCCTAATCCAATTAGTTTCTAAATTCCTAAATGAAATTGTTTCCCATCCTTCATTAATCCTTAATAATCCTTTTTGAAATCCATAGAAAATGATGGAGTTTTGTGTGTTATTCCGTAAAAAGATAGTATGATACTCAGATTATCTGTATTAAACTGCCTGAAAGCACAAAGTTAAATCAAAAAGTTGGCTTCAAGAGAAACCAGCAAAACAATGTCAAGGGTAAAATGCTATCTTAAGAAATGCAAAGGAACCTTGAAGAATCAGTGGTGAAGCTCCAGACTGGGAAAAACCCCTTTCTGCTTCCATTCAAGCTAGAACAGCTTACTCTTTTCAAGGCTAAGCTAAGTATCTTCCCTATTGATTTATTCTACTACAGAAATGCAAGCGGTGGAAAGGGGTGGGGATTCAGCAAGTTGGGAGAAGCTGTTGAGAGAGTGTTACTGAGAAATGAAGGGAAAGGGATCCAGAAACTACAGCAAACAGGCAGTTTGCTTCTTCCACCCTAGAGATGGAGGTAGCTGGGAGATTGCAATGAAGGATTAAGACAGGTGTTGACAACATGTTCTGGGTAGCATGACCCAACTCAGGTCTAAAGTGGGTCAGTGCTGAGACCCAGCCACTCCCAGCACTTCTCCCCACCAGCCATGGCATACACAAATGAAACTCCCTCCCACCTGATGAAGGCAAACCCCTCCACCTCTCTGCCAAACACTACCAAAGCCCCTACTCCACAGGGCAGATCTGGCACTGTGACTGAGAAATACAGACCCAGAGTAACTGAACCCCATGGCTACACACTTCAGAAAAATCTGAAAGCCAGGCCTATCACTTAAGGAGTTCATGCAAGAGATACAAAAAGGAATCAAAATATAGCATCTGCAGGTTCTAAATTTATAGGTATAAAGATAAGAAAAAAACTGGCTCCACACACTTGCAGTGAAAAGAATTCTGCAAATTAAGGTATGGAGATCTAGCAGAGATGGCTGAGGGGATGAAATTCTTAAGGAATATAGAGACCCAATGTATAGTCACACTTAGGTGAAACAGATTCATAAATATCAAAGGAATTGTTTTTTCTGCCCTTAAGAGAAACTTCCCTCTTAATGTACAGATGAAGGAAAAAACTACTAAGCTATACAAGGGTTTTGTTAATGAAATCCTTGCATTTTAAAGCAGCAAAGAAAGTATTTAACACCCAAAAATGCATATAGATCAAATATCCAGGTCTAACTTTCAGTGCAACATTGATTACCTTCTTATAGTGTTCACAAGATCTGCAAATGCTTTTTCCCAGGCATACATCTTTATTATCTTTATACCAGTTATGACTTCATTCATGGTCCTTATCCTAACATCTGTAAAGGCTGCCGTTCTGCTCCTGTACTTGATAGAAAAAAATTACAGATTCTTAATGAAAATGACTTCTGTATTACCTTAGGCTGCTTGTGGGCATTTAGAAACAAAACAAACAACACGGTGTTTTATTTTAAACTCGGTGTACTCCTGTGCAGAGGCCAGTACATGCTCAAAAGAGGCAGTCCATTAGTTGAACCAGCTTGCCCAACATCTGTATAGACTGGATGTGTTAGTGGCTGTTGATTGTAACCATGTTGGTCTAAGGACACAGGCAGACAAGGTTCTTTGGACAGATGTGATATCTTTTATTAGACCAACCGAATAGCTGGAAAAATTATTTTTTGCAAGCTTCCAGGCATAAACCCCCTTCTTCAGGCATAGGTTGTTTGTGCCCAAAAACTTACAAAGAACAATTATTCCAACTATTTAGTTGGTCTAATAAAAGATATCACATGTTCCCAAAAAACCTTGTCAGCACGTTAGTGGGGCTTTTTCAGCTCTTTTATCCAATAGCTGACTGAATCAGTTATTAGATAAAAGCACCAAAAAGTGCAGCTGAAACACCCAATCTGTATAGAACAGATTAGCTGCTGATGCACCCAATCTATATAGAATCTATATAGAGTCAAAGTAACTCACCAATTCTTCTGGAAAAGCATGGTTTTTGGAGGGAATTTTTATTTGTTTTTTTAACGTCTGAAAGAAGCAATAGTTTACACATTAAACCAGGTTTCTCCCTATTTACTAAAAAAACAGACTCCTATACTGTAAGGCTGTATTACATATAGCCCAATATTACCTAAGCTGCCAGGGAACTGACTAGCATTTGCACATTCCAGAATTCTTTGTACAAGATCAATCACATGTATCACTGTGCACCTTCTTGTGTGATTTTATGCTCTATTAAAGAAATACAATATTTCTGCACAGAAAATAAAATTTCATTTTAGCCACCATATGAACAATGGACAAGAAAAGTTAAGCTAATAATGAAAATAGGCCTCAAAGCATGACATACAGAAGAATTTCTCATGCTTTAATAGACAAGATTTTAAAAATATAATGGGCATTCAAGTAGCAAAACAATTTGGTTTCAACATATCAAGAGATGTCCAGGGTCACATGCTGAGGCAACGTATTTCTGTAAATACAGAGCAGGAAAACAAAGACTTTTGAAGGTATCATAGAACAGAAATAAGTTAAATTCCTGCTGCTACATCTCTTTGTGAAGCTCAACATTCCTTTTAATACTAACATGTTTGTTGTAATTAGACCTGCTGCGGAAACTCACATCAAAAATAACATTTGACAAACAAAAAAGAATTTCAAAGGGGCTTTTTTCAGTTTTCAGACCCTATCCAAATAAAAAACAGTCCATGTTCAGAGTAGTTGGCATGTCAGCAAGGTAAAAAGGCCAGTTCCTTGAAAAACAATAGTATGATATGATATAAGGACATCCAGCCCATGGCCACTGCAAGGTTGCATACCCTAGTCTGTGCCAGAAAAATCCTGCCACTGTCTAATTTAATAAATAAAAAAAATGTGGTTTAAGTGTACTAGGAACACACTGAATTCATTCAGGTATAGGGGTAAAAGAGTGTGTCTACTTAGTTATTACACCCTGACTTTGTTCTGGCATCTCATACATTTTATTACTAAGTAATTTGGTATAATTTCTAAACTCAGCTTTTATTAAAAACAAACAAAAGCCTGGCAGCACTGGTTGGAGCACTGGCACAGAAGGCACTAAAGGAAATTGCTGGCATATGTCATTCAGCCTAGATATCCTGTTGCTTTGTCCATTGTAGTGCTGTTGTGGCTATTATAGGCATTGCACTAGTAGCAGAGAAGAGTGAAAGGCAGAGAGAATCCATGGCTTCTGGGAACAGGAACACGACTGTGGTGCAGCATGCCAGCATAGTATTAGATGACACTCCCCCATGCTGTGTAGTGGCAGGGGAGAGGGAAAGGAAGAGAGGGGACACATGGCACAACATAAAGGGCATGCACATGGTATGGTGCATGAATGGAAAAGCACCCATTGCACACACCATGGAGGGAGTACACATGGCACAGTATGCAGGGCACAATGGCATCAACACAGTGCATGGGGTGGGGGCGCCCCCAGTAACACAGCCTACATGGCATGTAGTCCTGGGGGCAAAAAACCCCATGTACCATTTGGCCAGGGGGTCTATAAAAATATCATTCCATGAGCTGTGGTGGAGTTATCCCAGTTTATAACAGAAGATTGGACCACAAAAAAAAATAAAAGATGACAGCTGTAATCATAAAACATGCACAATCTAAGTGGCAATGTTGCTGGTCATGGAAGATGTATGGAGAATTTTCTTAAATCCACCTAAATTATGCAAGATGGAAGACTTCCTATTTGTATTTTGTGCTACTCCTATACATCAAAACATGACTGCGTATTCTGATGATGGCTAGCCCAACAATCCCATATAATAGAATTCATCTTCAACTTTTCTTTTACAAACAACTACAAAGTTAAGCTTTCAAAGAACCTTTAATAAGAATGCTACAATTGCATAGTTAAGGAATAAGAAGTCAGGAAGTCAATTAAAGGTTACTCATACAACCTTGAGGTTTTTCATTGTATTTATTTATTATACAGTCTTCAGTTTCATAATCAAACTTCTTAAATAACACAGTATATGCCATACCTTTTGTACAACTTCTTGTTATATAACACTATTCGCACTACTGTATAACGTCATATACCCAAATGCTATCGAAGTCATTTATGTGAAAATTACTCTGGTCTTATTCCTACTCAAAATGCTCCAGATTAACAGTCCAAATCCTGCAAACATCTACACACTTAAAATTAGATACTAAAGACAGCAGAACTTTTAAATAAGTCCAGTCACATACATAGATAGGTATTTGCCACTTTGGGGACATGAGCATTGTGTTGAGAAATAGTAGAAAAAAACATAGCTGGCATGCATAGGCCAACTAAGACTGCTCTGAAAGCCCTAATCCTACAATCAGCTTTGCCCACACAGTTTCATAATGACTTCCATGCCTTCATAGGCACTTGCAAGAGAAGTCTATATTAGCTACTCAGTTGGCTGCTTCGTTCTTAGAACTATGAATAAAAAGAGCTACACACGTGTGCAGGCAAGCAGTCTTCCTAGTTAACAGGCTACTTTTAACTTAGCTACATTGCACCAAAGAAAATGGCTCCTGCCAACTGGGGGAAAAAATGGAATAGTATGGGCCACTGACTAATTATTAAAATACATAACTTAAATAGAAGACAGTCTCACTTCATTGTGTGACCCTGGGCAAGTCACTTTATCTCTCTGAGCCTCAGTTTTCCCATCTGTAAAATGGGGATAATAATGCTTAGCACTTTGGATATCTATGGATGTGAGCACTATTTAAGTGCTAAGTATTATTGGTATGAATATAGAAAGCCTAAAGCAATTATTTAAATAGTTTTATCACAGTGTATCTGCATTATGTAACTAAAGTTGTTGGGGAAATTCATACTTTTAAATTCTATTTGATCGTGTAAAATGAAGACTGTATCATGAAGACTACATATAAGAAACAGTTCTGTGAATAACTCCAATATTGATTCTTCCAGACTTCTGAAGGTTTAGTCATGTAGTAGCCATGGCAGTTTGGCTTGTTCCCAATATTCTACCATCAAATCAATTTTAAAAAGGAATGAAAGCTAATACTTCTCTACACAGTTTTATTAATACAAAAGACAAGGCATGAAAACATTCACAGAGAATACACCCCAAAGATGATCTATAGCAAAAAAAGTGTGTTCAGAATAAGAATGTGTTCAAAATAAGAGTGAACAGATAGAAAATAAACATTTCAGTAAGACATAATTAGGTATCAAAGATTTTGCACCCATAAAAAGAAAGGTTATACACTCTGAAAGCAGGGTGGTTTTTGTTTTTGGGGGGTTGGGAATTTGTTTGATTGGTTGCAGAGGAGGGGGGGGAGGGTTAGCTAAAATAATTCAGGAAGCCAGAAGGCTCCTGTTACTCTTAAGAGGAAAACGCAGCAGGGTGAGCTGGCTCAAGGAAAGCTAGCAGCTAAAGAGCTAGCTACTTGCTAGTTGAGGTGTAGTCAAAAGTCAGCAGTAGTAGACACAAGGGATAGACAAGCCAGGCTACTCAGGGCTAAAAGCTGCAACCAGCAGCTAAGCAGGGTCAGGATGAACACACCTGTGATAGCTGCTGGGTCACCTGACTGGAAGTGGGCAGGGCTTAGTGTGTATATATGCTCAGGGCCTGAGCCTACACAGCTATTCTAGCCCTGGAGGCTACAATGAAAGGAGCTCCAAAGCAGGAGGGTCCAGGAAAGCTTCTAGCTGGCACCAATGCCACTTTGCAGGGGAATGTGACAGAGGCTAACATGTGACTATTTACATTTAGACCCAGAGTATGTTAGCTCGTGTTATAACTAAAGAGACGCCTTCGTCATAATTTATACTGGTGGTTTGGGTTTGGGACTAGCAGGAGTGGTATGGAGGTCCCAATAGTGTCCTGAGCCCACCTAGGGCTGAGGGGCCCCTGGACATGATGTGGGCTTAAGCCTTACAGGGTGGCAGCCCAGGGAAGGGCTGAAGCTGAGCACAACTCCAGCCAGATATGGCCAGGGGCCCAGAGAGAGCCAAAGCAAGCTTAGAGCTGAGAAAAGGGCTGAGACAAGGCCAGGGAGCCCAGAATAAATGTAATCAAGGTAAGAGCTGGTGCCTAGAAGTGAGGTCCAGTACAGCGAGCCCAGGCTAGAAGACCCAGCTAAAGAAAAGGGTGGAGGCTGAGAAGACCAAGGCTCTGACAAGGGATGCTAGGGGTCTCTGATTTAACTTAAACCAGCAAGGGTTCTGGGACAGACATTGCATAAACTGGTTTGAGCCAAATCAGTTAAGTCTAATACTATATTCAACCAGGTTTACCTCAAACTGATTCTGGCCATTTTCAAACTGGTTTATGTACACTGAATGTCTGTTCTATTACAGGTTTAAACCAGTTTCTGATCACTTAAACCGGTTTGTGTGTAATGACTGTTCCAAATGCCAGATCCACATAAAGAAATTTTATCTGGACTGTCAAGCATAACAAAGAGAGATATCAACACAGAGGTAGCAGTTGTTAGATATTGCTTCACTATGAGCCATCTCACAACCACTGTCTCCAGCTCACCTCAGGACCAAGCTGAGATAATTTAGTTCACTGTTATGAACTGTTGCTAACCCTCATTCTAATTCATCAGAATTCAATCTAAAATTAATGAATCTGGGGAGAAAAGTTGCAAAAGGGGGAGGTATGAAATTGTTTTTAACAGAAAACTAAAACACTTCCTGTTAGAAATTTTACCTGCATTATTGGAGCTGCAATTTTAATTCTCGTTCCCTCATAGCCTTTCTTCATCTTAAAGGCCCTGTATTACACATAGCATTTTTGCTGATAAGGTCTCAAACAGCAATCGTTAGCACTTTTTGATGGAACTCCTTTCTCATACTCATGTTAAACCTGCAGCAGGAGCAGGAATAAACACAGTGCCTTTTTTGGTTCGTTTTGTTTGGGAGGGAGGGGCTGTAATACAAGGGCCAGCAGCACTGCCCTCCCAGTCCCCAAAAGCCCCATGTAGCAAGATGCTAAGCTCAAGTACTTTAAAATTTAACCCCAAAAAGTTACCTAAATAAGTAAATGGACTAATAACATTTTTTTTTGTCACACACCCAAGCTAAATATGGGCCTAGTAAGCATACATCAATGGCAACTTTTGGAAAAAAAGGGCACAAGCCTGAAAAATTGAACTGGGGGCCTAACTCATAACAAAGCACAGCTCTTGCATCAGGCTAGCCCACACACATGAATTTTCAAAACTTGTACAGAGGACATATGCCCCAAAAGCTACTTTACCTGAATGAAGAAAACCACCTCCCAATACAGGTTTGCAAAGGAAGAAGAATAATCAGAACAGCCATTCCTGCAAGGCACGATGGCCCTATTTCAATCCAGAGAAGAACGGTTACTGCTATGGCTTGAAGTGGTCCCGCCCATAAAAAGTGTAAGAAAATTGTTACCTGAACAAATGGTTAAGACACAAAAATTGGCTTTAGTATTAATTTACACATGCACAACACAACCAGCAGCAAAAATTAAATGTCATTTTGTATTTCTAAAGTGAAAACATTTATTCATTTTCCTGCTTCAACTCAAGGGAATGTGAAGTTGAGGTGGCAACTTTGTTGCTGGCAGACCTGGAAAGGGAGCCAAGCAGCAGCAGATTATGGCTTCTAGTCAACACAAGAATACATACTCACAGTAGTTACTGGGAGAAAATTAAAAGGCATATTTTAAAATCAGGATCATCAACTTGCTATAGCACTGGAAATTGCATCAGGAACCTTAAATCATCTCTTCATTCTGACTTGCAAAACTGCATTACAGGATCTGTCATTTTCTCAGCTCATTTACAAATCTTACAACTGAGTAGTATTTCTATGTGCATCTCTGCCTTTCTCTAGTCTATCTGGAGACCACAATCCTGTTGACTCACTTTTCAAAGTGTCAGGAAACAGCAAATGTGTCATGTGAACTTTATATTCCCTTGGGCTGAAGATTCAAAAATGCAAAAATTTACCACAAACAGCAAAGGAGAAAGACTGAGGATGTTAAACTTGTTAAAACAGAAACAATTTTAAAAAAATCTGAAAGTTTTTCTCTTTTCAATCCAAAACTTTTCCTTCCTCCTTTCCTTCATAAGTACAAACAATGAAAATGTCAGAAAACTTATGTAAGTTTATGCAAATAATGTTTTTATTAGGAAAAATCTCAGCTCTTCACAATTCAGTTCTGGAACATAATTAAAGAAAAATAAATTACAATTATTGAGAAGGAAAAATCCTTTCTGACCTGTATCAAAAAATATTTCTTCTGAATGAAAAAAGGGAAAAAAACATCAAAAGAAGGAAAAGGGGAACAAGAGAGAAAAAAAGAATATAAGGAGTTACCCTAGGAAGTCTCAAAGCAGTTCTGAAGAGTAATCCCTCAGCAGTTTGCCAGTCTATTTTGTTTTCAAGTATCCTTGTAGTTTTCTTTTTCTCTCTCATTCATATTCTAAGTAGAGCCATTAAAAAGTAAGACTGCTGTTTTCCAGCACTTCCCTATGTGCCCTTGCCTTCAGCCACTATAAAACTTTGCTAATCAAAGTTCTCTATGCCAATTGACTACCTTAGGTTTTTATTTTTTTTAAATTCATCATGATAGTTAATTATCAAGAACAAAGACAGACGAAATCATGTATTATTGCCTATGTGAAATTCTAGTGATCTAGCCACTTCCATGTTTTTCCAAAATTAAGCCAAGTAAGAACATTCTGAAAAATGGCAGTCTTCACACTCACCAGAGGTTAGTAGGTTAAAAAAAAAAAATCTTCCAAGGCTCTGTCTGCATTGAATGTACTCAACCATTCTGATTGCCTACATGCCCCAATACAGGACCACGAGATGGGCATTCCTTTTAACGGCTGCCCTATGCCAAGGCAGGACACCAGAAATGAGATCTGGGAACTATTCTCTCATCTTTGCTCAGAATTACTTTTCTGCTGTGTGTAAACAGCAGCCATCTGATTCAAATTCAGAAATGAAAGAGGCAAGAGAAAGGAAGAAGAAAAAGGAGAAATTGAAATACGGAGTCTTAGGAGACTTTGACTATGAACCAAAAATCGTGGGAAGTAAGAAAAGACAAGAAAGACTGCTTAGAAAAAAGGAGACTGGGACTAGAAGTCAGTGAAGAAAATCAGGGAGGAGTGAGAACAAGTTGGCTCAGGGTCAGGACCGTTGCTACTTTTCTTCCTCAGCACTAACTACCTTGTTCACTTCACAGGATGGACCTGCTCTGAGGATGAATCAGGATTACGTAGCACAGGAAGCTGTCTTCTACAGAACTCATCCCCTTTCTGCTGCAAAACTTGGAAAGTGAGTAACACAGGACCACAGGAAAAAAAGAAGGGGTTTAGACAGTTGGAGCTACCTTGAAGAACTGAACCATGGGGTCTGCCTTGCAGAAATGTTGAGCTCTCATAGCTGCAGTTGAAGGTCAAAGCCCATCTCCCATTGACACCTTATATCTACTTTAAGTACTCTGGAAAAAAATTAGCGGTTTTATATTTAAATTTGGGCACCCCGCTGCATGCTAATGAACATCACCTCTGCATCTCAGTTCCACAGCTGTAAATAGGTGACAATACTATCTCACCATTGCAGGATATCGTGAATATTGCTTCACAAACATGAACATATCTCTTACATATTTTAGCGATGAACATCTTAAAAGGGGCATAAATAGTAGTAATAGTTCTGTATTTAGAGCAGAGTTTGAATGCTTTGCAATAAACAAACTGAGACAAACACTGAACAATGAGGTTAAAACCAAGTATTGAACAACTACTCATTCAGTAAATACCATCTTTCCTGTGGCAAGGATTTTTTGTGATATCTTTTACAGGGCCAACTGTACAGTTGAGAGGACTGCAGGAAAGCTTGCCCAACAGCTTTCCCAACTTTGACTGGTCCAATAAAAGAGTTCACAAAAAAGCCTTAGCTCTTGTGTGATTCCTGGACTATCACAAGTACAACACCACTCTCTAAACCTATCTTTCCTCAGCACAAAATAAGACAGGGAGCCTGTGGAAAAATATAGTCTCTCAAATGCATATGAATTTCTAGCATGCCATAACTGCTGAATGCTCATGTTGGTGATCATTTGTATGTAACAATATTTAGGTTAAATGCTTCTCTAGCATAATAAAACTGCTTAGGAAGCTATCAATTAGTTCAATAACATGATGCTGTTTTATCGGTTCAGCCTAGCATATAATTGTTTTAAGCAGGAGTGTCAAACACATCTGTGCCCGTAGGCTGCATCCAGACCATGGAACTCTCCACAGGCTTGACCCAGACTGCAAAGAGCCTCCAAGGCCAGATGCAGGCAGTTGGGAGAGCACTGGCAACACAGGGTTAATGCAGTTGTTGCTTGCAACCTACCCCCACCCCAGCAACTCATGCCCATTCCATCTTTGGCACACAAGGTTTTTCTGGGTAAATCAGGTATCTTTCATCAGACCAAATCAAATAGTTGGAAAAATTCTAAAGTAAAAGTGAAACATCAAGTTGTTTTTACAATATGTACATTAATACATTTGTAAGCAGAGCTGCCATGCCTCCCCCCTCCCCTTGGAAAAAAGAAACCATCTTCTCCCCACCCCTAATTTCATGATGTTTGGTAAACCAGCAAAAAAAATTTGTGGCCACTAACTGTGACCTCATATTCCAAGCTCATTAAAATCTGCACTTTGAATCCATTTAAAATGATCAATAATGATTCTTACTTGGTCAAATTTGTTCACATCATTTGACAGAAGATTTACTATTTGGCCAGTGGTAGTTTTTGCCATAGCTGAGTTACTGAGACGAAGTGCCTAAAAAAGAGAAGGAAAAAACCCAAAACCTCAGGCTTTCATAAATTGTGTCGTAGATATAATTTTTTCATGCTTTAGAGGAGTCTATCCACAAATCTAGCACTGAAAAAAGGATTATGAACACCCCAAGCCCAGGGATGGTCCCCACTCTGCCACCAATCATTTGATTGGGGCCATCAGAGACTTTAATGGCATGCAATAGAACCCCTGTGCAGTCAATCTAACCATACATTCATGTTAAGGCACAAATGAAAACAGCTAAAAAAAAGTATTACCCATTTTGTGGCTGGTTTTACTTTTTGTAATGTCTTTAGTTGCCTGAACTGTGGACAGGTTACGCTTTAAGAGGTGACAAGATTAACCAGTTAATCATATCTTAAGTGTAACATCTGCCAGAGGTGTCAGTGAATTAAATATGGCTAGCACATTAATGACAGCACTCACCAAAAATTATCATTTCAAAAGTTATATACATTTACTACAGACATTAATGAACATGACAAAAGTACTGGTAAATTAGCATTCAGCTTCTCTCAAAAGCATATATAAAGGATAAAAAGAAGGTCTGATGTATCTGTACACCTTAAATAATGAAGACAACTGATTAGTAAGGTTTATCAATGTTCTGCCATGACCTCAGCCTTCACCCTGAGGAGTAAACATTTATGAGATGAGAGGAGATTCATTTTCCATTTAATCACATCTCTTGAAATAAGGGTGCACACTATGAACACTTTGCCTTTCCAAGCTTTCAGCCCTGTGAGCTAATTTCAACAGTGCAACAAACAGTACTTGCTATATAAATATTTCATGGAATTCAGACTGTTATTATAATCAGTATAGTAAATTAATACCTCTGAGATATGATTATGTACAAGAAAGCAGTGTGCCATGTTAGAGCTGAGTTCCCAGAGGATAATTTCCAAGGTATCATAAGAGGGAGGAGAATAAATATGTGCAAGAAAAACAATCCAACAGTACAAGGCCATCTTGAACACTATTCCCTAGCATACTCCCTTTCTGTACTATACCACTGTCCCCACAAACTCCTTGCACATCCTTATTTGTGTGTATGGTAATTACTCTAACTTTTTACCTTGAAGTAGTAACAGTACCCATTTTATAATTCTTAAATGAAAAAAAAAAAAAAGATTAGTTTATGTTCAAGTTGAAATACCTAATCATTGCCAAATTCCTTTACTAATCAAATGCTGGACAGGCACCACTCCAATAATTTGAGAGGATGAAAATTAAATTGGTTCTCTCCAGAGCCCCTAACTAGATGGACAGATCATTCTCCCCTCTGATACCTCCCCATAGGATTTCTGCTTGGGAAGCAGAAGTGGAAAGAGACCTGAACACTTGGGTGTGCCCTCAAATCACAGATAAAGGGAGAGAGGGGGAGGTTGCTGCTTCAAGAGCCAGATAGGGCAGGCAAAAGCAGCTTCCTCCATCTGCTGCCCTACAGTCATAACACCTGTTCTTTCTGCTCCACTGGTTATTACCTAACAATGCTGGTTTCTTTTTCAGATGCAGGTTGCTTCATGTTGGATTAAAACAAACAAGCGAAGGCAAACAAACACAAGGACAACATTTAAGCAGCAGGCCCATGCCTTAATAGGGTAGGCATAGGTTCTCTTCTCCTTCTCAGATACGAAGCATTTAAATTGGGACCAGTGAAGCATGTCAGTACTCCCATCATACAACTGACAAGATTTTCCAGGGACTCTGTCCTCTTCTAAAGTGTCTCATCCTCCCACAATCAGGAGGGCAGAGAGTACCCAAGGGGAACATCAGTATGCTAGTGAAAGGTCTACCAGCTGTATCCCATATCTCATAACTCTGAGAGCTGGTCTTTCTAGCCTTTATCTACAAGTGGTCTCTGATACCTCTGCAGTCCTCTTAAAATTAAATTGCTCATTCTTGCACCTTTTAACAAAAGCTATGCCTCCAGTGCTGAAAAGAAGGAAAAACAGCTTATGAACTACTGATCCGCAAAATGGTCTAAAAGGAAGAAAAAAAAAAAAAAATCTCCAGAAATCGTCCAGATTTGAGAGGCAGGCATTGATCAGACTAACCCTGTTCTGTAAAGAGCAAAGCTACATCAAGGGCAGGGGGCAGGCCTACAGCAAAGCAGCCCTTAAAGGCCCAGAAAGGCTTTAAATTAAGACAAGGTTGAGAATGCACAACAGCTCCCCTACTGCCCTTCCCTGCTGGATACTGGGAGGCAGACAAACCCCTTCCCATGAACATCCCCAATATGCAATTTGAGGCATCAGGAACAGCTAGGCTCCAGTATATACAGTCATGAGCTTTATTTCCCCCATTCCAGAGCTTGATGCTCTGTCCCAGTATACCTCTGGATCACAACAGCATGGTCAGACAACAATCAGCAGATTCTCCCGTCTTTTAGGTTTTTTTCCTACCACAAGCAGTAGCCCCAAGCAGATTCCACGTTCAGCATGGTATGAAGGACACTTAGGTGCATGGTAACCCTAATTTATATTAATATGCATTATAATTTGTCAAATATAGTAACATCAATACTATTGCAAAAGTAATAATAAATAAGGAATAAAGGATAATAACTAATGAATGCAAATATTTATTATGACCAGCTACTAGAATAAAATAGCCAACATATTACATACATTTTAAAACATAAAAGGTTGTTTACCTTCTGATAAATCATATGGCACATAGCTACTCTCAACTTCATGCCAGCCCGTTGCACATGATAAAAGTACAAGTGGTGCATTATAGCTAGAATGAGTGTGCACACAGACAAAGCAGCTGCATAGCCATAGGCAAAATTCAAAGCAACAGTGTCAAGGGGATCAAAATTTTCAAAATAATTAATAATTTTTCCCAAAAATATTGGCTGTATTATCTTGAGGGTTTCCTGAAAGAAAGAAAAAAAGGAGGGAAAGAGAGAGAGATTTTATATTGTAGTGTTCTGTTCAAGTGTGTATTAAGCCAAAGAACTGAACTACTGGCACCATAGCTCACCTTGTTAATTACTTTTACAACATTACAATATGATGCTGATGATACCAAAATTTGGGGTGAAATGGGCACGTTAGCAGGGAGGGAAAGACTGCAGAAAGACCTGGATAGGTTGCAGGGGTGGGCTAACAAAAACAGGATGCGTTTCAATACTGACAAGTGCA
>JAGPOW010003316.1:107462960-107494478 GCA_030014935.1 Caiman crocodilus | reverse complement strand
GATAGGTTGCAGGGGTGGGCTAACAAAAACAGGATGCGTTTCAATACTGACAAGTGCAGAGTGCTGCACTTGGGCAGTAGTAACCAGCAGCACACTTATAAGATGGGAAACTCCCTTCCTGAGAGCACGGAGGCAGAAAGGGATCTTGGAGTCATCACTGACTCCAAGGTGAACATGGGCCAACAACGCAAGGTCATGGTCAGCAGAGCTAGCCAGACCTTATCGTGCATCCACAGGTGCATCTCAAGTAGGGCCAAGAAGGTGATCCTCCCCCTCTACACGACACTGGTCAGGCTGCAGCTGGAGTACTGTGTCCAGTTCCGGGCACTCCACTTCAAGAAGGATGTGGACAACATTGAGAGGGTTCAGAGGACTACCACATGATCCGGGGACAGCAGGGCAGACCCTACAATGAGAGGCTACGGGACCTGAAACTTCAGCCTTCACAAGAGAAGGCTGGGGGGGACCTTGTCACCATCTATAAACTCACTAGGGGGGACCAGAAGGGTTTGGGGGAGACCTTGTTTCCCCTAGCGTTCCCCGGAATAACAAGGAATAACGGCCACAAGTTGTTGGAGAGTAGGTTTAGATTAGACATCCCTAAGAACTACTTCACAGTTAGGGCAGCTAGGATCTGGAACCAATTTCCAAGGGAAGTGGTGCTGGCTCCTACCCTGGGGGTCTTTAAGAGGCGGCTTGATGCCTCCCTGGCTGGGGACATTTGAGCCCAGTTTCCTTCCTGCCCAGACAGGGCATCGGACTTGAAGATCTACAAGGTCCCTTCCAACTCTACTTCTATGATTCTATAATTCTATGATAAGAAATCAGATTACTGTTTGTTTACTGATGTACTCCAGAAGAGGTACCTTTGATATTAAAAATAAGCCAACACAAACTTTTGAAAAATACTCTAAGCCATCAAATATGGGGTTTTTTTAAAAAAAATCACATCAGAGGTGCTGTTTTGTAACAGGTAAAAATCAAGTAGGGAAAAAGCAGGTCCCAGAACAAAGTCGCCAGTGCTCACCAAACACCAGTTGGACCAGACTTCATTTCACATTGCTATGAAAGAAAAAGTTATATTTTACTGTATTTTCATCCTTTACCTCAATTAACGTGAAGAGCCCAAAGACTAGATAGGATTTCCAATAACACAGTATAATTGCTTTGGTTAAATATGGTGTTCTTGCTGCTTTTTTTGCTTTTTGGACCTCCTTTTCCCAGTACCTAGAATACAAAGTAAAATGAAATTGAAGGATAGAAAAGTATGACTTAAAAAAAAAAAGTAAGAAAAACAGAAGATAATTTGCTAAAGGAGTGAAAAAGAGTTGGACATGCTGTAGAATTTCAATGTTTTCTGACCACTGTACACCAGAGTTCACCAAGATCCATCCTGAGAGACAGATCTGGCCACAGAGCCATGTCACGCAGCTCATAGGGTTCCCCACAGGTCTGGAAATTTGGCACTGAAGGAAGAAGTGGCAGCGTTAATTTGCCACAACTCCCAGGCCCATGTCAATTAACACTGCCACCATTCATCCTACTGCCACATTTCCAGACCTGTGGGGAGTCCTATAGGCCAGATAATGTGACCCAACAGATCAAATTGTGTCTGTGGAGCAACCCCATGCACCAGATCAGGCCTGGAGACAAACCCCGTGCCATTCATCTGGGCAGCACACGAGTGTTGAGAACCACTGCTCTAACTTCACGTAGAGTGTTTTTAAAATAAACACTATAGGAAAACCAGATTTTTGTTTCTGACTCATGAAAGGCTTGCATTTAATATTATAGAGTTATTTGTTCCTCTGTGTCAAGAGCAAGCCACTTCTTTCACAAAAACTTGGACTGGCTGCTAACTTAATACATAGATACTACAGAAGGCAGAACTCCTAAGGCATCATTTGTCTGTTCTTCCCCCAGTTCAGACTGAGCCAGCTATATTAGTTAAGGCAAGCTAAGTTATATTCTTTCCTGGTTCTAGCCTGTATCAAGGCAGGGTGGCAGCAGTACATGGAAAGTAAGCACATTCCAGTCTACCATAACGTTCGCTTACCTGCCTCCCGTCTCTGGTTCTCTTACCTTCATTAGGTGGAAAGGAAGCACAACCATGGTAATGGGGTAGATTGTATCATTCTAGCAATGAAAGCAGCACTCCACAGGCTGCCAAAGGCAGGGACTGGAATTTTCCCTGACCTATCCAGAGTGGTAGATCCTCCTGTGCTGCTGTGCAATAGTTCACAAGCAGGACACTTTCTTTTCACATTCAAACAAAAGATCAGGGAAAAAGCAGTGGGGGAGGGGGAAGAAGGATGGTTTTGTCCACTTTCTACAACACACCACAAAACAGTTCTTAAAATCATAGGATTTTTAAGGTGTTCCACTTGGTTTCTAGGGGCTAAATTTCAGTAAACTCTGAGGACTGAGATTAGGTCAAGGGGTCAAATCCAGATATAACAATGGATTTGTGTTGCACACAAACACCAAGCAGATAGAAAATATTCTAGTGACCACTTTATTATTAAGGAACTCCATTTTTACTCGTCTTCACAATCTTTTCTATAGATAAAAGAGTTTACAAATGTGGTCAGCTGAAAGCGTCTGGTTTGAAGCCACAACTGGCTAGGTTTTGTGATGCTTCTGTAAACCTTATTCTATCAGTGAGAAGGCTGTTTACTTCAGTAACAGTGTATGAATGACTGTCTGTGTGTGCTGAACAAGACTAAAAAAAAAATATATATATTCACATACACAGACAACTTTTCTAGTTTGTTTCACCTAAACACATAGCAAAAGAACAGAAGTATAAAAAAAAAGCAACTTCATTCCATGGGCAGCACCAGTGCACAGAGCAGCATCAGCAGCGTAGCCAGCCTCCAGCTGCAGCAGTGGGTATATTTGGACCCCCACTCCTTCCTCTGCCAAAAGGTGGCACCTGTGGCTGCTGACTCAGTCCCTCCCCTACAGTTACTCCCCTGCAAAAGAGAGCAGTTATTAAAAGAGCAATCAGAAAGAGTTTGTCCCCTCCATAATGCAAAGCCTGAATCGCTTTAAGGCACATCAGTTGATATTCACTTTGATCATAATGAAGACATTCATTATACTCATAAAGTTACATTCTGCTATGCTAATACTCTTGGAGTTTGGCAATAATCTCCTCCTGGAAAGATGTTAAATGCTGAATTCCAAAGGGATTATTGCCTTCTCTTCTTCTTCAACTGTGGCTAACTCAGCCAGAAAAAGGTAGTTAGCTGTGTTAGTTTGAAGTCAGTTTGAAGTCAGAAAGCAGGCTAGATATGCACCTTTACAGACCAACTAAACAAGATCTGTATATAAAACACAGGATTTTGTGAACCCAACTGGCCTTAGGTTCATGAAAGTCTGTGCTCAATATACAGATCTTATTTAGTTAATTTATAAAGGTGCATATCTACTCTGACTCAGTCAGAACAAGACAGTGAAAGATCCTTCCACTCCTTTCTCCTCCACAGAGAAGCCCCTGCTTCCAATCCTGTAGTGAAGATCAGACCTTTCATAACCCCCGCATATAAAGTGCAGGAGGTTAAGTGACTACGCTGACATTCTTATGGCACAAAATAGAACTTTTCTAGCAGCCTACTCCAATTTGATTGAAAAAAACTGTCTGTATCAGATTAGTTTTTGATAAAAACCTATTAGAAATTTTCAAGGCACATTTTTTAAAATCAACAGATCTTCAGGAGACCCAAGAGAGCACAAAACAAACAAATAATGAGAATCAGTTTGGCAAGGTTTGTTTAAAAGCTATATTGCTATAGTAAAGCCCAACTCTTAGGCCCGAGATTGCAAAAAATGCCAGGAAGAATGCAACTTTTGAACAGACACAAAAATACTATTTGTATTGCTGTACTATACCAGTGCAAAAATTCCTGGTAAAGACAAGCCTTTAAGGCTAAGTACAGACAGCCACAAAGCTTGAGGCTGAATCAATTCAGTCTTCACAGGTTGGTCTAAGCTACATAGACTGAACTGATAAGCAAGTGAACAGATATTCACTTGCCTTCAATGGCCCAGGCCAAATGCCAGGATGCACTAGAGCACACCTCCCTGCTCCATTAGAACAGAAAGCTTGGGCCAAAGCTAGGCTGCCCACCCACCCTGCAAGGCATGGAAGGGGTGGGGGGCATTGGGAGGAGAGGTACACGGCACCCTGGGATGCTGTGGGACTGAGTTAAACTTGACTCTGGAGGGAACCTGGGACAGAAGTTCAATAAACTGATTTAACCTAAATCACTTAAGTCTAATACTACATCCATCCAGATTCATCTTATACTGGTTTCAGCCATTTTGCAAGCAGTTTACATATACTGAACTTCTGTTGTATTACAGATTTGTATCAGTTTCTTATCACTACAGATAAAACTGGTCTATCTGTAATTTCTGTTCCTAGCCTATATCTTTAGCCCATCTAACCTCTCCACCAGAGCCCCATCCTATTAAGGTTACAGAGCTGCCAATGCTAATTCAAGTGTAGTGGGATTGAGCAAAAAAGGCACAGCATAAGACATGTCCACATCTTTGCACCAAGACAGTAGATAAGTAATCTTATATAGCTTTACTACAGCATAGGAAATCCTTTGCTCTATTAAGGAATGACAGAAGAGAAAATGTCTTCAATTCTAAGAATTTCACAGGGTGCCATTCAAATGAAGTGTAGTTGATATAAATACGAGTCCTTTCATAGGTTCTCAAAAAAAGTTGATGCTTGCATAGAAAATAAGTGTTTCAAGCACAAGGAAAACAAAACAGAGCCATCACTAGCAAGACAGCTGAGAAGGCCTTCTAGATTGCTTGGTAGACTATTTTCATGCCAAAACCTTAATGCAGCTTCGCTCTTCACAGGTGAAGATGCAGTTTACCAGAATATTGATTATTTTTCCTTACCATTGCAACTCCTTTCCAAGCCTTTCTGATGAATCTTCAGGCAGCACTTTGTACATATCATCTTCTTCGAGCTTCCGTTTATGACCAGTAATAAATAAAGGATTCAGCCACCTGTTCAAATATAGACTATTATATTCAAACAGAGACTATTACATTCAAATCAATATAACAGGAAATAAGTTTACTCATATATTTGGTAGATCACTACATTATAATGTTCTCTCATCAATGGCAGGGGAGATGGGTGGCAACAACTCCACACAGTCTTTAATCTATTTACTCTCCCAGAACATCAGAGGTACAAAAATTACCCAGATTTACAGATGGAGGCACAAAGATTAAGGGCACTTATTAGTGAGCTAGAATGTCCAAACACTCTGCCATTTAACGCAACCCTGACAGAAATGCAGAGGCTTCCATACAATGCACGGGCTCCTCAAAAAACAGCCAAGTTAGGAGCTGTCCAAACCACCCACTGCTGTAAAAACGGGCCGAAACAGGATTTGAACCAGCATCTCCTGCATACCAAGGGAGTGCCCTAGACTATTACTAATTCCAGAGCAGATGCTTCATTCTCTGCCAAGAAGGATGTTTCACTCTGTATAACTAGTTATTTACTGGGCTAGCTTCAGCTCTAACTTCAACTAAGCCAATTACCTGAGAGGTAGGATCAACACCTTGGACCCAGATCTAGACATATAAAAAACCAAACAAACAGCATCTCCATGAGGAGAAACCAAGAAAAACACTTCCCAGAATAACTACCACCTTGGCTGGCTATCAAGTCACTTATCTGGAATGTGCAAGTCTAAAGTTCAATTTTCTGGGCTAAACTAGGTAAAAAAGGAATGCAACCCAGATCTGCCACAACCTAAATGAAAACTCTAATGACCAAACTACCTGCTATATAAAAAGACTGCATGACCTAGGGATGCTCCAGACACATCTAGTACCTTGCTGATATGGCATTCAAGGGAGCACTTATTTCAAGCACTGCTTTGGAGCCTCCAGGGCTTCAGTTTTCTTTGGCAGGGGGAGGCATCACCTTTTACACGGCTTTGCACATGTTCACTAGCTAAAACTCTGAAACCAAGATCAGAAGTGGCAGGCCAGAATGGTCCAGCTCAGATTCAAGGAATGCTGGTACTAGGGCCCAGTAACCATCAATAGCACTCTTCTCCCTGCTGCCTAGCTGGGACACAACACAGGAAAGTGAAGAACCCTTTGTCAAAGGCCACTGAAGCCCCAGCTCTTCAGGCCGCTCTTCAGGCCAGATATAATGGCTCCATGGAGCAAATATAGCCTATGGGCCATAAATTGCCAACCGCTGACCCACAGACCCAAATACTTGCAATGCTACCATCAAATAGTGTTTTCAGTTGTATCAAAATGGAGGTGTTGGGCACCTAGAGACAGATTGATATCTAAATACCTAAGAATCTGTCCAAAGGGGATGTCCACACAAACATGTTATTTTGGGTGTGACCTTTCAGTGTTTAGCTACTCAGTGGGTCCATTGCCACAAGATGCTGACTGTGTAGTAGCTGAAAAATACTGTGTAGTAATGCATCACAGCATGGACAGTGCTTATATGCTACTGCACAGTATGATTAGGCTACTGCACACTAGCATCACCTAAAAGATGTTCTCTGGTGCTATGGCACATTAACTGCAGTTATTGCACATTTATTTAGTACTTGCTAATACAATACTAAATAAATGTACTGTAATGACTGTGTATACTTGCCCAGTGGTGACTACCTACATGCATGCTCCCAGCCTACAACAATTGGAAGGACCTTGCCCCAAACTCCCCATGAGAGCAGACACAACAAATGCATGAGAGCACAGAATTAAGTTACAGACATAAATCTAGCTTCACTGCATTTCCAGTGCTCAGTAAAAAACCTAAATAACTCTTTAAAAAGTTAACAGGCTTCAAGTGTCCAGAAGTAAATTGGAGCACATGTGAAAGAGACATTACATTTTCTATATGTTTTAATTGGTTCATATGAGACCTCTGAAAACAGATTTTATTATGCTACAAAATCAGCTCTTTGCAAAGGTTTCTCACATTCCCCTTGATACTTTATTTTTTAGATTTATGGATATACAGTCATGGGACTTAAAAAAGACTATAGACAGTAACATGACCTACATCAAAACTTCCTGTCAACACAGTAAGCACTTAAAAACAGAGTTTTCAAAGGACTGTTGCCTGATTTGAGATGAGCAAGCAAGTTAGTACCTCTGTTTTGTGACTTATTTTAGGAGTATTGTTTTGAAGCAAGAGTGTGATTTTGATCTACTGTTTCAGCTTGACCTAAGGAGTTGACCTAGTTTGTGTAGATATGAAAGCCAGCTAAACTAACATTTTCAGTAGCAAAGAGCTTAAACTGATAATTGTGACCAGGGATCCTGGTTTTCTCTAACAAAAAAAAATAAAATAAAATAAAAATTTTCAGATTTAAAAAAGTAACCCCAATCTACATTTTTCTGTGATTTAAAATGAAACACCACTAATATATAGAATGGTGTTTCATTTTAAATCACAGAAAAATGTGGACTGGGGTTGCTTTCTTAAATATGAAAATTGGGTTGTTTTTTTTTAATCAGAGGAAATCAGGACCCCTGATTATGACTTACCATAGTATTGTTTATAAAGGCCAATGATTGTAACTCCTTTCAACCTTTCTATTGAAACTATGCTCTTCTAGACTTCTAAAAATAGGATCCTCGTGCTCTTGACTACCCTAGTGGTCCTAAACACTTGTTCTAGCTCATGTTTATCTTTCTTGAGCACAGATGACCACAGTTACACCTAATATTCCATTTGAGGTCTCACCAGCACTGCGGCAGTATCATTATTATTTGTTTCTCTCTAATGGAAACAACAAATAAGATGACCCGTCATCACACAATCATATCTTTTTCATGCTATATAACAAGGATGTCAAAATCCTCTATCCTGTAGTGCCAGATAAGGGAGCCAATCTTCAGGCTGCATTGGACCTACAGAGTGACCTCATAAACCAAATCCAGCACACAGGGACAGTCCAGTGCAGGCACTGCCTGTAGTACATGCTCTGGGCCAGCCTGTGTGCTACCCACAATGCACCTGCAGGCTCCAGCCCCATGCACCACATACAGCATGCATTAGCCCCTTTTGGGGGAATAAGCTAAGCAAGGCACTGGGTCAGTTCTCTCGCATGGCACACTCCAGGGAGCATGCTGTACATAGTACCCTTGCCAGACTGTCCCTGCATGCTGGATCTAGCACAGGTCCAATCTGGCCGGTCTGGAAGAGCTGCTGTATGCAGCATACAGTCCAGACTGGCCCTGCATACCATGTGCAGCGTTTGTGCCAGCTTCACATGCCATGCCACGTACAGCCTGTGCCACATGATCTGCACACTGCATACAATGCTGAATGTCAGGGTCAGAGCTAGCATGTGCTGCATTCAGCACCCTATTCCATGACCCATAGCTAGCACTGAAGGCCAGATGATAGGGCTTCAGAGGCCATATCTTTGGCACCCTTGTTGTATAACATTGTCTTCTCATAGTCACAGCATCATGAGTTGGTGCAACTTCAGAACTTCACATTCTGAAGGATAAAGTTCCCACCTTATGAAATAAGTTACTTATTGGTTCGAATCCCTCAAGTGCAAAACGTTGGGCTTTACTGAAATTCATCCTATTTCAAACACTCTTTTCCTCAAAGTCACCCAGTTCTTTCACTGAGGCATGCTGATCTTCCTCTGCATCACTGATGCCTCCTAACTTTGTTTCATCAGGAAGTTACATCAGTATATTCCCATATTTTTAGCTAAGGTCCTTAATGAAAATATACTGGAAACAAGATTGGCACCAACCTGAACACCCTACTAAGCAACTCCCCCTTCGTCCTGATCCATTTCCTTGCAACATCACCACCGCTGTCTCACCTTCATCCACGTATTGACCCTTTTCCTGGTTCCTCCACTAATCCTAATCATCTCCAGCTGCATTAACAGAAATCAGTGCTCCCAAGGAAAGATAGCAGGCTAGTCTGACATGTTCTACCTTTAGGCAAGGGACTATCTTTGGAGGTACCTTCCAGCCCTACTTCTCTATGATTCTGTCCTTGTTTCCTCTTTAGTAAAGAAACATTTGTTGTATTTTAAATGTTCATTAAAAGCCTGTGGGCTTTTGACAGCTCTTACTTTAGCCCCACATTTTTTTACTTCAAGGAAAGTTTTCTTTACTGTCAGTCCTTTTTTCTAATTCTTTCTTCTCTGATATCCTTCATCCACATAGATCTGAAGAACCTTCCTTGGGACACATGTTCCAGATTGTTCTAGCATATTTGACTTAACGAAATTCCAGTCCTACTCCACATTCAAGACCCCAGACTCTTCCATCCCACTGACCTTGTTAACTAGTTCTTTACAGCTGCTGACAGTTAGGGATGTCAATATTTGCCCTTTGAAATGAAGAACATTAGTCACAGACCTACTTTTTGTACATTCTTCCATTTCAATTGCTATTTCCTGTGCCTGGCACTTAGCTAACGTTCTCATTACTTACCAACACTGTACTTAGAATAAGCATCACCTCTGGTTGAAGATATTACATCAAGATATGCATTGACCCTAACATTACTAAGAGCATTTGTTACAAATCTTGTGTCCCATAAACACTATACAGAATTATGTTATTTGTAACATTAGTAAATCAGAGATTAATTTAGGTAGTATATACAATAAGCAACAGGGATCTTTAGAGGGTAAATCCAAGAGGAACAAAACAGCCAGGAAAAATCCCCTCTGGTTTTACATTCTGTGGAACAAGGCTCTCTCACCTCTACTGAAAATTCATGCAACATGTGGGCCCAAGTAAGGGCTGGTGTGGGCTGGTTCAAGACGTGGACTATAGGCAGCATCACAAGCCGAATAATAGAGTTCTGTAGGCCAGATATGGTCCACAGGCTGTATCACTGACACCCCTAAATTAGGCTATGCTTAATAATAACATACCATAATAAGGCTTAATGTCTAAGTACATACTTAATGTAAAGTGTAGGGTGAACAATAGTTCAAGGGAACTAGTATTGGTTGCACCTCAATTGCAAATCAGTTTTACCACATGTAAAATGACAGTAATGATATGCAGTTCAAGACCAACTCCTAGAAATTTGTCATGCTTTCAAGCTGTTAAGTAAAAATATTCCATGTAAAACAACTTTAAAAATCCTAATAATTTATTTTTAGAGGCTCTCTAGTTCACAATACCTCCTCCGCCTTTATCTAGTTCTGCAGTTAAGCTCTTCCAGCAAAACCAGCCTGTATTTTACATTTTCCAGCGTACTGAGTGTGTTGCCAGTATTTAAATACTAATAAGCAAATTCAGATCTTGAAGAGAGACAGAATTCTAAAAAAAGTCTTCATCCATCTTGTGTATTTGAGGTGCTGCTTTGATTCTTGTGTCAATCTTGGTTAAAATTTCACCACGTTCCCAAAGTCCAAAAATTTACTGAGGATTATGAGTTTTGTTCTCATGGTTCACAGATTCCTTAATATGAATATAACCAAAACTAAAAAACTTTCTGAAAACCAAACTGCTTATCACTAGGAACAAGCTCAAGGCACAGATATAAATGAATCTTCTAGGATAAAACAGGAGTATGTGTCTTTAAATACCTACCAGAAGTTAAATATTCATGGTATCACAGACACTATAAAGAATTTAGATGCCAGTGATCTCTATCTCTCTAAAAACGAATCTTTAAGAGCTGTTGCTACAAAAGATTTAAGAAGCTAAATATCTGTTAAGGCAGTAAATCTAAGATGTTCCAGTTTGTCCTAGTAAATGTTTAACCCTTGAGATAAGACAGGTTTTTTAGATTATTAAGCAAATTTATAGACCAAGAAAGATTCAGTCGGAGCATTTTCCTTTCTAATGGAACTTAGTCCTTTGGAAGGCATGGCTTGAGACACCTAAAGACTGAAGTCCTCTTTCTGTTCAAAACACTAGTTCAATAGAGCAAAACAGCTGTACATGTTTCCCTTCCCCCTTGATTCATCTTGAACTCAAGCCTGGAGGCATCACTTTGAGAGGCTAAAGAGATTTCAGCTATTATTCTAAAAACTTTCACTTATTTAAGATGAAAATCTATGGAGCTGCCAGATGCAACACTAGATTGTACAGCATGAACTCTAGCACCCAAGTAATTATTAACATATTTTTTTCATATAGGCTGCTGCAATCCATTTGCAAAATGCCTGGTTTGGTTGGGGTTTTTTGTTTTGTTTTGTTTCTTTAAAATGAAATTATGATCTTTCTTATTCAGTTTTACACAGCTGCCTGCATGAAGGCATACTTCAAGTCAAAGGAGGCTGTAAAAATGTTTTTTTAAATAAAGAAAAAGGGGCGGAAGGGATAACCTGGCTAAATAACATCCCCTCCATCATAGCCACCAAGTTTACATCCCAAAGGACTTCATTTCCCAGATTTGACAAATACCCGTCTTGTCCAGATTCATAGAGAGCTACTAATCAATTCAGAAAAATAAGGAAAGGGATCCAGGTTATGAACAAGATGAAAGAGGCTGTCCAGTATCTATCACTTAAAAAATGCTGATACGCTGAAAAGATTATTAGAAAGTCTCACAGAAACAGAGGGAGTATGCTACAAGCAGTAAAGGCTCGTCCCTTCAATTTAGAGATAGGGAATAAGTCAAACTGATATGAGCTATGGATAGACAGGTAATACTAGGGTGAGGGAATTTGTGTGCAGGACTAATTTGATGCTTTGGTCCTGTGCGCTTTCTACATTTGGATAAAAAATTAAATGCTGCTTGGAATTTACTAGTCTTCCAGTTTTTATATGTCAGCCAAGTATCACCTCACCCAAATGCATCTTAAAAAAATCTGGATACTTATGCAATCCCTTTCAAAATGTATAACAAACTAAACTGTTATACATCAAAATGGGAGTACTATCAGACAAGACCTTAAGCATCCTGTCCTAGCTGAAAATGTTTCCTTTTCCTTACGTAGGTGAATAATTAATCAAGGACATTATTCTGAAGAGTCCAAGACTTAATCCATGTCAATGCCAAAATACTAATGTCACTTGGATTCAAGGTACTTCTCACTCACAAGTCTGGCACAAGCTCCTGGGATACTCAATTACAAAACATCAATGGAGAAACTGTTCCACCTCAAAGACAGCATCCAGCAACTTTGGAAAGAGAAGAAGGCTAGTTGGTGTCACATTAGGGCCAGTTGGTGTCACAGGAGACTGCTACAAATCTGGACTTGATGGACACCACAGCAGTCACTGTACTCCAATGTCACACATGATGGATCCTAAGACACCAATATTAACAAGACAAAGATTTCCAGTATCATATACAGTTGATGCTCTGTAGCTTTCTAGCTTCATAACCATGGAAGGATATTTGATTTCTACCAGCTCTAATCATAGTAATTACAGCAACCACAGAAGTAAAAATTCAATGTGATAGAATGGGAAATAACCTCTGAAGTTCCTGTTTAGGCCCTGAATCTCCTCTGACTGATTCTAGAGGACTTGATCTTGAACACACATGGGTGAAATACACACCAACTTAAATGAGAGCTGCCTTCAGGTGAGAGCAAGAATGGGCCAGTTGACCTTGTCTTATCCTTTCTTGCTGTGGTCTAATACAGAAGCATGTTAGGCCCCTTCTATCTTGAAAACATATTTTGAATCAAGACAATCTATGTTATCTATGTAGTAGAGTAAGGATCACATCTCCTAAAAACCAGGAAGTCTTCTTAGTCATGTTTGCTAGCGTCTTAAGCTATTTCTCTCCTGGCTGAAAAGAAAACATTTACTGACAGAGAAACTAGAGTGGCAGCAGACCACATAATGGCAAATCAGTATGCCACTCTGATGCTGAATATATTGCAATAACTGACATTTTACAAAATGAAAACATCTTCAAAGAAGTTCAAAAAGTTTTTGAAAACTGCTTGAAGGACTTCTTACAGGCATACCTCACCTGCAGAACTCATTACCAGGGATCCTGGTTTGGTCTGATAAAAAAAAATCCCAATTTTTAGTTTTAAAAAGCAACTCAAAATCCACATTTTTGCATGATTAGAATGAAACACTACAAATACGTATCTCTACATATTAGTGGTTTCATTTTCACCATGGAAAAATATGGATTTTAGGTTCCTTTAAGCAAAAATTGTGTTATTTTTTTTTTAAATGAGAGAAAACCAGAATCCCTGCTCATTACCACCAGAATCCCAGAGCTTCATTACATTCAACTGTTAAAAAAAAAGAAAAGTCCAAAAATTCTCATTGCCATTGAGATTAACCTGGCTAGGCTGAACCAGTCTGTAACTGCACGTACATCCCAGACATGCAGGCATATGCCTGTAGTGGCTCAGGCTAGAAGCTGGGCAGTGCTAAAGCAGCCCTCTCTTGTCTTCCCTTCCACAGAACTGAGCAAGGGAGCAGAACCCAGCAGGATGCTTGGATTAGCCCAGCAGGGAATTGATAACAGTTTAATCGCCCCAGTGAATAAACAGAGGGACATTACCAGCTGTCTGTTGATTCAGCAGGGATTGTATCCAGCATGTGGTCTGCTAGCTAATACACAGACACCTCCTCAGCAAGGCAGAGGGGAGTGGGGAATTCCTGGGAATTCCTGCTTAGCAGAGAGTGGCAAGTGGGAGGAGGGGAGCAGCCCACAGTCTGTGCTGGAGCTGCAGCCAGGAAACAGAGGGGAGGGGCTAGTCCTGCTGTGGAGCAGAGAGCCCTGCCCAACCCAGAGAGCATGCCAGGATGCTGGGGGTGTCAGATTTACCTTAAACCAGCAAGAGGTCTGGGACAGACAATGCATACATCGGTTGAAGTCAAATCAGTTAAGTCTGATACTACATTCAACCAGGTTTCTCTCAACCTGGTTTCAGCCATTTTCACACTGGTTTATGTGTACTGAAAGTCTGTTCTATTCTCTTACAGGTTTAAATCAGTTTCTGATCACTTAAATTGGTTTATGTATAATGTCTGTCCCTAGCCCTAAAGTGCTGAGTGGTCTCATTTCTCACAGATGGCCTCATGTAACCAGTGAATCCCATGCTGCCCTGTCAATTTTGCAGTGTATAATTGCTCTAACAAGGCTTCTGATGCTCAAAGCAGGAAGGGAAGAACAGCAGACCAGAAGGGCTCAAGTGCCAATTAAAAGTTAGGAATTATCTGTTGCAAGCAGATTATATTTCACTAAAACCCCAGACACTGTCACATCCCCCACCCCTGACACCCTCCACTTAGCCTCATGTGACCTGGGAGAAGGAACAGGAAGTGTTCTTGCACCAGTTCTGTAACAGTTACTAACCAAGCCTCCTCAGCTTGCATTCTTGAAGTATAGTTTTCATTTGTAAAAAAAATGTTATATGCTTGAAACTACCAACTTCCCGAAATGACCCTGAAAAATGCAACATTTTCTCATTTGTTTCAAAGTAGGATGTTAAATATGTTAATCTAGGGAAAGATATAAAATGATTACTTAAAAAAAAAAAAAAATCAGGATGCATATGGCACAAAAGTTGGTGTGGTAGAAAACAGGAAAGGGGCAAAACAAAAAGAGGTTCCACTCCCTCAAAGGGTTTCACCAAACTCTCCCCTACTAAAACCATGGAATGAGGACTTGGTCATTTGAACAATGACCATAAATATTCAAAATTGTTTAAGGCTCAAATGCATTAAAAAATAATAATTTCCATCTCTGTCATCCAGACAGATAATGCTACATTCCAAACAATACTCACACCCACTTAAATTTGTATGGGGAACCCTTCTTTAGTTGTTCCCAACTGAGCTGAGCCTCTAAACCTCAGAAATGCTTATTTGTGACAGTAAATACTCAGATATCATAGGTACTTGCCCTAGAACTTGTTTTTCCACTGCCTTCTACAAGCCTGACAAACTCTGGGCAAAATAATGGAGAAACTGACATGGGGTTTAAGTGATCAAGAAATGAAAGGACAGGAATATAATGCCAGTCAACATGATTTCAGGGAAAACAGATGTTATCAAATAAGCCCCATCTTTTTTTGTTATTGGAAATTTTGTTGATAAAATGTATTAGATATAAATGACTACCCACAATACTAGATCAAACACTTTAAAAAGTATCACAAGACATTGGCAATTTAATGATTAAGCATTTAAACCAGGGCTGTCCAACCTGCAACCCACTTGTGAGAGGTTAATTTCCTAATCCTGAGCTCCCACATGGTCACCATTCCCCACATCATTCCAGCTACAACAGCTAGAGTATCCACGCCCCTTCTCCCTTCTCTGACTTCCTTTTTTTTGCCCCCACCCCTGGAGATGGGGTGTCATTGCACAGTCTGTGTGGCCTGGGAACCTGCAACCCAGAGCAACCACATGGCACAGCGCAGCATAGGGGGCAGTTCAACATTGGAAACTCATGTGACCCAGAGGAACCCTGGTGTACTCCTGCGCAGCTCCCACTGGTGCAACACGCCCCTGCTAAGAAGTTGGACAGTTATGATTTAAAACATGAAAAAGACACCTAACTGAAAATCTCTAAAATGGGTTGTTAATCAGAAATCATCATCACGGAGACAAATATCAGGCCTCATTACAAAAGATCTTGGTCTTCTCTGATAAAAAAAAAAAAAAAAAATCCCCGATTTTTTTATTAAAAAAAAGTAACCCAAAATCTGCCTTTTTCCCTGATGAAAATGAAACACCACTAATATATAGACATATGTGGGGTTTCATTTTAAAATCAGGGAAAATGTGGATTTGGGGTTATTTTTAATCCAAAAATTGGGGGTTTTTTTTAAATCTGGGAAAACCAGGATCCCTGATTATAAAACAATCAATTAGTAAATACATAACAGACAAAGCAGTGATTGTTTGCGGCCAAAAAAATTAAGCCAAGCCAATTTGATTCCCTTCTTTGACACAGTAACTACTGTTGCTTGGTGGATGAAGGACATTCAAGAAATATGAAAACCTCAAACTTACTAAGGCTTTCGATACAATTCTATACAACCTTCTTATTAAAAAAAACCTGGAGAAATACAGGCCAGATAGAATTGCTGTTAAGTAAAGACATAACTGGCTAATTAAACAAGCAAAGAATAACTATGCCTTCATTGATGTCAGAATGGCAGGAAATTTCAAGTGGTTTTTCAAAGAACTGCGTGAGTACAGGGCTGTTTACCATTTTTATTAATTGTTTAGATGCAGAAACAAAGCTCTCCCTAATCATGCTGGTGTGCAACATAAAACTGGGAAATGTTTGCAAAAGCTTCACAAGGTAGGATTAGAATTCAAAGTGATCTTGATAAACTAGAGATCTGGGCACCAAAAAACAAAATTAAATTCAACAGACAAATATAAGGTGCTACATGTTGGGAAGAAAACCAAATGTACTAATGCAGGATAAGGCATTCATAGCAAGAATATAGCAATTTTGGACTGCATTAACATAAGTACTGTGTGTATGATAGGGGAGATGACAGAACCTCTCTATTTGATACTGGTAAGGCCTCAGCTGGAGAGCTGTGAACAGTTCTGGAAGTATTTTAAGGATATAGAGATACCAGAAAGAATCTAGAAGAAAGTGATAAAGATGATAAAGAGGTTGGAAGGCAAGGCATATGAAAAGAGGTTGAAAGAACTAGACATGTTTAGGTAGGAGAAAAGATGTTAACAGGAGGATATAATAGCAAGTTTGAAATAACTTAAACACTGCCAAAATGAAAAATAACAGCTTTTCCTTGCTGCGGTGGGCAAATCACAAGGCAATGAGTCTAAACAGCAAAAAGGCAGACTTAGCCCACGTATAGACACTATTTTTCTCACAATAGAAACACAAGCCTACAGACATTAATCAAGTTTCTCCTGTAGCAAAAAATGTTTCCTGAAGAAGAAAGATTTCCCTCTTTCCTTTAAGAAATGTTCCCTGTGCTTTACCCAGAAGAAAGCAGCAGCCACTGCCCTCTACCTCTTTCCAAACCAGGCAAAGCCCAGCTAGGGAAAGGGGCTGAAGACTTCTGCCCCATTGCTACCTCCACTCCACTCCCAGAAACCAGGAGCAGAGCAGAGGAAATCCCAGTGTGGGAAAGGCATGGGGAGTCTTTCTCTACTGCTCCACTTGCCCTCTCAGGGAAAACTGTAAAAACTGTAGGAAAAAGGAAAAGGCTATTCTGTAATCTCAATAGATGTTTCCAAGAAGAGACTGGATAAAACATTTCTATGGAGTGAAAAAACCCTCATTTGTTCAGGGGTTTGACCAGATGGACCTTGAATACCCTCCTGACCCTATGATTCTATAAAACCTCAAGTAGTATTCATCCATAATCTGATCTAAAGTAGCCATACAAAATCACTGCTGATAAGTGTGTGGTTGACAGATTGGCATATGCACAAAGAGTTGTCTGGCCAGCTTGCTGAGCTGATCCCATTCAAACACAAAGTGAGGTTACACATGTAGGAGCAAGAAACACAGGCCACCCCTACACTGTGGGGGAATAATTCTGAAAATGATGAATGACAAAGGAGGGCAAGTAGCTGAATGTGAACTAGTCTACAGCAAAACTTTGACGTATGAAGAGAGGAATGGTGTTTAACAGGGATCCTGGTTTTCTCTGATGAAAAAAAAAATCCCCAATCCACATTTTTCCATGATTAAAATCAAACACTACTATACACACACACACACACACACACACACACACACACACACAGTTCATTCACATTGAAAAAAGTAACTCCAAATCCACATTTTTTCCATGATTAAGATGAAACACCACTATATATACGTATACAATCTGAAAATTGGGGATTTTTTTTTTTTTCATCAGAGAAAATCAGGATCCCTGGTGATTAAGAAGTTTTACTTCTGCATAAGACAGCGTAGACACCAACAGTTGATTTTAAAGGGGTGTTAAAAAACAGAAAGACAGTACAAAAGGACAAAAAAAGCCTCCCAGTGAAAATGAATGATCTCAGTCTGTTTAGCTAAGAGAAAAAAAATTGAGAAAATGACTTTGTTATAGCGTGTGTAATTGCCTTCACGAGGGCTTCTTTATCTAGTAAAGAAAGGCATAACCAGAACCAATGGCTAGAAGCCAAAGCCAGACACTCAGATTAGAAATTTGTCATTAAATTTTAACGCTGAGGGAAATCAGCCACTAGAACAAACTGCCAAGAATAGTGGTGGATTTCTTGCTTGATATCTTAAAATAAACACTGTTTTTTTCAAAGACATGCTTTAACCAAGCACCAAAGGATCAACACAGTAGGAACAGTTCATATTATTTATATGGTCCCTTCTGGCCTTTACACTCCTGTGGTGGTATACACACTACTGTCCTTATTTACTCAAAAGTAAATGAATACACAAGGTGCATGATGACAATCAGATCCCACATGCAGGAGTTCACCAGGGATACCCCGGCCCAGATGGACTGGAGGGGGAGACGGGACAAGAGGTCCAAGGGCAGTTCTCTTCCCCCTATGGTGTGCATCAGACTATTGAAAAGGATTATCAAAGCACAAAAGTGAGTAGTGACTCGCTGTCTATACATTTCCATGGTAGGCCAAGAGCAGCATCATTAGATAAAGTATGCTATCACAAGTTGAATGTGTTATCTATCATAAAATTCACCTTCCAGTAAATTTAAACTCAGCAAGTCACAATGGGAATTACTATACTGCCTTTCTTCAGTAGATGATCTAGGAAGGTACCTATCCAAGGGCCTTGGATAGATGGGATAGTCCATTTTTCAACATTGCAATGAGATGAGTAGAAAAACACTTAGAAGGACTGTTCTCCTTTTTTTCTTTCTGTAGATAATCTTTTGATGTTCTGAACAAAAAGTTCCATTTTTCTTGACAGGGTGTTCTAGCTAACATAACCAGTGGTTTTCTCAATGGTCACAATAAATAACAACAGGATTTTTTTTAAATACTGTATAGTACACATCTTGCAGAAGTGAACTTCCTATCTTGAATATAGATAAAATGAAAAAAGTCAGTTTTAATAGGTTTAACTGCACAGCTAAAATATCCCTTTGACAATTCAATCAGTGTTCCGATAAGCTACATAATACATAGCACACAGTAATATATTTTCTAAATTTTGAGGAAATGTCTTTACTAAGAAAAAAGTGTTTTTACCTTATGTAAAAAGCTCAAGTTAAGAATGTACTTTGTTCCCTACTTAAGGCAAGGCATAGGAAATGCTGATCTGAAGGGCAAAACATTAAACTGATTTAACACCAACTTAGTTTTGAAGAGAACAATAAAACTCAGTTGTCCTACAATTAAAGACAAGCCTGGTTTCAACCTATCAGAGCCCTCATGCATTTTGTTAAGATGAGCAAGCAACATGCACTCATGCAGTGAGATTAAGGGAGCCAAATAAATATACCTCTATAACAGAATATTATACCCTTACCCAGGGCCATCCCTAGGGGAGAGTGAATCAGGGCAATCACCCCGGGTCCTGCACTTTGGGTGGCCCTGCAGAGATGGGCAGAGTAGCCGCAGCAACTCCATGCTACCACTGGCTTCACATCCAGATGCTCAGCACTCCCCCACCCCTTGCCACTGAATCCGCCACCGGCTTCCTTACATCCAGTGCAAGCCCCAGCTTAAAGGCCATCCCCAAACAGATCATTGAACCAAGGCTTTGTCAAGCCATGTATTAAAAACCTGCAAGGGTGGAGATTCCACAATCTCTCTATGTAATCTGTTCCAGTGCTTTACTGCCCTCCTGATAAGACAGTTCTTCCTTATATCTAACCCAAGGATAGGCAACCCGCGGGATGCATGCCAGAGCATGGCAAGCAAAATCATTTTACTCGGCATGCGTGCCTCAGGCCAGACGGTAGGAGAGCAAGAAGGGACCTGATCCTTGTTGTGGCAGTGCAGCCCCTTCCCCACCATTCACTTTGAGGGATGTGTGTAACCGCCATTGACAAGGAACTGGGCCAAGACTCCACAGACTCCATGAAGCTGCTTGCAGCCTCCCCACCACCTGCTATGAGCACCATGGGCTCCGTGACAGGCATGCATACCTCAGGGCAGATGGCAGGGAAGGAGCCAGGGCTGTGCTGCCACAACAAAGATAGGGCCCCTCGCAGTTCCCCTGACATCCATCCCCAGCACGCTGACCCCTGATCTAACCTAAACTTCCCTTGCTGCAGGTTCAGACCATTGCTTCTTGTTCTGTCACCTGCCACCACTGAGAACAGTCCAGCTCCATCCTCTTTTGAACCCCCCTTCAGGTAGCTGAAGGCTGCAATTAAATCCCCTCTCAGTCTTCTCTTGTCTGGACTAAAAAAGCCTGGTTCCCTCAGCCTCTCCTCAGAAGTGATGTGCCCCAGCTCCCTAACCATTTTCACTGCTCTCTGCTGGACTCTCTCTAATTTGTCCACATCCTTTCTGTAGATGGGGACCCAAAATTGGACACAGTACTCCAGATGTGGCCTTACCAATGCCAAATAGAGGGGGAATATGAGACTGACAATTGGTTGCATAAGGGTCAGAACATACAAGCAGTATCTGGAAACCTGGAATGCCAGGAGCACAGAAACTACTTTTGGACGTTGTTAATCCTATCTTAGAATAAATCATTCCAATGAAAGCTACTCATAAACAAGACTTTTACTGTTGTTCTGATCTTCATAACTGACATGAATAAAGTCTGGTTTTATGGTAACATCTGTGTAGACAAAATATTAGATAATTTACATTATACCAAGGACTTCATTCTGCAACAACGATCAAATAAAATCAAGACACTGCTCTTTCCCAAGGATGCATCACTAAAACATGTCTTTAGTTCCCAAGCACACATTTTCAAATTAACAACGCCCCACATGAGTGAAATAAAATAGTTCTGAGGTTTTAAATAATAGAGAATGTATATTCAATACAAATGCCTAGGGAAAATGTTATTAAATGTTATTCACTGTGCAAGACCAAGTTTCTGTGGGACAACATACATATAGTTTTAAAGAACTATTCACCTGCAGCACTTTCCATCAGTTTATCTCCTTACACTCCATTTCTAATGATTTCCATTGAAAGCCCCTCAGTCTGTGTAAAACAACTGGTACAATGCAGTCAGTGCTGTTCATATGACCTATGGGGAACTTCTGAAGCTTGCACATTCATGCATCTTGCAGAAATGCTGTCAAATTCTAGAAATGAACTTTTAACTAGTAGACTAGATTAATCTGTGAAACATATTTAACCTTTTATTGGCATTCTTACATAAACACGGTGTTTGTAGTAAGGAACCCTAAATGCTCATTTTAAACTAACAAGCCATAATAAACTTTTCACTGAAGAAACAGTCAGGTTTTTTTAAGATACAAAAAAAAATAAAAAATTAGGAAAACAAACAAAAAAGATTTATCACCAGGGAACCTGGTTTTCTCTCATAAAAATAGTCCCCAATTTTTGAATTAAAAAAAGTAACCCAAAATCCACATTTTCCATGATTAAAATGGAACTCCATATATACATGGATATACATATATGTATGTATGTATGTATATATATGTACTCCATATATATATATGTATTCTAAAATAAGAGATGTTAAAAGGTCAAGACTAGAAAAGTTTTAAGACATTAAGACTCTGGAGGAGAAAGTTTTACTAGGCACAATATAAGGAAATGTTTTAGTTCATTGGAAAAAAAGAAAAAATTAATATTAATGTATATGAATGAATATATGAATCCTATGAAGTACAAACATTACAGTGTTATACTACCATATAAAAACTAATTAAAAACAATTAAAAATGGCCATGAACTCACCTGCCTTGCAATACATATGGGAGAACCCCCTGAACCCTCTTGATTTCACTGGGATTCTTTAGCTGCACATGAACAGCTTATCTATCAATCCACATCACACTGTTTCCACAAGAATAGGATTCTCAAGGTTTAAGTGAGCACTTTAAAAATGACTATTTTTTATAGTCAAGTTAAAAATGATTGAATTCTTTCCCCCTCCACAGCAGCATGTGCAGAGGAATGAGAAAAGTCTCTATATCCAGAGCAAAAGGAACCCGTGCCTTTTCAACATTCTCCATCTGCCTCAAAGAACAAGTGAGGCTACTACTCATCATAAGGTCCACAATACTGGGACATCAAGGGTTTACAAAGGAAAATGAAAGCAACCAAGGAATAACTATGCAAATATTGCATACTTCTTAATACAGAGCATAGGAATTCCCTAGCAGGGGTGCTATTTCTGACAGGACTACAGAACATAAGAGTTGGCACATTTCTCTGCTTCCTCTCTCCTTCTCCATGCACTGTAGTTCTGGTATCTGAGATACATGCTTTACTTTCTTTGGATAAATTCACAAAGCTATAATTTTTTCCCCCTAAGAATAATGATTAAGAACTGAGCTGTTAAAAAAAAAAAAAAAGAGAGAGAGAAAAAAAAAGAAAAATCACACTTCTTAAAGTACTCATTCAACAAGGCCTTTAGGCTTTCCGTATTCCCCAGCTCTAGCAAAATAGTGTATTAGTGGTGTTGCAAACACTAGCTTTATTCTTGTAATACAGGTCAGCAATGAAATCCGCTTTACAGCTGTATGTGTATAGTGTACCCACTCAGGGAGAGCTGAAAATGCAAAACACCAACAAGGTCAGTCCTGCAAACAGGTGCACACAAGCTACAGAGAGCTTAGCACTTGCCCTAATGTGCTGGGAAGCTGGCCCATATAGTCTCATTTCAGTGGAGCAGAAACAGTCTAGGAAGGGGCTAGAGAGAAAGGCAGGATAGATTTGCACCTTACAGACTAACCAAAATAGAGGTGGTCTGATTAGTCTATAAGGTGCAGATCTACCTTGTCTTCAATTTAACTTCAGACTAACACAGCTAACAACACCTCTGTGCTAAAGGGCTAGAGAGGGCAAGGAAAAAGAGTGTACTGCAGTCCCCTCCATCCAAGGAAAACCTGAAAAAATCCTGGCTTTAGCACCTTGAGACGCAAACATAGCAGCCTGGTGAGCACCCTGCAGAGGGAACTGTACCAGGGCTATCTGCGATGTTTTGTTTTTGTACCTCCTAAAACTTAGGAGCTCTTAACACATACCCTAAATAAGTGAAAATCTGCTTGGTCACTTGCTTTTTGTCTTTCTGGAGGAAGGGATGGTCCCACTCTACCCTCCAGAAAGGATTCTTGCACCTGCTCAGATCTGGCTGTACTGTCAAGTTAGATAATTCAAACACCATCTGGGTTTCCAAAGTGTTCAAACAAAGAGGTTTCTGGCATGCTGCCCAGCCCCTGCAAAGTCTTCACACTGCATATCTGGCCAAGGGAGGAATAAAGCTGGGATCCAGATGCACGGAGTGGGAGAAGATGAGTGGGTAGGATCCTCTTCACCTCCCTCTCCAAGAAGTCTTGGGAAAACAAGAAGCAAGACTCTCTCCCTGCTGTGGTTAGCCACTGTAGAAAGCAGGGATGAGCCATCAGTAGTGCCACCTCTGTACAGAGCATGGAGTTTTAGCCATGTTAATCTGAAGTCAAGTGGACAGCAGAGTAGATTTGCACCATATAAACTAACCAAAGGTTAGCAAAGCATCTGCTTTCTCTTTAACTGGATAAATATGTGCTGTGTTATACATGATGACGTACCACACTATGTGCCCAGCTTCCTTTTCAAAATCCTAGATCTGGCTATGCAGAGTAGATCTACAGCTATATCACCAGAGCAATATCTACCTTAAAGCAGATCTATAGCTATAGAGCGATAGACAGAGCGAGAGATAAGGTGAGAACTACAATATGACAGAGTGAACTACAGTGATATAGTGATAGGTATAATTGATAGAGTGAATGATAGTTATAGTTATAGAGCAAACAATACAATATGATAGAGAGTGAGTGATAGAGCAAGACAGCGATATAGTGACTGAGTGACAGAATGAGTGATAGAGTAAGTGATACAATATGATAGAAAGAAAAAGAGGAGTAGACAGTGATACAATGATAGAGCAACACAGTGAGAGAGCAATACGATAGAGCAACAGAGGGAGTACCAGTAGCAGTGATAGAGCAACTAATACAAGATGATAGTAAGAGCGAGGGATAAACCAAGACAGTGATATGGTGGTAGATATGAGTAACAGAGCAAGCAATACTATGTGACAGAGAGCGAGCAATAGACAGTGATACGGTGATAGAGACAAGTGATAGAGCAAATGATAGCGATAGACCAAGCGATACGATATGATAGAGTGAGCGGGAGCAAGACAGTGATAAGATAATAGATACGAGTGACAGAGCAAGCAAGGCAATGTGATAAAGAGCGAGCAAGCAATAGGGCACCACAGCGCCAGAGTGAGTGATGGTAACGGTGACAGGTACAGCAGGAGAGTGATAGAAAGAAACAGCTCTCGAGGGATAGGACAGAGCGAGTGCGAGAGATGTCAGATACCGGCAGAGGCACAGCTAGACACACGGGTGCGGGCAGAGGGACAGAGTGCGCCCGACCACAGGCTTTCCCGAGCTGAAGCTCCCTCCAGCCGCGGCTGCGAGACGGCGCAGGGAGAGGCCGAGGAAGAGAAGAAGAGCCCGGCTCCCCGCGGGCCGCACTCACCAGAAGAAGAGCCGCGAGCAGAGGTTGGCGCCCTGCAGCGGGTTGGGCTTCTCCGCACGGGACAGCGCCTCCATGCCGCCGCCAGTCCCGAGGTACGGGCACGGGCACTAGCACCCGCCGCTTCCGGGGCCGCCCCGGGCCCTGCCTCTGCGGCGCAGAGCGGCGGCGGGAGCCGGGAGGCGGGCTGGGACTGGGCGGAGCTGGCTGCCTGGCCCCTCTCCCGCTCCCTGCCTTCAAAGCTTGGCGCGGGAACAGCGCAGGTGCGGGCGCTCTACTCCCCTCCAACGTCCCTTCCTTCACGGCCCTGAGCGACCAGCTCTGGCGCGCCCCTGGCCCTGCTCCTGCCCGGCAGGGAAAGAGCAGGTTGCAGCCCACCTCATAGCGCCCAAACCCTTCTTGAATGGCAGCTAGGGACACAGCTACACGCTCACACCGCACGTGCATTTACCGGGCTTTTATGGGGAGGGTTGGGTTTACACGCGCAGGCGTTACAGCGCTGTAACGCTGTCTGGACGGACTTGGGTATACAAATAGAGATACTGTGCAGTGAGGCGCCTACACATGCCTCACTGTGCAGGAAACACTCAGGCGGGAATTTGCTACCTGCATGAGGCAGGTAGCAAATTTCCACCCAAATTGGCGCATGTCACCAGAGTTACTGCACAGTGTGTGGACTGTGCAGTGATTTTTGGCCACTGAGAGGTAACTTAAGTTACTGCCAAGTAGCAGGGCATGTGTAGACATGCTCATTTAGACACATGCTCACACACTTAAACACACGCTCAAACACACACGTCCCACTCTCACTGGAATCTAGCACTCGCTTAAAACAGGCAAATCATGGTTACACTGAGATGAAATGTGGCCAACCTTTTATTCAGGAGTGGATCTAGGATTTCCCAAAGAGGTGGGGGTGATTGTGCCCCTAGCTCCCTGCTTCCTTCCCCACCCATGCAAACAGACTGTCCTCGAGAGCCCGCAGGGACTTTAGGTCTCTAAAGCAGGTGACAAGTCCCACCTTCTTTCCCTTCCCTCCCCATTCCACAGCTGCCATTGTTGCTTTCCCAGATGTTTTGGGGGCTAGGAGAGCCCAATGTAAATGTAAATTAAGTAAATAATTTACTACCAGAGCTGTTCCCCACCCAGCCAGGCTGGCCTAATCTGGGGAAGGAACAGGGGCAACATCAGGGCCGGAGAGTAGTTACTCGCTCTGTCCTCCATCCCCTGGGAGCAGGCAGGCTGAAGGGGATTCCCCTAAACCCATCGCCACTACTGCTGTCCCCAACTGAGACCAGTCCACATGCAGCCTGGCTACACCAGACAGGAGCAGCTCTGGTGCTTCCCCCACCCCTGGGACAATGAGAAAGCAGAGAAAGTGGGGGAAGGTTTTCACTTCTTTTTAAAGAGTTAAAAAGTCCCCCCAAAGCTCCCCTGGTACAGTGCAATCCAAAAGAGGGGGTACAACTGCCCCATTGCAGCTTCTCTGGATTATGCGCATGCAGTTTGTAATACAAAAGTTAAAGCTAGGACTCCGTGGCAATGCACAGGGCCACCCCCTGAGAGTGCTTGTGCACCCCCTGCCAGCCAGCGTTCCCCACTTCAGCGATGGACGGGGGGCAGGTGGGAGCGCTGGTGCTCTCCCTGAAAGCTCCGGTTGGGGAGTGGGGGCACCAGGAGAAGCATCGCTGGCACTTCTGGGTCAGTGCAATGAGCTGCAGGTACCCCTCTGACTCAGAAGGCACCAGTTGCTCATGCCAGAACTTCAGAAAAACCTGTAGAAGGTCTTTATACCACTTAAAGGGGGGGGGGGGGGGAATTTAAAAAGAGTGAAAAGACATTAAGGTAGAGATCTTAATATAAGCACCATTACCTTCCTGGGATAAAATAGTAAAAGTTGGGCTGCCTGTGAATTAGGATTCTTTCTTTGGATAAGGCAGCAAAATTAAGTCTGTAATCCCTAGTTAATTTTAGTCATACCGTAATGACTGCTTTGTTGTTATAACACACAGAGAATTTTTTTTTCCCCAAGTACATTGGCTTTGGAGAGAAGATAAATAATTTACTTCCTGGATTAGTGTCTTAAGTCCTCTCTCTCTCTGCATTCCACCCCCATTATTATGAATGACACTGATACTGTAAATGATACCAACTACGGCTCCAGCCTTGTAAACATTTACACACATTTAAGTATTTCCAATTATTTAATTTCCAAAACAAAATGCTCTTAAAAGATAATTGGATGGAGGGAGGAAAGCAAAGCAGAAGGGGAAAAAAAACAAAATCATACTAGATAGAAAATACTTTTTTAAAAGCCAGTAGGCTAGATAAATTTGTAGGAGTAGCTGTTACAGAGCTGTCTTCCATTGCGAAAATGCCACTACCCGGCAAGAACCCAAAAATAGAACATTACATCATTATAAAAGGTAATAAAACACAAAACAAGCCATGGAATTGTTTTGTCCTCTGAAAATTTAAGGCTACATGCAAAAGAAAATGGGAAAATGAAAAGTGAACAAATTCATAGGAAATAATGTAAAGACAGGAGGGACAAAACCACTAGCTTGACACTTGCACTTATAGTCATATATGGAGTTCTGTGTTTATTGATACACAGATACATACACATGCACACACACACACAGAGCCATTTCTAGAAAGTACAGCTTATTAATAATTACATACAGCTACCATGAAAGAACGTTAAGGTTGTATGATCAAGCACTCATGATTAGGAAATGCCTAAGAAAAGGCAACACAATTCAGCCTCTTATACATATGCATTATGTTACAGCCTTCAATTACATTTAAAAAAAAAACCACAAACACATTTCCTTTCTCATTTGGTGTACAGGAAAACTAGTCATCACTGATTGGGCAGCTGTTCAATATTCATTTTATCCTCATTTCTCAATATATAGCAATATGCCTTATTTACTGCTCTATTCATACCTTGGTCTGAATATAGAATTACTAACTTCCCTGTCAGCATTTCTGTGTATTTATCACTACTGTACCCAGCATTTCTGTGTATTTATCACTACTGTACCCAGTGCTTTACAAGCATTTTTCACCCTACATCTCCCAATAGTGTGGTATGACCTCCAGTTTCCGGATGGGAAACTGAAGCAAAGCATTATTAAAATCATTGGAAGGGACCTCAAAAATCATCTAGTCCAACTGGCTGCACAGATGCAAGCTGTCTGTTCCTAAACTATCCCTAACAAATGCTTACCTGGCTTATTCTTTAAAGATTTAAAAAAAAAAAAAAAAAACTTCCAATGAACATGTAAATTAAAAATTTTCAAAGAAATAAAAAATGTCTACTCAATTAGGTACATCTAGAACCTACTTTTCCAGGATATTCAACACAATGATGCATTTTCGAAGTGCAATTCCCAATGAAATCTGTTGAAGCTATGAGCATTCAGGACTTCTGGAAATCAGCTCCCAGGGGCCCAAGATGAGTATTAGGAAATGGGGGGAGGGTGTCACAAAATAAGTAACCAGGAACAAAAGTTTGGTTTATGTGATTTGCCTAGCATTACATAGCAACTGTCTGGCAAAGGAAGCATAGAAAGCAGTTTAGAGTGGCTGAAAGCTTTCCAAGGGAACAATTGTCCATAGGAAAATGATAATTTGATGGAATCAAAAGAGTTTGATGAACTTGTTTCTGTCAAAGTTTTGTTCAAAACAAGACAGAAAGGCAGCCAGGCAAGTAGGCTGCCAGGCTTACCAGCCAACTGACTTGCCTGGTTTTCTTTCATACTATTGGCAAAAACAGTCTGGTAGTCTACTAGCTTACAACCCACCTGTTCAGTTTATGTCCAATTTGTTATCCAGTTTTCTGATTTATTGACTAGAAAGTGTTTCCTCATGTGGGGACAAAGAACTAGAACTGTTTTGAAACTGAACTAGATAAGTTATCAAAAGCATAATATTATGGGAAAAGAAGTTGTTGGGTCAACTGTTACCTTGTATTATATGCACAGACAAAGCTAAGATTTTGAAAAGGGAGGTGCAGATAGTGTGGCACATCATCACATATACACAACACATTTTTATCTACTTAAGAGAAAACCAGATGCTTTGCTAATATGCTAGTACCATATTAAGATCATTTTAAGGTCAAAGCGATAACCAATATAACTAGTTAAATGTGTACTAATTTGCTAGATTATCTATAAAGTTTAAAAAACACAATAAACTAGGCAAAATAATCAAAATGATCGAAATATATTGTATCATTAAGTCCGGTAGTCATTATAATTAAATGTACATCTCTTATTCAGATTCATAAAGCAAAATCTACTCTTTGAGTGTCTTGATAGTACTGCCAATACTTCCTGTTAGCCATTTCTACACCTGAGTTAAGGTTTTTCCTAGAACTAAAAACAGTCTTCAGGCTACGAAATAGAACAGAAATGTTACCAGGAATGGCTAACAGACAACAAAATGGCAGAAGAAAGGATAGTTTAAACAGTAGGTTAGCAGGACCATTAAAAAGAGTGTCATTATCGCGCATGGAGTGGAGAGATTAGCAGGAATCAGAGAGATGATAATGAGCTATGAAGGTAGTTGGTTTTAAAGTTTGAGTACAGCAAGAATCGAAGGGGAGTGCAGCTGCTCCATTGCACCCCAGTGGATCCAACCCTGGTTATATATAGGGTCAAGTATATTCAATCCCTATGCTGAGGTACAGGTCTAACTTTCTTAAAGTGTGGTAGATGTCTGGTAATTCAATTCCTCAGGGCTTTTGTTTGCCTGCAGGAAGTAAGAAAGATAAAAGTCTACTACCTTCTGGGTTTCTTTGGAGGCTTCCTCTAAGCACTGGGATGTTGGCCATACTGGCCATGTCCATATGACCATGAACATTTGTTTCCCTTGGGACAAGTAGCAGCAGCACACCTTGTGCCACTGCTACTTGTTTCCAGTGAATACCCATGCTGGCTCCAGAAGCCTTACCTGGGGTCCTGGGCACATTGGAGAGCTGCAGCTGTAGTACTCCTGCAGCTGGGAGCTCAGCCAGCACAGACTCTGGTTTTAGGCCATGCTCACTGCTGCCACAGGATCTCCTGGGACCAAAAAACCCACCACACTGCCAGGTAGCTGTGTGGGAAATGTCTGCATGTGTGGTGTTTGTCTCGCAAATGGGTCTGTGACATTTGCTCTACCTTCCCTCAGCATACTTCAAAACCACTGACAAGTTAAATAAATTCCTGACCTGAGAAAGAGAAATATCAGAAACAGATTCTAAGGTACATACAGTATGAAGCATCACACATTTCTGACCCAATACTCTTTTGAGCTGAATTCACCCAAACTCCATTTTTCCATCTTCTTTGTTCATAGACTCATTAGCTTTGTAGACTACCCCAGTGAGTTTTGTTTTTTTCTCTCCATCTTTTTAATTGATTCTGTTTCAATGAGTCACATGGCTATACAAAACTCAAATTACCCTAAAACAATATCATGACAAAACCTCAGAAGCATTAACATAGTTGTTGAAATAGGAAGGCTGACAAGAGAGCTTCTTCCTACCACTATGGAGGCAACAGCTGCTCCAAAAATCCTACCAAACAGGTTTCCTTTACAAGTTTCCATTCCTTCAGGGTGACCATGAAGTCACCATATTCAGTTTATTTTGTACCAAAGGGAAAGGCAACTTCCAGAGTGCCACTTTTAGCTTGATTCATAAGGATAGATTCTTTACCTTTGTAGCCCTCCCTCCCCCAAAAAGTAAAAGTGGAAACTGTCCCAGAACCTTCACAGAGAATTCCCTAAGAGTGCTCTCCTCTCCTCTATAGCAATCTAGGCCAGATATTTCAGCTAACCACTGTTCTGGAAGTTGACACGGGTAGAGGTGATTCTTCACGTAGACCTTGGAACTTTTTAAAACTATTTCTGTTAGAAATAATGAATTGATTCTGCATTTGTTTTAAATGTTTAAATGGCGCAATGACAATTGGATGACTAGACAGTAAAAAAGTTAATAATTTGAGGAATGATTAGAAAATCATAAAGCTAAGTGCTGTTCTTTCAATTCATTCCTATCGATCTATCAGTAATGTTTATTTATACGAAATAAGTATATCACTTGTCATCTGAGTAATTTAGGACCATTTCTCAAGTCTACGAATGTCATTTTGAATGCTTATCCTATCTTCCAAAACAGTAGAGAATAGAGTGTGCTACGTGCACCCAAATTTTTTTTGTCTAGAGTACAAATGTAACCCTGGGCATGACACTACATGTGCCCTCACCTGAATAATGGGATGCTGGGGCACCCGGTAGCCAGTAGCCCTGCACAGCCCCCCTGGGAAACTGTTCCAATGCCCCCAAGCGGAGAGCCTCCCCTTACAATCAAGCATCCTCGCAGACAATTCTCAAACTATTTACAAGATTTAATTATTTATAACATAACAAATAATCAATAAATAAGCACATGGATATACCGACACGGTGTACTAGGGATCCTGTGTGCACTGCCCCTTGCGGGGGGCGGGAGGGGTATCTCAGGGAGCGGGATTGTCTGTGTCCCTACACATTGTCTGTGGACACTCCCTGGCGCTGGTGTCCGTCTCCGTGTTCCTGGGGTCTCCAGGCAGCAAGCGGTGGCTCCTCTGCAGTTCCTGCAACACAGCCTTCCCCTGCCTTTGACCTCCTTCCCTGGTTCTGCTGGGAGCAGTGTCTGGGCTACAGGCTGCAGCAACCCTCCTGTCCCACACAGCCTCACACCCCTGGCAAATGCAGCCCTCCCTGGGCTTTGCCTGCCCCTGGGGCCCCTCACCACTAGGGCAGATTCTGACCGTCGTTGGCGGGGGGCGGGCCGGCCCGCGCGCCCCCGGCGCCGCCGCCCCCCCCCCGCCACGACTGGCAGCAGCGGCCCTCGTGGTGAGGGGCCCCAGGGGCAGGCAAAGCCCAGGGAGGGCTGCATTTGCC
>JAGPOW010003316.1:107370714-107455937 GCA_030014935.1 Caiman crocodilus | reverse complement strand
TGACCTGCAGACATGCTGCCCCACTGGTGTCCCTGGCTGCTTAGAAGTTGGACATCCTTGATATAGAAGGTGTCAGTGGCAAGAGATACAAAGGGCAGAAATACACTAATCCATGCCAAGAAAGCCATGAAATTCTGTTCCTAGCCATATCTCAAATCCAAGCTAGCCAAGAAGTATCCTTGTTACAGGCACTGCCTTGAAGTTGCGGTCCTCAGTGATGGGCAGGGATCCTGGCTTTCTCTGATAAAAAAAAATCTCAAATTTTTGGGTTAAAAAGGTAACCCAAAATACATATTTTTCTGTGATTAAAATGAAACACCACTATACGCGCGCGCGCGCGCGTGTGTGTGTGTGTGTGTGTGTGTGTGTGTTGGTAGCATTTCATTTTACCATGAAAAATGTGGAGTTTGGGTTACTTTTTTAAATCTGAAAATTGAGGATTTTTTTTTTAATCAGAGAAAACCAGGATCCCTGGTGATGGGAAGGGGCCAGGGCTAGGCTGCAATACAGAATCTACAGCTCCTGTCCCAGGCACTGAATATGTAGTTAGATTTAGTTAAAATAAATAAAGGTTTAAACAAATCACAACCATAGCCCAACATGCCCTGGCCACCTTGCACTCTCATATAATAACACAGTATGCCAGTGCTTGCAGCTATTTCTCCACTAGCTTCAGGTGATCCAACCAGCCACTAGTGCCCTACCCCATGAAAAAGCTGGCAGCCTAGTCTTTCACTCAGGTCACACAGGACTTCCACTTTTCCACAATACAACAAAGCCAATGCCAAAAAAAAAAAAAAAGCTTTAGCATCATCTATCTTTTTAAGCTCAGTCTTTGGAAAATAGACAAACCTCCTTTCCACAAGAAACTTCTACTATGAAGTAAATTTACCTGACCATTTTTATGACCAGTCAACCTACCAACTACTGAACCAAACACTCTCCTTATTGCTCTTCCTTCAAAACCTGACATCCACTTCAGCTGTTATAGAGCAGAGCTGAGGCAGGCCCAGCAACTTTTTTTTAACTCTTTCCTGACTTGTGTGGGATTTGTATGCCCCATCACACAACAAAAGCAAAGCAGTTAAAAAGAGCAAAAGACTCACATTTCAGAGCAAAAAAAAGATACAGGTACATTTTTTTCAGACTGTTACAAGTATGTGAAATTGATAAGTTAAACATTTAAATGTACCTCTTTTGTTAAGTGAACAGTATAATCAGGACTTTAATTAGGCATCTAAATATGATAGGCAACCTTCATCTTAGGGGTAGGAGCCATATTTTTGTTTTGTACAATGGATTCTGGTCCATGACTACAGTTGCCAGACATTACTGCCATACAAATATATAGTAATAATAACAGTTACCTTACTGGCTTTTGTTGTCTGTGCTGAGCATGAGTCACATAGTATTTGAATTCTCTAGAGGTTTTTCTTTTGAAATCTTAAGAGTCTAGTGTTTCCTTATAGGAAGGTCATTCTCTGCAGGAAGATCCATCCAGAACAAAAAGCCTGGAGCCTTAACTGTTTGTATCCCATTGTTTGTGAGAAGTGAACAGGACAAATACTGTAGACTACATAAGATATACTAAAATCTTATATAAAATGTTTTTACTCAAACTTGTTACACCTACTTACTTTATTCAGTATGGCCCAACATCAGTTAGTAGAGCAGCCAAAACATTTATATCAAAACTAGAGTCTTGAAACTTAACTGATTTTCAAACCTGCTGCCATCCCTCTTACAACTTCCTTATGCATTTCTAAAACAAAAAAACCCAAATATAAAAACTTGACAGGCCTAGTGTAATCACCGACATCCTTTCTTCTGGTCATACTGTCTCTCTGGGTTAATCCAGGGGTAGAAGAGAAAATTAAGGCATCTCCGCAGCTCTCAGTTGTCCGGAAAGTGACATGGAATCTTTGCAGTCCAGATCTAGCACAAAATGCTCCAGAAATGACTAAAAGCAATGACTGCTCTGAAAGTGGGTGAATATTGTTCGACACAGAAAGGTACATGGATTTCCCAGTTTCACTGTTTTAACAGAAAAAAAATCCCCTATGGATGTATTTATTCAGTTGCAATATAACACCAATTGTTATTAAAACAATGCTTTTTAAACTGATCTAGTGATCATGGACTCATATAGCAGAATCTACAGCATTTCTATGTAACCTGGGCAGAACTCCAAAAGGTACCCCCTCTCCAATTGAAGGGATCAAAGCAGGTGCGCAAGCACTGTGGGAGGTGTAGGGACTCTCCTCCCCCTGTAGAGCAGAGCCAGACCACCACTGGGGACTTAATCATATACCTTTTATGGAGGGAACAACACTGGGAACATAACTGGCATAATCAGGGGGTATAGTGGACACTACACTACACTACTCCGACTCTCCCAACTCCAGTAACAACACGTCCCAGTTAACTAGCGCTGGCTCCTTGCTCTCCCGTACAGAGCGCATACAACGAACAAACTCTCAACTGAGAGCTATATCTTCCTCACTCGGCTTTTGTCCAGCTGAGGACTCACTGCCCCCTTGGTCTCGGGGTTTAAATCGAACCCGCTCACTCCCCATCACACATCCAAAAGCTCTTGGGTGGAGACGCAATTCCCATTCTTTCACAGGTTCACATTCTCCCTCAAGCAAAAAGTAACCGCTCACAAATCTTCCACCTGATCTGCCCGCTTGATGGTAAGCGATATGTGCTCCCAACTCCACGGCGTCTAGCACGTGGCATTTTCCACTGCACCAAGGGCAACCCTCAACCAGTTCTAGCTCCATTGCATCTTCCCAGCATACCGATCCTGTTCTTGTTGCTACGTGGAGGCCGAGAAATGCCGGAGGAATGGGGCCGCCTATAGAGCAGAACTGGTTGGACGAGAGGCAGCACTGGTTGAAACAAAAAACTTTACTTACAAGCTGTATACACAAGATAGACAGTGTAGGCACAATCAGTAGACAGACAAACAGAACTGTAAACAGGCACACCGTTGCTCACACTTATGCGGGAATGGGATACGTCGTGGCGACTGCAACAGGGAATCGATGGTGGGTGATCAGGCCTCCTCTGTGGCTCTGAAATACATGTGGGGATCTCTCCCTACGCGTGTTCGAGCACTCCTCTAATTTGGGCGGGCATTGCCCAAGCCTTTTATGTGGCTAGCAAGCCAATTGCCAACCGCCACATGTGCATAATTTACACCAAGCCAATCATGAGCATGCACTCACTGGTGCAGCTGCAAACCTTTGGCGGGCTCTGATCTTGCACCAAGGACTTTTCCCACCTTACAGGGAAAATCCCTGCACCCGGGACTTGCAATGTGCCTAACCCAGCTGTACCAAGGCACCTGTTTAACCGTTCAGCTCTGACAGAGCAACAGCTTCCGCCCCTCTGGCTCAGCTCTTTTAAGCTCCTTCCTCGTGGCCCCTCACTGGTCTCTTCCCTGAGTCAACCGTGCTGCCTCTTTTATCCCCCTCCAGGTGACCCAAAGGGCCAATCAGGGGACATGAGGGGTGAGTCTCTGGGACCTGATTGGTGAAGAAAGGGAATCCCAAGTCCTCCAGTCATCTTTTGCCCTTTCAAAACCCCTGGGCTAGGTCAGTGCCAGCTAGCCCGTCACATCTACATTTTAATTTCTTTGTCCTAATACTACTATTAATACAAAAGGCTTACATTTTATTATTGTTATTATTTTATGATTTATTAATTTGAGATGAAAAATGTGGGGCAGCCACATACCAATAGATCAAACATGGAAATACAAAATTTGCCAAGAGAAAAAAAATGCAATTATATAAGCAGCCCACCAATGTTTCTCTCCTTAAGGACCCAGAATTACCTAGCAGAGTCCATGACATGGACCTGGGCTTCTGGAAGATATCCTTATCCAGTCTACCACCCACCAGCAAGGCCTCCACAGACAAATCAGACCCACACTGCTCACCCAGTTGCTGCAGCTGCTACCAGCAGCCCGGTTGCAGCTCCAGTCCCTGTGCTCTGCCACCTCCCAGGGTATGGCACTACCCAGCTAACACCTTTTCTCTTAAACGGGGAGGGAGGGTAAGGGTGGTGAGTAACAACTGGCACTCAGCAACCACTCACAGATGCTGCTGGCAGTGACAGTGGCGGTGGCCAGCGGTGATTGTGGACCACCTGCAGACATCACCAGTGGTGTTGGCAGCGGTGAGGACATGGTGAGCAGTGGCCACCCGCAGGCGCCACCGGCAGTGTCAGTGGTGCCTTTTCACAGGGGGTGCACTGCCATGTTCAGGGGGTGCACATGCACGCATGTGCACACCATAAGCATCACCAATGCAGAGCCCTGCAGAAGAGAGTGCTACAGTATGTCCATTCTCCATCTTTTCCCCCTCACCCCTGCCAGGGTAGGCACAAGAGAGGGGCTGCCTGGGAAGACCCTCCTGCAAGCCTCTGTGTGGCTGGGTGAGACCAGCAGAGGATGGGGATGCAGGGCTACGGGAAGACTGATTGAAACTGCCCTGGTTTTTCCGCTGTGTACATTTTAAAAAACGTACAGAAGTCTGTGCTATGCCTACAATGGCTAGTGCCAGACGCAAACTCCCCTGCCACCACTGCGGCTTAATAGATGATCTCTCTGACTATTCAATTGCAGACATGGAACAATTTAGATATTCCCTCAAAGAACAGACCAGAATAGAAATGTAAAAAATAATGAACACCGGAGCCCCAATAAAACTGACAGATCTTTAATGAAGTCTGGAAACAGAATCATTGCTGGTATATCCAAAAAGGGTGACAGTAACAACAGGAGAAGAACTGAATTACTCTGTCTTACAGGGAAGGTTTTCCACACTGTGGTATTACACGAGATGAAAAAAGGAGCAGATACAAAGCAAAGAGGAGAACAGAATGGTTTCAGGTCCAAGAGATATTGCAGAGACCAAATATTCATACTAAGGACCTGAGTGAAGAATACATAGAATGACAGCTACCCCTTGTCATGAGTTTCATTAACTTTCAAAAGATAGTTCAAAGACTGCATAGATCTACCCTGAAAGGGGGATCCAAGATTTCACAAAAAGGGGTATGGGAGCAGCAACCAGCACTGCAGAGGTGTCTGCACTGCCCCCACTCCCCTATTGCTCAGAGACGCATCCCTCCCCTTCCTTCCCCCTACTGCTTTCCCAGGAGTAGTGTGAGCTCCAGGGCTATCCATTCCTATTCACTCCAGTTGGGCTGGCTTAGGGACTGGGCTCAGTAGGGAACTGTGGCAGTGGTAATGGTTGGAGTGGTTCCCTCACCCATGCTTGCTCCCAGACAGAACACAGAATTCCAGGGAGGGCAAAAAGGAGAGGGAGGGTACGTGGTTCTGCAAGCTGGGGGAAGCAGGGCCCAGCACTCTTACCTCTGCCAGCAACTCTGAAAGAGTCTTCGGCTGAGCTGCTGCTGTCACCACGGCATGCTCTGCCCACCCCAGCTCTAAAAATAGCAGCATCAGCCAAGGGTGTTTTGGAGTTCCCAGCATAGGTATGCTACTGGGGTGCAGACTCTGCTGGGCCGGGTATGATTGCAGCCCCTTCTAACTTGGCATTCAGGGCAGATGCCCATCTTGGTCAACCCTAGATATGCTATGCAAATTAACAAACTGTTTCTGTGTCACTGAATCTGTATTTTTACTGTTCTAGTCCAGACTGTAATAGCATTTCATTTTGAGGAAGCATCTCAGACCTCCCCACACTTTCTCTCCTTGCCATGTCTTATTCCTCACACTCGCCTTCCCTACTTCTCCCCTTCATTTTGAATCTGCTGCAGGCATACTACACACCTGCATATTTCTACTAAGCTTTAACTTAAAGCTAGCTTTTATTAGGCCTTGGCATACTATCTCTCATTACACTTCTTTGTTTCCACATTTAAAATATTTCACAAGTATTTCTTTAGCAAAGTTATGTCTGTCCTTATGATTTTTCTTCTTCTGACTTCAACACAAAACAGTATTCATACAGTCAGTAGAGCTTCACCAACTTTAGGGCACAGCCTAGAGACTTAAGTAAAGCTAAATGCAATGCAATTCAGTATTCATGGTTATATTTATGTTGTTTCTTCATTGTGGGAATAAAAAGCTCCGATACATTTATTAGAGTACCTAGAATGGATTTCTGTTTGTTTGGAATGAAGGTGGCAATGTCAAGAATTTTTCCATCATTTTAATGTATACTTTCTATTCCACAGTGCCCATGCTGCACAAAATGTGTATCTTTTCTTTTCCTCCAGTACATTTGGCATAAGATAGGTATTTTTCCCTACCTCTTGTTTACTGTGAAGCACAGACAACACTGTTCTGCTGTGTTTATTTTCTTCTTTATATAAAAAGCATCATCAATAGCACCAGAGCAGATATAATAATGAACAATAATGGAAATTGGAGTAGTCATCAATAGAGTTTTTATTATTAAATACTTATTGCAGTATTGTACAGGCAATAGTGAAGATGGATTGCATGTACTGCAAGAATGCATATGTAGACATAGTGGCTGCTATGTACAGCTCCCAATTCAAGTACATGAGTCTACAACTGCCTCTAGTCAGGTAAACCTTATACCTACAGAGGTAACTGAAGGGTTGGAGATTAACAAGACCCAGGACAACATAAAGAAACAATGCAGTATGTACCGTTGAATATCACTACATAGAAATGCATTTTTTTTAATGTTTTCCAGAAACAAAGTGTCAACTCTCCTAACTACTCTCAAACAAGCCACTATTAATCACTGGCTGATTTCTTATATTCATCACACCATTAATGGGGAAATCACAAAAGTTCAATTTGAAAACAAAATTAACACATAATAGAGCTGCTTGCAACTTTAAATATATGAATTGTGTTTTCTTGATCTGCATAGATAAGGAACATCAGTATAACTAACTCTGAACAAAGTGTTTTCTGTATTAATAAGTATAGGGAGTGCAAATTTTTCTACCAGACTATCTGATCAAAATGCTTCAAAATTTGATATGAGGAAATAATACTGGATGGTCACAGGAGACAGTCACATAGGTCTTGCTAAAATCAGATTGACTATCTTACTTAATAATATCCAATTTCTAGGGGATAGATCCAATAAAGTACTTAAGTGCCTAGAAGCAAGTAGTTTTTGTGACATCTTTTATTGGACCAACTGCATGGTTGAGGTAGATTTAGACAAGCTTTTGGGTTTGCACAGCAGGACTTAAGTGGAAATTAGTAGCCTACATCCAGAATCACTATTCAGTTCTCACCTAAATTGCCTAAGCTCTATATGGATCTTACATTTCTTTCATTTTAAAATTCCCTGGACAATTAGAGTTCTATATGTGCCTATGCTCCTAAGCATTTAGTCCTAAGTCAGGCCAACTCCATAACTAGCTCAAGCATATCAGGATACAGAAACTCCAGAATGACTGATACAGCCCCCTGAAGCATGTACACAAGACCTACTAACATGCTGACAAGATGGAACCCAGGCCTGTAATGGTATATAATTCAAAATCTACTGACAACCTATTACAAGCTACATTTTCCAATAGAGTCCTGTGCTCACAAATAGTCTTGCCAACTCGCCAAATTGCCACACAGGGGGCATGTCTACACATGCACAGTTACTGCTCAGTTACTTAGGTAACCAAAAATTACTGCTCAGTATGGGTGTGTGTCTACATATGCACACCCACACTGCACAGTAACTATGGCACCTTCTGCCAACTTGGACATAGATTTGCTACCTGCATGGCAATGCACGTGTAGATGCCTTGCTGCACAATAACCCTGTGTGTGTGGACTGATTTAGAACCAACTTAGGTCCTAAAAATCAGTCCACACACAGAGTTACTGCACTGTAATACCTGCATGTGTAGATGCTATTGTAAAAAGCACTTACTGTGCAGTATATGCATGTGTAGACATGCCCAGGCTGACTTCTCAAGTCACCGAGCCCTTGATACGATCTCAGGAGGCCACATGGCATGGTGATATTGTCCACCTTAGCCTAGTGGTTGGAGCACTCCTCCAGCAAGTGAAAGACCCAAGTTTAGTTACAACAAAATATCCATTTAAAGAAAAATCCCAGCCCTCACTGTAATTTTTCACCCCAAACTGGCCTGAAGGGGTTCAAATCCATTGTACCCACTTCCAGCACACTGCAAGCCATACTTGTCAGAACTAAACAGTTAAGAGATGCCTCAGCACAGCTGCGTTCAGGCACATTGTGAGTCCCCAGTGCAGGGATTTCCCCTGTAAGGCATGAAAAGTCCTTGGTGCAGAATCAGAGCCCGCCAAAAGCTTGCAGCTGCACCATTGAGTGCATGCTCACGATTGGCTCAGAGTAAATTATGCACACGTGGCAGTCAGCAATTGGCTCGCTGGCCATACAAAAGGCTTGGGTGGTACCCACCCAAATTGGAGGAGAGCTCGAACACGTGTAGGGAGAAATCCCCACATGTATCTTGGAGCCACGGAGGGGCCTGATCAACCACTAACGACTTCCTGTTGTGGTTGCCACGACATACCCCATACCCCGCATGAGTGTGAGCATCGGTGTGCCTGTCTATGGTTTTGGTTTGTGTCTGTCTATGGATTGTGCCTACACTGCATACCTCGTGTATACAGCTTGTACATAAAGTTTTTTTGTTTCAACCACTGCTGCCTCTCGTGCAACTAATTCCACTCTATCAGCGACCCCATTCCGCCAGCATTTCTCGGCCCCCACAATACTGATTGGAGATACTCCCCAGCCCTCCTGTGCAAGCTGGGCCACTGGACAAAGAATTCAAGAATCATTGGACCAGAGAAAGAGATAGGGAAGGATCCTGATCCTTAAGTTAAGATGTTCACCGAGGATGTAGAGCACCAGTCACAGCCGCCTGATCAGCTAATACCTTTTATCTAACATCTGTTTATACTGAAGTAGTCTCCAGAGATCTAGAAGAGAACTGAAGCCATTTTTTGCTTACAAACTACTGTAAAGACATGGTCTTTCTACAGATAAAAATGTAAAATTAAAAAAAAGTTCCTTGAGGTGATAATTGTTAAACAGAATGTGGAAAGAGCAGTTAAATTCAGTAGGCTGGTACTAATAGCTCATTCAGTTCCATTTCAGTGAGTTCTCTCTATATGATACACATATATAATGCCAAATATACACCAAATATATTTATATCACAAATTAGTGTATATATAGTAGGCTCATATCTTCCTGTTCAGTTCTGATGTATTGCAATTATATTTTAAGTTGATTTCGATGTGGTAACTTATATACAATATTTAGGCCCTGAACTTTAAGGCATCTACAAGTGCGTGGACTTAGGTTCATAAAATGATAAAATTAGCCTCAGTGGAAGAATTCACATATGAAAAGCTGTTCATTCATATGTTGTCATTCTACTTAGTGACTGCAAGATTATGTTAAGTACACTTAACAAAAGTGCTAGGCAATATTTAATTATCCTCACCAACCCCAAGTGTGGCATATTGGTTACATATCTAATACATGTATAGCTACACTTTTATGTTTAATTTATTTACAATGAATTCATGGTAACAGACTGGTTTTGGTGGAAATTTTTCTAACATGATGGAAGATAATACTGATTGTAAATGACATTTTTCAGTAGTGAACTATATAACAAATCACCTTTAATGTGTCACTGCAATATTACTAGTAGGCAAAAAAAAGAACAGAGACCTGTTTTAAAACATTATAGTACATGACAGTTAAGAGCACTCTATCTAGGGGAAATTTTGAGGGAAATTTAGATAGACATATTTTAAGCAGGTATTGTCAGTTTATCTCCCCAAATGGTAATGTTCCAATTTTGGTTATGTTAAGAATTTTAGAAAGTGTGATATTTCTGCTCCTTTGGGATACCAATATATCTGTGATGGATGCCACACTGCAGTACAGATGAATTAAGCTTCTCTCCAGGGAAAGACAAAAGCTCTGATCCTATTCAAACTTTTTAGAAAATAAGGGAACTGGTAGACCTGCTGTTCTTTTTGAAGCAAAGAAAGAGGCTGCTGTTACTTTGGACCAGTTGAAAATTAGATACAAAGACATTGCAGATGATCTCATCATTAGCAATGCAAGAATTTAATTTGCAAAGTTGGCCCAGTGACAATGACTCCCCTAAGGCCTAAGGAAAAAAAGTGGTTCCAGCAAAGCGATCACACTACAGTCACTTTTTGGAATCTAAAGGATGCAGAGTTATTGAAGCATGACTACAAGAGAAAGAGCCCAAATCTGCATCTAGGCACTGAACTCTGCACAGATTGCCTCTGCACCATGTGACTGGAAGTATTGATTTCGTCACTCATGTGGAAATTATAAAGATGTTCTATCATTCTCCCTTTAAAATTACCCTGAAAAAGCTCAGCAAGTATTACCAACTACAAAAGAAGGTTTTCCGCAGTAAGGGCTGATATCAGTTATGACTACAGGGCGAAAGGGTGTGGTTTTCTTTCCACTTCAGTGTTTTTGAGGATTAATGATATAACAGAGTAAGCATACAATTGCCAAATAATGCTGCATTTAGAAAGCAATAGCAATTAAAAATGGGTTGTACCTCAATGTACAGAAACATAATATAAAAACTTCTATTTTGTTTTTAATGATCTAGTGCTGCTCAGGAAAGAAAGTGGTGCTGGATCATCCATCAGAAGCATGGCTGACAGACCCTAGTCTGCATAAAAGTAGTTATCTATAGATGTGCTTGTAGTCCAGCTATGCTGTTTGTGGGGTAATCTCTAAAGTCAGAAACACACACAAAAAAGAGAAAATGCTATTAGCTGTTGTCGTTGTTCATATCAGGCCTGTCACTTAGGGATAAGTACTTCTGATCTTCTCATCAGGAGAGAGCAATGGTGCACAAGCATAGTAGCAACCTCACTACAAGGCTAGGGACAGAAGTTACACATAAACTGATTAAAGTGATCAGCTAGCCAAGCAGCACATGCAGGGGCTGGCTGGGTAGTGGGCTTCCTGGGCTAGCTTGGAGGTGCCAGTGGGCCCCAAGGCCAGCAGCCACTGTTGCTGAACACCGTGTCCTGTGCAGCACCCGGGGCTGCAGCTGCACAACCAGCAGCGGGCTGCCCACGCTAGCGGGGGCGAGTTGGGTCTGTTCTGCCCCTCAGCTCCAGCTGCCACTGCCATGACTGTGCCACTCTGGGTGGGGGAAAAATCAGGAAGCTTCAGCCCCACAACCTCTACCCAGCACATTGGCAATGAATAGGGAGTACACGTGCACCCCCTGGAAACACCAGCTGCAAAACCAGAAGTGCACTTCTGGTTTTGCTGCTGGTGATTTCAGGCTTGGTGATCAACTGCTGAAGAACCTTCCCCCTGCCACTCCCCATCAGCAGTTGGCTGCTGGGCTATCCTCCCCGCCAGTCACTGGTTGGTGATCTGGTATCCCCCCAGACTCAGGAGACAACATTTGCCCATGGACTAGCATGTGGAGCTCCAGCTCTATGCGCAGCTCTTGGATGTCTTGGAAGGTGGAAGGTATCCAGATAAAAGGTGTGTGAGGGCTGAAGCTGGAGCTACACATGCAAGGCAGAAGCCACTGGACTGAAGTTCTCCTCACCCCCGCCCCGCCACCTTCCAGAGTGGTGCAGCAGTGACAGGAGTGGAAGGAGGAGTAGCTGGCTAAAGATAAAGGGAATCTGACTTGGCTCAGCAGGGCTGTTTTTCTCCACTCCCCTACAGCTGTGGCTGCTGCTCCTGCTGCATCATGCAGCACTGCTTAGGGCAGGGGGAGCTTCAGCCCCAGGGCTTCAGCCTAGTGCATGGAGCTCTGACTCCAGCTCCAGCTGCTTTCCATTTACTCTGCTGCATGGTGTAATGAGCAGCCCCTGTGGGCAGAGAGCATGGAAAGCATCTAGGAGCTGGAGCCAGAGCTCCATGAGTTGGGCTGAAGCAGCTAGGCTGAAGGAAGCTCCCCTCACCTCAAGCAGCACTGCACAGTGCAATAGAAGCAGAAGCCACAGCTGGAGGCAAGGGGAGAAAGACAGCCTGCTGGGCCAAGCCAGTTTCCACTTGCCTCCAGTGGTTACTCCCCCTCCCATTCCTGCCACTGCTGTGCTGCTCTGAGAGGTGGCAAGGAAGGAGGGGTGGCAAGGGGAACCTTCAGCCTAGCAGCTTCTGCCCCATGCATGGAGCTCTGGGTGCAGCCCCAGCATGTTTTCCATCCAGACACCTTCCACCTTCTAAGGCATCTAGCAGCTGGAGCTGGAGCTCCACACACTGGGCAGAAGCCATTGGGCTGAAACTTCTCATCCCCCCTTCCACTCAGAATGGCATGGCACTGCCACAGTAGTGGCAGCTGGAGGCGAGAAGGGCAGAACAGTCCTGCCACCCATCAGGCCAACCAGCCCACAGTTGTTTGTGCGGCTGCAGTCCCAGGTGCTGCATGAGACAGGAAGCACAGAGATGGCAGCTGCCAGGCTCAGAGCTGGCACCTCTGAGTTGGCCCAAGAAACCCACTCCCCAGCCATCTCCCACCTGTGCTGCCAGACAGGGCCATCATGCAGCTGCAGCAGGTTGGGAAGGGTCCTGCCCCCAAGGACCAGCCCCATTGGGCCTTACCCAGCTGGCTGGGGCTCAATGACAGCCCCACCCAGCTTGGATGCAGGGAACCAGGAGCAATCTGGCTGCATAACCTGGGCTGCCCTTCTGCCTCTGCCATCAGTAACACCCACAGGCTGGCTGGGTTCAGCCTTGCAGCCCCAGCTACAGCCCGAGCCATGGGTAGGACCATAGCAGGGCCATGCCGTCTGGCTTTGGCCAGGCCCCCAGCCTCACCCCAAGCAAGAACAGGAGGGAAAGCTGGGTAGGCTCCAACTGCAGTCCCATGTCTGGAGACAGGGAAGTTTAATCCCCACCCCCTGCCCCCATTTGCCTGAGGTGCTGCCCTGGTCCATTTCTGTCCTTGGGGACAAGCTTGGCAAGGGCTGCATCCCTCCTATCTCTCCATGCACAGCCTGGCTGGGATACCTACAGGCTAGGGTAGGGGTTTAAACCCCTCCACAATCATAATTAGCACCTGCAGGGTGCCTGGCCACATCTCCAGCAGCTTCCCTCCAGTCTTCTGGGTACTGCAAAGGGATGGGAGGGCTACTCTAGTGCCCCTTTCCTCCCCAGCTTCTAGCTAAGCCACTGCAGGCATGTGCCTGCATTTCCAAAATAAAACATGAATGTCTGTGCACTTGCAAATCAGACTAACCTGCAAAGATTGAATCAATTCAGGCTCCAATTTTCTTAATGTTTGCCCCTAGCCCAATAGTTTTAAAAAAAATCCTTACGAAAACTGTAGGAGGAAAAAGTACCATCTCATAACTAAAAAAGTTGAATACAACACTACAGAATTGTTACTCTTTCTGCCACAGGATTCTTTTATGGTTACTTCTGCTCTCCACATTTCCCATGTGCATACCTTTAAACTTTGGGCCCCATCTGCTAAAATGCTGAGCACCTACTATTAAAACTGAAAGAAGCTCTATAAGGCACTTAACTCCTCTTTGTGCTACAAGCTAAGCACTGCTGCACACAAAATTCTGCTGGCAGAGACTTGAGCACTCACAGCTCCTCAAAAGCAGCGTAATCTTCTCTATCCAGGTTATTCCACCTCTGCAGAGCAGGACAAGGCTTCTGCTACCAGCTGGCAGCCAGCTGGTGGGCTTCTAGGATTATCCAACCACAAGATATTGGTCAGCTTCCCGGCCATTAAATAAATTAATTGTGGGCTACGTTGACTGTATTCCAGTTCTGTTATTTGTCTTTCCAAATCTCTTTGATGCCAAGTATGTTATAGTTTATGTTTTGCACTAGGACTTCTAGTTTATTTCCCTAGGCCTCTGGGCAATTTCATACGGACATCTCAGATGTTTGGCATACTGGTCCATTATTTTCCCTCCTCTAACCTTATTGCATTTGCACATTTGCCCCTCACCACTCAGATTACAGATGTTTCACCAGGTCACTGATATTCTTGTTCTAACGGATAAGGGCTTTTGTCACTGACTTCTTTCAAATCTCATTTAAAACCACCTTACAAGGCTGGTAAGTTAGCATCTTAAGATGTTCTTCCTCTTTCCTGGAACATGTTCCAATAGTTGAGGAGAAAGATAAAAGAGATTAAGCACCCAGAAGTCCAAGATACTTAGCAGTAATAGGATCAGGGTAAGATCAGAAATCCTTCAGGCTATAGAAGTGGAGAGGGCCTCATGCATCCCCGCTATTTTATGTGCTTTTCATATAATCCTCTTCATATACTTATCTATTTGTACCATAGGACTACATAGTGTTTTTGCTCCCACTTTTCCTATAGGAAAGCTGTTCCAGAACCTCATTACTCCTATGGTATACACAGGTTGCTTAGCCTGCTGGCTCTGGCAGGCAGGTTAGCACCCTCAGGAGATTTTCAGCCACTCCTCCAAACTCACACACAGTCTTTAAACCAAAAAGCAAATAAGCCAATCAAAACCAAACCCTGATGCCCCGTTACAGGCACTCAAAAGAGAATCCCTTTGGCTCTGGCCCCCAGCACAGAAGACACACCAGTCACTGTAGGAAACAGTTGTATTTTGTAGATTTCATAGACATTAGGGCTGGAAGGGACCTCAGAAGATCATAAAGTCCAGCCCCCCGCCTAAAGGGCAGGAAGTCAGCAGGGGCCATAAGATCCCAGCAAACATAGACATCCAAATGTGTCTTGAAGGCATTCAAGGTAGGTGCCTGAACTATATCCGGTGGCAGTCTATTCCAGACCTTGGGGGCTCAGACAGTAACAAAGTTCTTATTTATGTCCAGCCTGAAATGGTCACGGAAGAGTTTGTGACCATTTGATCTTGTCATCCCTTGGGGCGCTCTGGTGAACAGACGTTTCCCTGGATCCTGATAAGCACCCTTGTTAAACATATAGGTGGCCATCAGATCACCCCTGAGCCTGAGCTTTTCCAGGCTGAAGAGTTCCATAGCTCTCAGCTTCTCATCATAAGGTCTGTTGTCCTGACCTCTGATCATGTGCATGGCTCTCCTCTGGACTCTCTCAAGCTTCTCCATATCCTTTTTGAGCTGTGGAGCCCAAAACTGGACGCAGTATTCCAGCTGTGGCCTCACCAAGGCCAAGTACAATGGGAGAATGACATCCTGGGATTTGCTTGAGAAGCATCTATAGATGCAAGCCAGCATTTTGCTTGCTTTACTAGTTGCAGCATCACACTGAAGGCTCATGTTCATCTTGTGGTCAATCATGACCCCCCAAGTCCCTTTCGTCAGAAGTGCTAGCCAGTGTAACACTGCCAAGCCTATAAGCATGCTGCATGTTTTCCTCCCGAGGTGAAGAACCTTGCATTTTTCAGTGTTAAACACCATCAGGTTTTCATCTACCCATTTCTTGAGCCTGTTGAGGTCAACCTGGATCACCTTCCTGTCCTCAGGTGTGGATGCTTTACCCCAAAGTTTGGTGTCATTGGCAAACTTGGCCAGTCCACTTCTGACACCAATGTCCACATCATTAATGAAGATGTTGAACAATATAGGCCCAAGGACAGAGCCTTGAGGGACCCTACTGGTCACAGGGCACCATGATGATTTACTCCCATCAATCACCACTCTCTGGGTCTGACCACATAGCCAATTCCCCAGCCAGCGGATTGTGGTGAACTTGAGGCTGCAGGTGGCCAGTTTTGCCAAGAGGTGATCATGGCTTTTTAAGATACCAGATTGAAGGCTTTTTAAGTAAAGATATACAACATCAATCTCTTCTCCCTTGTCCAGGTGATGTCACCTGGTCATAAAAGGAAAGAAGATTGGTTGAGCAAGACATACCTGTAACAAACCCATACTGGCTATCCCTCAGGATTTTGCCATTGGGCAGTCAGTTGAGAATGGTCTCTTTGATAATCTTTTCTAGGACCTTCCCCGGGATAGAGGTCAGGCTGATGGGCCTGTAGTTTGCTGGATCCACTTTCCTCCCCTTCTTAAATATAGGCACCACCTTGGCCTTCTTCCAATCTTCAGGCACTTCACCAAAGCACCAGGAGTTCTTGAAGATCCATGCCAGGGACTGAGCTATGATGCAGGCCAGTTCCTTGAGTACCCCGGGGTGCAAACTGTCAGGGCCAGCTGATTTGAAGGTGCCCAGCTTCTCAAGGTGTTCCTTCACAAGGTCAGCATTGATGGAGGGTAAGGAATCTCCTTCACCCAGGCCTTCCTATCCCATAATGGGCAGGAGTGTCCTTTGGGACTGGTGAAGACCAATGCAAAGTACCCATTTAGCAAGTTGGCTTCTTCATGGACATTAGATGTCAGATGTCCCATCTGGTTTAGCAGGGGTCCGATGTTGCCCTTGCTTTTCCTCCAGCTCCCCACATACCTATAGTTTCATAGTTTCATAGTATCTAGGGTCAGAAGGGGCCTAAGCAGGCCATCCAGTCCAACCCCCCACCAGTGGCAGGATCGAGTGCCAGGGTCACAGGACCCCAGCCAAGTACACATCTAATCTACTGTTAAAGATGCCCAAGGAAGGGGCAAGAATAACTTCCCTAGGAAGCTGGTTCCACATCCTAGCCACCCTAGCTGTGAAGTAGTGTTTCCTAATGTCCTAAAAAAGGACTTTTTGTTGTCCTTGATACTTGTAGCCAGTTGGAGTTCCATTTGCAGCCTTGGCTTTCCTGGTTTGGACTCTATAGGTACAACCAGTGCAGAATATTTCTCCTTGGAGGTGGATCCCATCCTCCATCCTTTGTAGGCCTTTCTTTTTAGACACAGGAGGTCTGCTAGATCCCTGGAGAACGAAGGGGGCTGCTGTGCCCTTTTGCTCCCTTTCCTCCAGGATAGGATAGACTTTGCTTGTGCATTGAGGAGCAACCACTTACCATGAACTCCCCTCCCCTTTGGGCTGAGGCCCTTTAGGGCTTCACTGACAAGCCTCCTGAACTTGCCAAAGTCAGTTTTCCTGAAGTCAAAGACTTCTATATTGCTGACTGACTTGCCAGCTTTATGGTGGATGGTGATCAACTTGTGGTCACTGTCACCCACCTTCCATTCTATCATTAGGTCGCTGATAAGGTCATCCCCCATTGCCAGTACCAGGTCAAGCAACACTTTACCTCTTGTCAGCCCATAGACTTCTTGGGCCAGATAGAGGTCTTCCACACACATGAGAAAACTTTGTTACTATTCGGATTATTCATATTTGGCTCCTTCTCTCCAAACTTTTCTTTCACAGTTTCCCTATGCTCTCCCTTCTAACCATATTGGGTTTTTAAGTTCCCAGTGAATCACTTCCTTATTAGCAGCTTCATCAGAGCTACAGCTACACAACAAAGTTGGCTGCCCTCTCTTCAGGGGGTAGACCACCACGTTACAAATGGTTAGCAACCTGCTTCCAATTTCCAGTATAAATGTATTCATTTTTTTTTTTTATATTCGTTGTCTTTTGCAAGCATTACATCTTCCCCCTCTCTAGTGTTTATCTTCCTTCAATGTATTTATGAAAAGGAATCATTTAATGTCTTAGTCTTCCCCATTTTGCTAGACTAAGCAAGCCAATGTTGGTAGTTTTCTCCTCTCCAATGACAAACTGTCCATTCCAATTATCATCTCAGTAGCCTCTCTCTGCAGATTCAGCAAAACTTATTTGATCATGAGTTATACCCTGAGTTATTCAGAATTATACACAGTACTTCAGATGAGATCTCACCAGGACCTTATGTTATCCACAAATGTCAACAGTACGTTAACACTTTGAGCCAAAATCATCAAGGAAGACTTGCCAAAAGATCCTAGGTCTTATCCTCAAGCAACTCCCCTATTAACCTCTTTCCAGCTTCATACTTCCCTTTACAATTTCCCCTGTAGCCAGGTTCTTTCCCAATTTGTAATCCCTCTACTAATCGTCATCTTCAACAGCTTCACTAATAGCTTCCAAGGTAGTTCCATACCAAAAACTTTAAATCAACACAGATAAGATATTTTACATTGCTTCTGTTTAAAAAGAATTGATCTTATCAAAAGAAACCACCAAGTTAGTCCAGAATGACCTACCTCTTTTAAACCCACATTGCATTTTGTCTCATACTGCTATGTCATTAACTATTCTTTTTTTCAAAATTTGTTCAAAAGGCTTGCAGACTTCTGAAGACAAAATAATGAGCCAGAAGTTGCATGGATTGCTTTCTCCCCTTCTTTAAATATAAGTACTGCATTATCTTTGCCATTTTCTTACTAGGTGACACTAATCCTTAGCTTGCTAGATCTATTAAAAATATCTGCTGTCAGACCCACTATCTTATGTGCCTGTTCTTTCACAATTCTGAGATAATTCCCTAGTCCCCCTAACTTGAGTACTTTAAGATTTTTGAGTTTGGGTTTCACCATGTTTGTAGTAATTTCTTTTCATACCTTCATTCTTATCATCCATCTTGCCTTTGCCCATTTCATCAACATCATTATCTTTGTTGATACTAAGGCAAAGTATTCTGGTTTGGGAGCTACACAAACTATCCTTACTGTGTGTCCTTTCAGTTAGGAACAGACATTACACAAACTGATTTAAGTGACCAAAAACTGCTTTAAACCTGTAAAAGAACAGGTGTTCAGTGCACATAAACCAGTTTGAAAATGGCTGAAACTGGTTTGAGATAAACCTGGTTTAAAAAAGTATCAGATTTAACTGATTTGGCTCAAACCAGTTGACACAATGTCTGTCCTAGTTAAATCAGACTCCCCCAGCATCCACATGCTGGCTACAGTTGGTGTTGTGGCAGACAGGACAAAGGCAGAACCAGCAGGTAGCTGGTAATGTCCCTCTTTTGTTTTCTTAATGGGGTGATAAATACTGTGTTATTAATTCCCTGCTGGGCTGGTCAGGAGTGTGGAGGGGAGGGGAACCCCTCCCTCCCTAATCAGAGCATCCTACCAGGACCTGACCATGCTCCCCTCAACTCAGCACTAACTATAGAAGAGAGGGAGGGCTGAGGAGGACTGCTCTAGCGCACACACACCACGCCCCGGGCTTCTAGCCTCAGCCACTGGAGCCATAAGCCTACTTTTTTTCAGTCTAGAGGGGATGTTTCTGTGGTTACAAACTGGTTTAGCTTAGCAAGGTTAGACTAACCTGCAAAGATCGAATCAATTCAGGCTTAGGCTTTTTAAATGTCTGTCTCTAGCCTTCTTCACTAAGAAGCGTGCTTTTTGGGTTCCCTTTTATATAACTGAGAAACCTTTTACTGTTTGTTTTAATGCCACTTGTAAAATCTAACTCAACTTGACTTTGGCAAATCTCACTTTATCCCTACTCTTCCTGGCATCTCACACAGCTCTCTCCACTGGTAAGCTCTTTTTCCCATTCCTTTTAGACTTTTTGCTTATTCTTATTAATCTTATTAAAGTGGTACACATTCCGTTAGCTTGGAGTTCTTTCAAGTTCTTTTGCCTTTCTTGATATACTAGCCAGTTGCCCATCAGTAATGATGGGGGGAGGGGAGAGGAGGGGAGTGGGCAGGGATGGAGCCCTTCCCACCCCCCAATCTGGGGCTGCGCCTCCTTCCTTCCTGCTGCTTTGGGTCTGGGCCCGCTCCCCTCTGAAGCAGCAGTCTCAGGCCGGCCCAGCAATGGCAGGGGGATAGGAAGAGCAGGCTGAACCATTGTGGGGAAGTGGGGATGAGGGAGGAGTGGGACTAGGCCCAATGCGGGGAGGAGCCTTGCTGGGCTGGGCTGGGCTGGGCCATGCCAGGCCAGACCCACTGCCCCCCTGCCCCCCCCAACTGCTGCACCAGACCAGCTTTTACCCCACCTCATGCTCACTCCCCCCACCACCATGTGAGGCCCAGGCTCAGTCCTCTTCTGGCCCCACTGTCACAGCTGATACCACAGCATGGCTGCTCCCCCCTCCCCCATGTTGGGCCCACTCGGGGATGGAAAGAGCAGGCTTGGGGCTGATGTGTGGGGGGGAGGAATGGGCCAGGACCCGAGGTGGGGAGGAGGCCCACTCCTTCCCTCCCCCAGCTGCTGCTGCAACCATATCAGGTGGTCCCGCTGTTACCCCACCCTGCAACCACAGTGGGCTGTCTTCCCCCCACACACACATTTGGTCCCAATGTTTATCAGCCAATCAGAGCATAAATAATGAGTTACAGACAGACTGACTTTGGCTTTTATAATATTAGAATAAATTGGTGATAGTTTTGTCACTTTTTTGACTTAAAGAAATTCCACCATTCTTTCCCATTCAAGCTCTGAACTCCTCAGTCCTACTAACTTAAGTAACTATTTATCTTAGTTTAACAATGTTTGCACTCTAAAGTTACAGAGAACTTTAACTAACTAAAGATACTAGAACTTTAACTAAAATTAGAATTATTTATCTATTGCTCTTATACATGTCTGTACTCAGTGATTAAAAGTGCCTCGGCACAGAGGAATTTCTTAGCACAACGCAATTCCTCGGTACAACAAATCCCTCAGTACGGCGGGAAAAAACCTGGTGCAGTGAACAGTGCCCACCAAGTTTAGCAATCACATTGCTTAAATGCATGCTACCTATTGGCTCGTAGTAAATTATTCCTAGCTGGTGACTAGCAATTGGCTCGCTAGCTATATAAAAGCTAGGGCAGTTTCCGCCCAAGTCGGAGAACTCCACGTGTACTTTGGAAAAGAGTTCTGCATGCATCTTGGAGAATACTTGGAGGCCTGATCACCCACCAACGACTCCCTGTTACCGACCGCCCCGACGTACTCTGTACCCTGCATGCTCGGAAAACATCAGTGTGTTGTTAGAGTTTTACCCAGACTGTAACTTTTACAGAAGGTGCCTACACACTGTGTACCCGTGTACTTCAGTAATGTAAGTAAAGTTATTTCTCTACCCGGTTTGCAACTTTTACGGAAGGTGCCTACACTGTGTACATTGATGAGAGTCCATGTACTTCAGTATTGTAAATAAAGTTATTTCAATTCAACTAATACACGTCTGTGCCTAATTCTACTCCATCAGTCAAAGTCCCAACAGCCTACCGGCTATACTCGGCCCCCACAATACAAACCAAAGTGACTGATGATCATTTGCTATAAACTTACTTTCTGTGACCAGCTCCTCAATACTATCCTCCTCTTTTGCCAAAACTGTGCCTAAAATAGCTTCAATCCTTGTTGGGTCAGTGATTATTTAAATGTCAGCCACCATGTCCAAGAATATCTGGTCTCCATCATGATCAACATCATCAGATGTTATGAAGGTGTTGGCTCTGAAAGCTTATGCCTCTCTGAACTACTTAATTTCCTAAGGTAAAAACAGATGTTTGGTTTTTCTCAGATCTGACTGTCCCAGGCTTTGATTCCCATCAAAGTGGGTGAAAGGGTATGGGGGTGGGAGGAAGAGAGGGGACGGGCATAGAGAGAAGCTTGAATGGCAATTCTACATGCAACCTGAAGGGCAGTTAACTTGAATTAGCCCCTGTTGTTACAGCAAAACATATGATCTTGAATACTTCCCAAGTACTTAAAGTAGACAATTGGATTTGTCTGTCTGTAGGATCCCAGAATAAAAAGCATTGTCTCAGGAGAAATCTGATGACCAGTAATGGACCCCTATGCCACCCTGCCCAGCCTTCTGTTGAACTGAAAATGATAAAAAGTGATTCCACCCTTAAAAACTGCATATTTTTTCCTGTTATGACTGACATTTTATTGATCAGGTGGCAGTTACTTATATCACACACTAATTATCCTTCTTTATAAATCTGCATGTTTTACTCCATTGCAGCCACAGTAGACTAGCCATTTAAGCAGATTATAAATCATGAACAAGGTGTCAGACAGCTGGGAATGTGCCAGATATTTTTTTTTCTTTTAAACATGAACCAGTCAATTTGGAGAATACAGGGGCAACTCCAAACACCAAAAAATGGACGTTAAAAACCAAACAATGTTCCTTTGTAAAGACCATACCTAGTGCATGTGTCGTTTTCTGAATTGTACCTCTTATTCATATAAAACAGGATCTGACAGATATCTGGTTACACATGTAAAACAAGCAGACCTCTTCTTTCTGAGCTCATTGTAAATCTGTTTAAAGCCACATTAGAGGATACAGGAATGTTTGGAATTTGTGCACAAAATAATAATGGCTTTAGTGGGGGATTATCCAACATGTTGTAAAATAACCATTCCAGGGACACTTTCTGATCTCCCTGATTAGCTGTCTATGCCATATGAAAGGTAGAACTGCTAAAAGGGTAGAAGCAATGCCAGAAAGCAAATGATGGCTAACAGATCTGTCAATGCCCGGGAGATACAAAACTATGGGAAGGATCATTGCTGACAGCAAGAACAAAAAGAAATATTTCCTGCTTGGTGCAGAGGGCTGGAACAAATGACCTTCTAAAGTCCCTTCTCGCCTTACAATCTGTTAATTCTAAACTAGTGGTTTCCAACTTTTTTTAGACTCAAGGCACCTCATTAGACCCAAGACACCTCTCAGAAAATGCCAGCTCTTAGTTTTCTTTTGTTTTTTGATGACAAAAAAATAAAAAGTAGAGCAATTATAACTCAGAAAGACCACAGCAGGTTGAGAATCACTGTTCTAAACTGATTCAAGTCTAGATAGATGACTTGCTCCTGTCTTACAAGTACAAAAATACATTAAAACTGGAATCATGTCATCAAAGTGCAAATTCACCCAGTATAACTTTTTAATTGTCAACAAATCACATAATATTGATGAGGAACATCAGGGAAATTTATTTTCATCTGCAAGATGACTGAGATAAGTGGGTAAGGCTTCAACATAGCCTGTCTTTCCAGTTTTTCCATCTCCATGTCTCTTTTCCATGAGACTCAGCTGATGCTACTTATCATCTTAGCCATCAAGAACAGAGGATCTGGGGATGGGTTTAGAATTCACTGGCTGAAACTCAATGCAAAAAACCCCCCAAATTTGTTTGTAGATTGTGAGGAGCAAATGGAAGAAAAGGCAGAGTTACAATCATCTTCTTTAGCAGAGAACATGTGACCACATTCTGTTAATCAGGTTTGCTGCCTGGAGGCTTTGTTGGAACAAGAGCTACATCTATACACCGTAGCAACAATAGACACCAATAACACTTGGTGAAAGTTGCAAATTTTCCTCTTTCATACAGATTGTGCCACAATAAGCACCTTGAGATGAGCCTGCTGCAAATGGGGCCTGCTGTTGCGGAGTGCCTATACACAAGCGCAAAGGCTGCTGTGCTGGAATTCCAGCACGATTAATTGAATCTGCTGGAGCTTGGCAATCACCACATTCCAGCAGCCTCCTGCAGCTTGTGTATCAGTGTTCCCGTATTGAAAAATGGCGGTGGGGACACTTGAACTAAAGCTTCTTGAATGAGCTTTAGTTCAAGTGCCCGCATCATCATTTTTAAGCGTAGGGATGATGATACACAAGATACAGCAGCATTTTAATTAGAGCAGCTCTTGGAGCCACTCTAATTGAACCACTCAACCCCAAACTATCTGGCTAAGTGGAACTTGGGAGTGGTCCCAGATGACTGGAAGAGGGCCAATGTGGTGCCTATCTTCAGGAAAAGGAAGAAGGATGACCCTGTAAACTACAGGCTGGTCAGTCTGACCTCGATCCTGGATAAAATCTTTGATAAATTTATTAAGGAAGCCATCATTTGCAAGCTGGAAAAGGACAGGATGTTAAGAAGCAATCAGCATGGCTTTGTCAAGAGTAGATCATGCCTGACAAACCTTGCATCCTTCTATGACCAGGTAACCAGCCATCTGGATGAGGGACATGAGGTGGACATGATTTATTTAGACTTGAGTAAAGCCTTTGATTCTGTTTCCCATGGGATTCTCTCAAACAAACTTGAGGGTGCTGGACTTGACCAGTCTACAGTGAGGTGGGTGGACAATTGGCTTAAAGGCTGCTCCCAGAGAGTGGTAAATTAATGGGATGGCCGTCTCCAGTGATGTTCCCCAGGGATCAGTGCTTGAACCCATGCTCTTTAATATATTCATTAACGACTTGGATGAGGGAGTGGAAACTTCAATTATTAAGTTTGTCCATGATACTAAGCTGTAGGGAAATGTGGGCACACTGGAGTATAGGATCAGGACCCAGGATGACCTCAACAGACTGAACTCATGGGCATAACAGAATCAGGTGAGGTTTAACAGAGATTCATTGTGAAGTCCTTCATCTGAGTAGGAAGAACCACAACTACAAGATGGGTGGTGGTCCACTGGCTGGTTCAGGATCTGAAGACCTGGGGATTATGATCAACCAGAAGATGAACATGAGTCGACAGTGTCATGAGGTTGCCAGGAAAGCAAATAGAACTCTGGTATGCCTCAGTCAATGTGTGGCCAAGAGATCCAGAGAAGTGCTCCTCCCTCTCTATTCAGCACTGAGGAGGTCTCAGCTGGAGTACTGTCCACTTCAGGGAACCGCACTTCAAGAAAGACATGGATAAGCTCAAGAGGGTACAAAGAAGGCCCGCTCACATGGTCAAGAGCATGGAGGATAGGACCTATGAGGAGAGACTCTGCGAACTGGGCCTGTTCAGTCTGAGTAAGAGAAGGCTGAGAGGTGACTTGCTAGCCACCTACAACTACATCAGGGTGAACACCAAGATCTATGCAAGCAACTCGTCAGGAAAGCATTTCAAGGGAGGATGAGGACCAATGGGCATACATTTATGGAGGGTCATTTCAGGCTAGATATAAGAAAGAACTTCCTCTGTAAGGGTTGCCAGAATCTGGAACACACTCCCAGCAGAGGTGGTACAGTCACCATCCTTAGAGGTATTCAAGAGAAGGCTGAACAGACAGGCACCTTGTTGAGCTTGTCTGAGCCCAGTAACTTCCTGCCCTTGGCAGGGACTGGACTTGATGATCCTACAGGTCCCTTCTGGTTCTGTGATGTAGAAGTTCAGTTCCTGAATATTTTTCTTAGCTTCCTAAGGACTCTTTCAAATGTGATAGCTCAACAGAAACCACTGTGACATACAGCTGGCAGTAGAGCATTCCCTATTTCTCTACTTGGATACACTGGCAGATCTAGGATTCTGAAAAGAAGGGTGCAGGAGATACCACTGGCACTACATGGGTGACTGCAACTATCCTCTCCTATCCTACCTCTGCCCACCCATGGGCAGACTGTTCCATGGCAGCAGCTGGTAAAGACTCTTTTGAGTCCCTAAGGTAGGTATGACTCCTCCACCCTTGTTTTGTGCACTACCTCCTCTCCAATGCAATCTCTCCTCCCCTTCTTCAGCAGGGAGTACCCACATGTTGCTCCCAGGCATAGGAAGGAGTGAGATCTGCCCACCACTGTCCCTGGCTCACCTGGAGCAGGGAGAGCTCTAGGAGCACTGCTGCCCTGCTCCACCTGGGGCTTTGGTGAGTGGCTGTGTAGGGGTTCTGGGCTCAGCTGGGGACTTCATTGGTGATAAGTGGTTCTCACTCCCAGCATCTGCCCCCTTCCCAGTCCTCCACAGGTATCCCTTGCTGGCCTGAAGTAGTCATGGGCATCAGGGGTTACTCAAGAGAGAGGACAGGGAGCTGAGATCTGCCCATTGACCTGCTGCCACTGAGTCTAGCACCACATACAACCACTCGTGGAACTCCTTCACCCCCCAACCCCAGCTGGAGCACAGCACAGAGCTGTTCCCTAGCTGACCTCTGGGCAGATAGAGATAGAAGCAGCAGTAGGTGAGTCCTCCATTTCTTAGCTGCTACCTGCATGGTTACCCAGATATCCCCCACCAGCACCAGGCTCCAGCTGGGCTTTGGTCTCCACAGCAATCCTGGGCATTTGTGGCCACAGGGAAATGGAACCACTGACAAGTACACTACATGGTTGAAAAGGATGCAACCATGCCACTACATCCCATCTTTATCCACCCCTGCTTCTATACGTGTCAGACTCTAAACCCTTATTGCACACCTAAGCAACCTTATGAAAAAAGTAATCTTGCTAAAACCATTGCTGAATCTAGGAAACAGGAACAATGGAAACAATCATCTATATAGATTTGGAAAAGTCAGGAAGCTATCAACTGATGTGATTACTTCCACTGTATGAAGTTAGGAAAATGTCCCATGGTTCTTTCTGGCCTTTGAATTTATAAATATAACTTGAGCCATATGAGGAAGTTAGCGAATGATGGGCACAGAATAATGATCTTTCTCTTATTCTTCTTTGTCCCTGCTATAAACAATATCAGAGTTGCTAATTAAGAGCAAAGTTCACATTAAGCAGTCTTCTAGCCTTGATACCCCATCAGGCTTTAAACTGCTGATTTTTTTTTATCACAAGGGCTAAGCTATATTGAGAAGCCAAGTCCCTGGATGACTCTTTTCTAACTCCTTGAAATTCAGATTATTTTAAATCCATCAATAGTTCCCAAACCAGCTGTGAGAGTCATGGGTGGTGGGAGTCCCATCTGAATTTTTATTTGCAGCAAGGTAGATGTAAGTGAGGATGCATGCCTGCTGGCCTTGTGTCAGATTGTCTAGCAGATCAGGACTACTTTTCTGAGCAAAATAAAAACAGAGCTTTCCCACATACTTGTCTGCACCCAGGCAGGTCTGTTTGCAGACTGAGTTAGATCCAGAGACAGGTATTTCTACTAACTGCTAAAAATCAGGCAAGCTGGTGGGAATTGGCAAGGAGGGCAGAAGCAAAGAAGTTTAGTTTGCATAAACTACATAGCTATCTTCAACTGCATTCCTAGGGTGGTGCCTTCAGAATGGGTGTTTTATTTGGCAGCCAGCTGCTCCCCCAGTCAAATCTCTATCCTTCTTATACTTGGCTTTCTGCCCATCATTTCACACCCTGATTAAGCAAACTTCATGAAAAGCTTGCACTATATATAGATATATATCTATATAGATATATATCTACTTTGGTTAGTCTTTCAGGTTCAAATCCACCTTGCTTTCTCCATTCATAGCCAGATCCATATTATTATTACTAGCAAATTGACCATCAAGAATGCCCCCTGCCCTCCCCTTTCCCCCCCACTCGGCCTTCAGTTTTGACTCCGCTGCAACCCTCCTCCTCCCTGCAGCTTCAGGTCCAGACTCCCCCATCACTGCTTTGGGTCCAATCCCGCTCCCCCCTGACTCCCCTGCTGCTTTTGCTCCAACCCCACTGCACCCCCAGCTCCTCCCGCCAAAACAGGTCCAAACCCATTCCTCCCCCTCACCTACCTGCAGCTTTGGGTCTGACCCCACTGCACCCCTACTCCCCCCCCCCGCCACTTCAGGTCTGACACCACTTCCCCCTAGTCCCCCACCACTTTGGGTCTGACCCCACTCCCCCCACCCCCGACTGCTTTGGGTCCACCTGGCTCATGTTCTCCTGCCTCCCCAGTCCCCTCCCTTCCTCCCTCCCTCCCCACCTGCTGCTTCCCCTTCCCTGCCTGATGTTCTGGGGGGTGCCGCCATGGTGATCCCTCCCTTCGCCCCGAGGCAGGGAGATGGTGGGGGGAAAGCCCTGCTGCTGGAATGGCCGGGGCATGTTTCCCACTGCCAAACTTCCCCAGCAGCAGTGCAAACTTGGGCTCACACAACCCAGGCCGCCCACCCTCTCAGTGGTGCATGCGCACTTGGCCAGAAGTGTTACAGACAGACAAAGCCTTTTATTATATTAGAATTGCAGGGAAATTATTACAGGTACTCGAGACAGAGGTTTTCTTGAGTATTGCAACGGGGTCCCCTTTAAAAGTAAGACTAAATGTCAGTCAGACCTGAATACTAATATACATACATGGTCAGGGAACAGGTCTGGGATGTTCATCAAGGCAAGCCACACTGATTGAATCTGAAATGGAATAATAAAAGATATGATACTCTGGCACTTTTCTCCTGTTCTAGTGATAGTGAATGTGGAGATGAGGTCAGAATCAAGAGAGGTGGGAGGTGGTTCTGAAGTAAACATCAGGTCAAAATCCACAGTGGGATTCATAATGTAAATTCATAGTGTGAAAACATTTTGACTTATTGTTATTAAAATAGCTGTGCTTTCTTGTGATCATCTGTAGTCGCCTCCCCCATCAAGTCTTTCTCTTTCCTATGTTTGCATATCTAAGTACTAATATTGTGCAATGCCCCACTGCACTCTCAAAAAGATCTTGAAGCTCCCTGGTTGAGCATCATTGATCTAATGTAAAATGCACAGGCAGTTCAGGGAGCAGAGACCAGAACGCAGGACTCCTGCTTCCAGGAATACCCTCTCACCAGGATTCAGAGACTGACTGGTTGTTGCTTGCTCTGCTTCTGGTCCCATGCCTCTTGAGTTTTTGGTTTTATGATGGCCTGCCTTCAACAGAGTGGGTAGAGAATGCACAAACCCCAATCTGATCTGCAGGATGGAGGTTAGGCACTCTCCTGGGAAGTGAGAGTGAGTTTGAATCCCTGTAACTAAATGTTCAATGCTGGCATGACAAGGCTCCTAGCCTAGCTTGCCGCTGGGCTCCAGCCTCCCCACCCTTGCTTCTGGACTATGTGGCTTCTCCCAGAACATGGTTATATCATCTACTATGACTTGATGTTGTAGTGTCATAGGGAGGTGACTCCCAGGAGGCTGATATAGGTTTTGGGGTAGGCCTTTGTCTGAACTTAGGCCCTTCCTAGCTTAGGCTCACTTTTAATCTGTCTAGGTCCCATTGCCTGGGGTCCATTACACCAGGACCCTGGGTCATCAGGCTCTAGCTCTGGATGGATCTGGGCCATTTGACCCCTAAGCAGGCCCATTGTGGACACTAGAGTTGTACTCTCCAGTCTTTGCTGTCAGATACGCAGTCCTCTGACATGCCACAACTTCCCTCTGAACATATTTGGACTCCTACTTGTACTTAACTCCCAAGGGTTCTGGGCCCCAGGAGCGCTCCAAGCTAGGTGCTCCTGCTGCACCCTAGTGGCCTCCAATCCATTCCAGCCCTCCAGTTCAAATGTAAATCAAAAGTACAGTAGCACAAACAAAAAAGATTGAAAAGACTTATCTCATGCTGCTCACAGCAGAGTCTCTGCGGCATAGTCCTTTCCTTCAGGCAGTCCAGACTGGCTCTTCCCTGGATCTCTGTCTCCTGTGGCTCCTGCAGACTGCCCCCTCTGGGCCAAGCGCTGGGCTTTTGAGCCTCTCCCTGGGTCACCTGACCCTCTACTTCTGCCCCAAACCTGCCAATCACAGCTTACATCTGGGGTGGGAGGACATCTTATTTAAGGTCCCCTTTTCCCATTTGCTCTGTTCAAGGGGCTAGGCTGGCCAGCAGGCCCTGGGCTCCCTCCCCTCTCAGTAATGGAGCAGAGGCTCTATTACAATCCTCTCAGGCTGAGGAAGGCCTTGAACTTCTTCTACTTCCTTGGCAACTGCTATGATCCCAAAACTATTATACAAAAGGCAGAGATACTACTTGCTGCTGTCACTATGCTTTTAAGTTAAAATGACTGACTTATGCTGTGCTTTGTACTAAACTCAGTCCCTTCAATGACCATTAGGTGTGCTCTGAGAATGTCTTGCAGATTGGGGTTTTTTGCATACTTAGGTGGAATGAGTGCCATTTTACCTCCTACCTGATTCACAATGAGGTTTAAATGAGAGCTAGACACCCCAGTCTTCAGAAAGGGGTGCTTCCATACAGATGCATAAGCATAAGTTTAGGTATTTAAGCCTCTTTAAGAATCAACATGTACAAACAGAATGGATTTGGACACCTAAGGCATTTTCTGGCCACAGGCAGAGACAGTTGATATGGATCACTTTTGGGGACATAGAAACCTAAATTCTACCTCAGGACCAGTTTGGGGACTAATTTACACATCTGAATTTTGTGTAGCACTTTAGTCTAGCAGGAGGTTTGGCTCTGTGAATCCCAGTTTCACACACACTCAGGGTCACTACATATAGATTCCTCTGTAGGTACAAGCTTAACTCTAGATTGCACTGCCCAACCCATCTAACATCCTTTAAATCCATCTTAAGGACTTGATAAAGAATTACATTGACTCAGTACCCTTTTATTTTGAACCAGTTTCCTAATTTCCCCGTCTATCCTTAATGTCCAGGATCGTCCCAAATAGAGGAAGAGTTTGCTGGAAGGATCTCAGTACAGGCAGTCCTCGGACATACAATACAATCGTTTCCTGAAAACGGTGACGTAGGTTGAAACGTAACTTGGAACCGATTTTCCCATAGGAGACAGGGAATTGTTTCCCAAACCAAGGCCCAATACCCTGTTTTCACCAAAAATAACCGAGAATTTTGTAGTCAATCAATTATAGATGAGTAATATAGCTATATTAATGTATCTATAATGTAAATAGCAATCGTATTGATTTGGAAGGACTTCTTTGAGATGACTTTGATGGACTTTTTGAAGGGCTCTTGGCTGGGTTCTTCTCAGGAGTCTTGGTTGCAGATTTTTGGAAGATTTGTCTGCTTTCTTAAAAAAAGTATCCAAGGAAGTTTGGACAGATATTCCCCAGGGAGTTGGGTGACACAGTGACTTGTTCGCTGTCATGGCATCACATCAGATCAAGCATAGTTATGTCGAAACCGATATCAGAAAGTTGAAACGGTGTCAATTTAGAAACGTTGTAAGTGCAAAACGTTGTAACTCAAAACATTGTCAGTTGAAGACTGCCTGTACTTTGAAATCTCACAACAACAATAGGAGACAGAAAAGTGGGAGTGGCAGAAACAGCATACTGTGGACTGAATCAGGAATCCAGAGCCACACACCCTACACAGAAACACACCAAAGTTGCAGTAAAGCCTGTCAATCCTGGATTGGCCTTGTCAGCCATCTTTGGACCCACAGATAAGATGACTTTGCAAGAGACAATCATCCTTGACTGTGAATGATTGGTAATGATGATGATGATTCTTACTGCTCTGCAGGAATATTCACACAGAGTTTTCCCACTAATAATTATCTGACACTGTATGATTTTTCTATAATGCTTTTCTCCAAACCAAATCAAATATTTTTGAAGGCCATGAAAACAGCAGATACTTTTAATGCACATGCCCCATTTTTTCCTATCAAATGTCAGCTTGTCTGATTGATGTAGCTTTGGTCTGAAGATACACTGTTCTTTATAAATGACTTCCTCTAAAACTGACCTTATAATGTGGACAATTACTTTCATCAAGATTGTTCCCAGTACTGATAAAAAGCTGCAACATTTGGATTGACAGGATCTACATTCTATAGAACCAGCACTTCCACTGTCTTTACCCAGTCAATTGGTGCTTATCTAATCCCCAGACTTTATAAAATTTGTTAATGTTTGGACAAATTTTTCCAGATAGATCTTATCAGCTCACCTTACTGTCCATTCCTACAGCTTTTCCCTTTTTCTTTGCTTCACTGCTCTATTTCTTCTTGTGGTGGTTAAGAACTGACACCTGTTGTTTTGCAACTTGTCCTGTTCATCCAGTATGTTTAGCAGAGTTCAGCATTTGTCCAAGTGCTTCTTTCATGCTTCTAACTCTTTGGCATTACTTATCAGGTCACGTACCATTTCTTCCCACGTGTATTGCTGGCCTCATTGTACTTCCACGTGACATGTCCTTCTTGTATATTGTTTCCCTATGTTGTTCTCTTAATGCCCCTTCTACTTGTTAAGCCAACAACTTCTTTCCAAAGGTTGTGTGTGGTTAGCCTTAGTGATTTCTTCACTGCTTTATGTAATGCATTTATTTTTTCCACTTTCCTGGCAGCCTTAGCTTGTCCTGTAAATTCCTTTGCATCACCATTCCTCCAGCTTTTCCTTGTTTGTTTACGCCTTCCAATAACATCCTCTGCTGTGCTTAGTATCACTTTGCATTTGCCATCTGGTCTGTAGTGAGAGATCTTCATTTTCACAAATCAATGTCCAGAAAAATTCTTCAAGCAGTGATGACACATGTCCGTGCACCCCCTGAGAGCGCTGATGCACCCCCTTACCAGTCACACTCACTGCTTATGCAATGTGCAGGGGGGGCAAGTGGGAGTGTCAGTGTCCCCCCTGCAAGCACTGGTTGGAAACAGCTGCAGAAATCAGCCACAATGATTGGCCATCCCGCGGCCAGCTGTGGGGGAACCCTCGCCAGTCAGTGAGATCAGCCATGGGGAGACTCTGCCCCAGTCGGCAGGATTGGCAGCAGGGGAATCCCCCGGTCACTGCGGGGGCATGTGCTCCCCCTGACTAAGGTGGCACCAGTCTCCTGTGTCTTCAAGCATCATCTTGTATTCTTCCTTCCTGGAGCTGTTCTTTAACTTCTTCAGATCCAATTCGGCTCCTGTTTCAACCAACTTTTCCTTGGACATTAACCTAATCTGTCTCATGGTCACTGCCACACAAAGTCTTTTTAGGCTCTAGTGCAGGGGTTGAAAACCCCCAGCACACATGCCAGAGCATGGTAAGTGAGGCTATTTTGCTCAGCATGCTGCAACCACCCCAGACTCGCAGCTGCTGCTGCTGACCAGGGGGCACAGAGTTTGCAGTCTCCCAGCCACCTACTGTGAGCAGCCTGGGCCCTATGGCCAGCAGCAGTCAGGATGCTGCACTGGGCTCTGGAACCCAAACACCGGCTCCATGACAGTGGCAGGTGCACACACATTTCCATGTGAACAGTAGAAGAGGTACCTTGGATGCTTATCTTGCTGGGGTGATCTGACTCCAGCTGACTTTCTAACTCTTGGGTAGGGGGCTGGACCCGATGATCTTGTGAGGTCCCTTCCAGCGCTAATGTCTATGATGAAATCTATTAAATCTATGACCTGGGCAGCACGACCCCAGCTCCTCCCCTGCCATCCCCCCAGAAGTGTTTATGCAGCCACACTGCCACAGAACCTAGACAAGGGTTCCAGAGCCCAGTGCAACTGGTTGCAGTCAAGGATCAGACCCTTCATGACTTCCCCGCTGTCCACCCCTGGCATGCCAAATCAAAGCATAGGTCAGGGTTGAAGTGTTTTTGACACTGGCCAAAAACATTGCCAACCCCTGCTCTAGTGCAACAGTGGCCATCTATACATTATACTACTGATAAGGTCTGAGCATCTGGTAGTTGCTTGCAAAGTTGTAGGTATCTTTATGAGCAGGAATCTGGGTTTTCTCTGACTAAAAAAAAATCTCCAATTTTTGGTTAAAAAAAAGTAACTCTGAATCCACATTTTCCATAATTAAAATTAAATACCACTATATGTATATCTATATATAAGAGGTGTTTTATTTAAGTCACAGAAAAAAATGTGGATTTGGGGTTACTTTTTTTAACCAAAAATTAGAGATTTTTTTTAAATCAGAGAAAACTAGGATCCTTGTTTATGAGGTAACCAAATACTGCCAGTATCCAGACCATGCATCTCACAGCACAGTCAATAGGAAGTTTCACTGAACCATCTTATAGGTTAGTTTAAAGCAAAACATGAAGTGTAAAAGTGAAAGTACTACTGGCTAATACCAACTTTTATCTTTGTCTGCAGAGCAGCTTCTATTGCCAACTATATTTTAGAAACCAGCACTGAAAAGATTTCACAAAAGTGTGAGAGTAGTAACAGTCTATCCCATGTTGTTCATATGTTTTTCAATTAAATTAGATAAGATCACATTGGGATATTTGGGATGGAATAGTTTAATAAAAGTCAAAATCAATGCCTACCTTTTCTTCCCTTAGCATTTGAAAACTTACAACTTGTCAGGACAAAGTTGTCATCTAGCAATCCTTTGTCCCATCAGTAACAAAGAAAAAAAGCTTCAATATTATGAAATATGTTGCTGTCAAATTAACTTTTAACTTAGCCCTGACCATCTTACACAACTGATTAACTTTTTTTCTTCATGGCTTATAACTTTAAACATGAAGGTTCAAAACAAGATTATTTATTTCTTACTGCTTATGTGTCTGTTTAATTTATTGAGAACTCACAAATAAAGAACTGAACCCCATAATCAGGGGAAAGTTCAATGAATGCAATGGAATTATTCACAATATGGTAAAATTTGCCACTAGATTTAGGCCTATAAACCACTTATAAACTACTTAAGCCCTTAGGACACCTTCACACATGCCAGACACCAGCTCCAAACACATGCTAATTAGTAAACATTGCAACAGACTCAATTAATCGAGTCTTCTGACGCATGCTAATTAGCATGTTCCAGCAGCCTCCGTGTCACACGTATTCACCATCCCTGTGCATCAAAATGCCGGAAGGGGCACTTTAACTAAACCTCATTGAACACACTTTAGTTAAAGCACCTCTACCACCATTTTAAAGCACAAGATACTGAAGACACTGTGGGCACTTTAATTAGAGCAGCTCCTGAGAGCTGTTCTATTTAAAGCACCCTCCCCTACATCCTAGAGCACATGTAAAGACACCCTTAGATTACAGCTGAGATTTAAATGGTGCATAAGATGTGTTTTGGGCTGGGTCCACTAAGGTAGGTCAAGTTCATCAGACAGCAAGCTTTTTACTCATCAATAAGTGTTTACACAGCCTTGATATGCTATTAACTGGCTATAAAAAGGACAGTAAATCATTCTCCAAGGTTTTTCAGTTCACCTTGACTTTATCACCTGACACCATCAAGACTGGTTTCACAAAAACAATGTTGAAATCAAAGCCCTTCTCAATTGGAAGAGAAAAGCTTTCTGTGACTAGCAAAACCATCCAACATCCAGTCAGAAGCAGAGAACTTTTTGAAGGCTTAAAGCTGAAGCCCAGAAAAAAATTTGAGAAATCAAAAACAAATGGTGGGACGAGAAGGCAAAAGAAATCCAAGAATTTGTTGACAGTCAAGACATGCAGTGCTTCTGAGCAATCAAAGCTGTGTGCAACCAAGCTTTTGTGGATTCACCCAGCTTAGATCTGAAGATGGCAATACACTTCTCAAAGACAAAGAAGGAGTCAGTGGAAGGAGCACTGCCAAAAGCTCCTGAACCAAGACTCGACAGTGACTGATGAACAGGGATCCTGGTTTTCTCTGGTAAAAAATATTCCCAGTTTTCAGATGTAAAAAAGTAACCCAAAATCCACATTTTTCATTGATCAAAATGAAACACCCCTAATATGTGTATATATACAGTCATGTTTCATTTTGATCATGGGGAAATGTGGATTTTGAGTTACTTTTCTTAGTCAGAAAATTGGGGATTTTTTTTTTTAAATCAGAGAAAACCAGGAACCCTGCTGATGAAACCACTGACTTCATCCCACAGCATCCAGTAAGGGAAGCACTTGCCAGTCCACCAATCTCTGAAGAAGTCCACAAGGTGATAAAACAGATGAAGAACAGCAAAGCATCTAGCTCTGATGGCATACCAGCTGAGGTCTTCAAAGCTGGCAGGGAAACTATGACAAAAGAGCCCCATACACTGTTTCTTAAAATCTGGAACACAGAAAATTCCTACTGACCTAAGGAATGCTTATATTGTCACCATTTTTAAAAAGGAAGATAAGTCTGACTGCAGAAACTATCAAGGTACCGCCCTTATCTCGATCACTAGGAAGATCCTTGCTTGAATTCTGCTGGACTGACTGCTCCCTCTTGCCAAGGAAATCCTTCCTGAGTCTCAATGTAGCTTTAGACCATTGAGAGGCACCACAGATATGACTTCTGCGATGCAACAGATCCAGGAAAAATGCTGAGAACAACACCAGGAAGTGTATATGGCCTTTATTGATTTAACCAAAATCCTTGACTCTGTTAACCATGAGGCTGTGTGGAACATCTTACCAAAGTTTGGCTGCCCAAGGAAATTTATCAGCATCCTAAGACTCCTTTATAACCAGATGACTGCCTCTATCCTATGCAGTGGCTCCACTATGGAGCCCTTTGCCATTTGAACTGGCCATTTGAACAAGCAGAGCTGCATGATGACACCAATTTTGTTTCCCATCTTTCCTGTGGTCATCAAGATGCTCATCCATGACTGTCTGCTACATGGCATTGACACTGAGTACTGAGATGGACAGGAACCATTTCAATTTCTCCTGCCTATGTACCAAAACCAAAGTTACTTCAGCCTTGATTGTGAAGCTTCAGTATGCTAATGCTTGTGCTGTAATTGCACATATGGAGGAAGACCTACAAATGGCCATTAATTGCTTCTCAGTGCCTGGGACTGACTCTTAATGTCAGAAAAACAAAGATGCTACACCAGCCTGCTCCAAGCCAATCAACTCCCCCATCAAAGATCCTCATTGACAAACAGGAGCTGGAGAATACTGGATATTTTGCATACCTCAGTAACCATCTCTCAAAGAAGGCCAATAATGATTTGAAGATCAGGATAGGATTTGATGTGCCAGCTTTGCCTTTGGAAGACTGAATCATCATGTGTTCAACAATCATGACATCAGACTCAAACAAAGTTCCTACTATTTAAGGCTGTGGTAATTCAAACTTTTCTTTATGGCTGTGAAGCTTGGGTAACCTATAGAGACCACCTGAAAAGCCTGGAATGCCATCACCAGCACTACCTCCAGAAGATCCTTGACATTAAATGGGAGGATCATTGGACAATTCCCAGTGTCCTCACCAACACTAGCACCACTATGGAAGCATTGATTATTCATCAGCTATGGTGGACACAACATTGTTTGAGCATGCCTGAAACACATTTACCAAAAAAGCTGCTATACTCCCAACTCCACCAAGGACAATGGACCAGAGGCCAGAGGAAATGCTTCAAGGATACCCACAATGCAAACATTAAGAAGTGTGGCACTGGTACCACAAATTGGGACAAACTAGCATGGGACAGAGCTACATAGTGATGCCTTGTCAGAAAAGGTTTTCCTCAAAGTACATCTTACTTTGAGGAATACCATCTCTCCCTGGAGGCAGAAAAATTACAGAAATGGAAGGAAAGGAAACAAGATGGAGAAATCTGTGGTCCATCCCACCCTTTAACTGCCATCTGTGCCATTTGCCAGAGAATCTGCAGCTCTAGGATTGGCCTTCTTAGTTGTCAACTGACTCTTTTAAACCCTCAACTTGACCTGTGAGAGTGATCATCCTCAATCATGAGGGATCACCGCCACTACAACAGTAAATACACATTTGTGCCTTTTTTACTAGTTAAAATAATGTACAACAACCTCCTACTTCACTAAAAAGCAGGTAGCTATTAGTGTGAAATAGCTAGCTTAGCAGGAAAAGGATCTGTAAGACTGGGGAGCTGTATGCTACCTAGCTTCTCCTTATTTTCTTACTAGTTTTCCTGAACAGATTAATATAGCCCTGAAGGAAAAGGAAAGCACCACCATTTTGTTTGGCATAGTAGGAACAAAAAAGGCAATGCTTGCCCCTTCAAACCTATTAAATGTTGGCATACATACAATCAAAGGGCTGGAAACTTCACAAGGCATTGTCATGGCTGTCTAAACTATTCTAGATAAGTAGGGGTCTACCCAGTTCAAGGAGGCTGGCTGCCATTTTTGCAGTGGGGGCCCCCATGCCTCTAATTGGCCAAGGGGCCCCAATGGCCCTGCCCCCCCCACTGATTGGCAGAGAGGTCTTTCTTTCATGCAGCCCCATCCCTTGTTGCTGCTTGGTAGAGAGGGGCAGGGCTGCATGACAGGTAGCCTTCTCAGCAGTGAGGCACAGGAGCAACCGCCATCTTGTTCACTCTCTTTTGTGTCCTCCTATCCCAATTCTCCCTTACTCCCAGCAGGCTGCATGGCCAGGAAGACTCCCACTGGGAAGCCAGCATTTTATTTTTAGTAAGTTTTTTTCTGCAGATTTTACAGACATTTCCCAATTTCACAATTTCTGCAAAATTCATGAAATTGCAATTTGAGTAGGTCCCTACAGAAAAGTGTATGTCTAAGCTGCTCTTGGAAACTTCAGAGGATGGAAATTCCACAACTTCTCTAGATAATCTATTTTAATGCCTAACCATCTTCATAGTTCTTCCTAATATTCAACATAAATTTCCTGTGTCGCAGTTTAAGATAATTAATTTCTTGTCTTGTCTGCTACAGCCAAAGAAAATGGTTTATCACCATCCTCTTTATAATCACTCCTAAAATTTGAAGACTGTTATCGAATCTCTTCTCATTTTTTTTTCTTATTCAAAATAATCTAATATTCTCCAACCTTTCCTTGTAAGTCATGTTTTCTAGATCTTTATTCATTTTTGTTTCTCTCCACAGGGCTCCTTCCAATTTACTTACCTCTTTCCTGAAGTTTCATACCTGAAACTGGGCATAATACTCCAGATAAGATCTCAGTGCCGAATAGAACAGAAGAAACACTTCTTTGGACTCCCAAGTGACACTTCTGATGGTACAACCCAGTATGCTCTTAGCCTTTTTTTGCAAGAGCACGCTATCAACTCACGTTCAGTTTATACTGCACTATAACTCCCAAGTCCCCTCTGCAATACTGTAGCCTAGCCAGTTATTCCCTAAACTGTATTTGTGCATGCGATTGTTCCATCCTAAATGTAGGACTTTATTCTTTCTTTATTGAATCTCATTGTATTAGTTGCAGACTATTTTCCAGTTTAACAAGGTTATTCTGAATCCTAATCCTATCCTCCAAAGTGTCTGAAAATATACCCAGTTTGTTGTCATTTGCAAATTCGCTAATCATGTATCAATTCCATCCTTCAATCATTAATGACGACACTAAACAGGGCGCACCTCTGGGGAATCTCACTACATACCTCCACCCAACTAAACATTGAGCTGTTTAGAGCTCCAATTCAATTGTGCCTTTTTGGATCATGATGATCCAACTAGTTGTGTATCCATTTTATACTACTTTTACCCAGACTGTAATTATTCTCTTCTATTAAAACGCTAATGGCGAGAAAGATTATTTGCCATAGGAACCTTACTGTACTATCTGACAACAAGGAGGAATTGGATGCTTCCTAAGTATAATCATCCTTGTCATAGAATCTTTTATATGTTGATGTCTGCCTAATGTTTTTTGGCAAAGCAGTTTGTCATGTCTCAAGTATATTAATAGATACTTCCCATTTGTACTTGGAGCGTGGTAGATGAATCAATTAGTTGACCAAAAAAATAAATCCTTCTCATAGTTTAATCTAGGTTCTGTACAACCTTGCCTCTCAGAGCCGTTGCACCAGTGCCAGGCCCAGCTAACATGGGAGAGCCATCCTCTCAAAATATCTCAGTAGTATTTCAACAACTTTTATAGCCTTTTTTGAGATAGTGGCATGTAAGTGTGGTGACTGAGATATGAGCATGGAGTGTGGTGGCAATGACAACTCTGCTCAATGGAATAAATCATGGTCACTAAAAACATCTGTGGAGCAGATATTAGACAGCTTACAAGTTCAAATATCACAGTGTGTTCTCACCATCTCCTGATATGACTATGTCAGAAATCCCAGCAGATTGTTGTCTTGGCTCAATGGAAAGCAAGGCAACTGCTGTGGGTGGTGAGGAGGCAGGGAGGACAAGGGTGGAAAGTGTTCAATGTGCAGAAGAAGGTATGCTTTCCTAGAAGTTTGACAGAACTGAGGAGGCCAGCCAAGAGAGAGGCTGGAAAGTGAGATCCTAAGAGAATTTATAAGCTGAAATGCTCCTATCCTGACTCTTGACCAAGGAAAAAGACTAGTAAAGTCCTATTCATAATGGAGGTCCTTTCCTATACATCATTCCAACTATACCACAGCCATATGGACCTTAATCATAGAATCATAGACAATAATAGAGAATCATAAATCTTTGCAGCCCCTATTCCTAAGAGATTAAAGCCCTGGAGAAAGAACTACCAACTGAACTATTTAAAGCTAAATTCAAAGCTGCTTTTAAATCATATGTTCTAAATCATATTTGATCTTCTAAAAATGTGTTTCTAAATCTGTTAAATGGCGTTCTACAATTTGGACTCTGCACTTTTTTCCAAGATGCAAACTTTGTTAAGTTTCCAATTAACTAAAAATTAAGCATTAACTGGAAAACTAAAAAGGAGAAAAATATGAAAACAATTAAAATAATTTTTAGAATTATATTACACATTAATACATTTTAATATCTACTGATAATGACCTCTAAAAATAATATCATTAATATCTGTTCTTTCTAAATCTCTCTATCACCTGCATCATGCTTAATCACTCAAGCATGAAAAGTGGTTTGCATCCACATTAACTTTCTGTTATACTTGTTCATGTGTAATTTGCTCATGTTGTACCTTTTTTTTTTTTGCTTGCCCAGATGACTGACATACTACTCCTTGCCCACACAGTGACATTGTTAGTTGCTCAGAATACAGTGAGATTCAAGAAGTATGTTAGGAATACAGATTGTAGCTTTTATATTTTGTTTTGGTGGAATTGGTGCTATTATTGCTGCCACTGCATCAAACGAGTGGAAAGTAACTAGCAGAGCATCCTCAGTTATCACTGCAACTTGGATTTTCCAGGGTCTTTGGATGAACTGTGCAGGGAACGCTCTGGGGGCTTTTCACTGCAGACCACATTTCACCATCTTCAAATTAGAAGGTAAGTAAAAGTGATCTTATTAGAACTTAAGGGCACAAGGAACAACCATCAGTGGAGGGCATTTAAGTACTATCCCCAAATAACTGCATTTCAAGGTGCAAGCCTAAGGAGAAAGGTCACTATTTTTGTTTATATGATCAGAAGTAATGGTATTAATAAAAAACAACAGAATATTAGAAACAACTACCTGATAGCTGTATGTATGGACCTCTCATGGAAGGAGGTGGAAGCTGAACTATAAGACAATTAGAGGTATCTTGGTCAAACCCTTGACAAATTTACTGTCACTAGCAAAGCTTTACTGACTGGCAGGGGGCTGGATGACCTACATATTGTTCCTGTCTACTTTTAGTATGAAACTACATATACATCAGGATAACAAAAGTAAATAAGAATGACAAGATTTAGAACACTTCTTGCAATATCTAAGGAGGGGAAGCAAATGCTTAATTTTAAGCTTACCTTTACAATGAAGCAACCTGCCAGCATCAGTTAAATACCGGTGTATGCACTAACATTTAAACATGTATGTTATGAGTTTGAGATATAGTAACTATGCATGAGTAATCTGTAAAACTGTAAAAAGAAATGTGAACAGTTTACCTTTGACCACAGAATTTCTACTAGATTCAGGTTTTTTCAGTGACGGGTTGTTTTTTTTCCTGTGTATGTATAGAGAAGTATCTTGCTGATATATTTTGAGATACTAAAAAAAGATGGTCTTTAAAATGATAATTTACATAGCGGCACTATTCAGCTGCAAGCAGCAGTGTTCCTTCCTACCCTAGGGTACCTATAGGGTCAACGGACCTCGCTAAAGCTGCACCCCCCCAACATGGATAGGGCAAACAAACAGAGGGGAGCAGCCCACCAAGGGGTGCACTGAGTTACAAAGAGAACTTATGAACAAAACCCTATTTCACTTTACACACCAAAATACTACTTTGTCCATAAGCCACATAAATCCATTTCTGGCACTTGTGCACAGCTGTTGATCCTGTTCCATGAGTTGTGTGAATAGGCAAACGTTCAGCTACAGAACATGCCTCATATTCACACTACCAGTGTAGCATGCAATCACCAAGTGTGTGTAAGTGCCAAAAATAGTACTTACATAGATGGATCAATGCCATTTTGGGTCATAACGTGAAATAGGATTCTGCCTAAGAAGTCTTTTTATGGAGTCAGGGAAAAAATCCAGGCCAGAGCCAACGTCTCAAAACTTTCCAGCAAGAGGTATAACAAGCAGAGTTGGGGACTCTAAAACAGTCCCTGGCTGTGACTGCTAATGCAGCCACTGCCACATGGTCTGCCAACCCTAGCTATAGCTCTTACAGCAACAGCATGGCATCTAAGCACCCAGCTGCTGGTGCTGCAAGAGCAACATTGGGCTGTTTTTGCTACCAGCACTAGGCTTCACAGAGTGAGGGATGATTATGGAGCTCCTCCTAAGCTGGGGCACCAAGCCTGGGTGCCATTCATCCACCCCCCTACTTATGCTCCTACCTTCTAGGAGAACTGCAAGAAAGTTAATTAGGGGAGCATTCACAAGGGGCCTTTTAATAGGTCAAATCATAGTCCCACTGAATAAATTGGAAATGTTGTTGAAGGTTTAACAAAAGAGCAATTTGACACATTATGGGTGCGTCTACACATTGCTGTACAGCGACATTGCTACAGCGTTATGCTTTAGTACATCCTTCTGGAAATATTAAAGCACAGCGCAGTAACCACCCAAACTGCACCATGCACACAACGCATGGTTACGTTTCACCACTATGTGGCCATAGTGGCATGCTATACTAGGGGAGTGTGCCGCTACAACATAGCTTCCAGTCATGTATAGACCCAAATGATTGCTATGTAGCATCATACAGCGATGTAGCACATAGCTATGTTACCATATGGCAACTTGTAGACACACCCTATGACTTAAATACACTTCTGTAAGTGTTGTCTTTGCCAGCAAAAAGAATGTACCCATGTGAAAATTTAAAAGCCACACAGATAAAATTGATGGACAAATTAGTACTGTGAAAATGAATGAAATTATAGCTCCATTGTAGCTCCATTTGTCCTCTTTTTATTTAGCATTATTATTTAGAACTATTTAATCAATTATTAACTAAATTTGGCACAACAATAGTAAATTTACCATGAATATGCATAAATCCTCTAAATAAAATGTATGCACATTCCAATTAGCTTTTGCTTACTAGAAGTCTATAACAACACAGATAAGAAATTACAAATGCTTCAAGCTACATGCTCCTGTTAAAATGAGATGGCAGCAATATGCTGAACTGACATTTAGGAAATCTATTTTTAACCAGACAGTGCAAGCATAGTGTAGTGTTACATGCAGGGAGAAGCAAACATTCAAAAAAATGTTAACACTTTGTTTTGAAAAACTACAAAATACATCATCATCTTAATCTTAAAAAACGAAACAAAGCTAGCAGATCTCTGCACAGTGTCTTCTTTTGTAAAACATTAAACCACTGCTATTCAAAAAGTAACAAGATTGTCTTTTTGTCTTCTGGAACCTCAGTATATCATCATTATTACTGACTGTAGGCCAGGACAGGAAAACAGCTTCAATATTGCCCACTTATTCAATAACACCTTTTTGCAGTTTATCACAACCGCCTTGCATCAGTTAGGTAAGCTCTTTGCTTCCTGAAAAACTGTTAGTCTTTAAACTACCCTAAAAAAATATGAAGTGTAATAGGGAGATATTATTTCTTTTGAATCAAGTCTGGTTAGAGTATTAATGTTCTCATGCACTTTAGACTTTTGTGTGGAGAGAAGCTATGTCAGAATATATCACAATTTCAGATGCTTTTTCCTACTTCAGAAATTGCATGAAATAACAACACAGGAGACAGGTCTGTTTTGAATGTAAAGTATAGGAGTTGGGTATATCTATACTGCTTTCATGACAGTGTCTACAGTTCCTGTGGACAGTCCCAAATTAGCTTTCATTTAAGAAGCTCAGGTGCTGTTAGTTGTGTAGCTACGGGCAGCACCAACTTCAGAGCAGGCTGCAATACCCAGCCAGAAACAAGGTTAAATAATTCAAAGGGTCACCCTGTTCTGTGGTATTTTCTAGCATGGTTCCTCTGCTAGCAGCAACTAAGCTAGCTAGTTTAAGGCTACCTTAGGTATATCCATATGCAGGGGCAAAGCTGGGCAGTTCTACACCCTGGGCACGTGTCTGTATGAGATGCTATGTGCAGTGGTTACTGCATATTATTTAGTACTTATATAGTCAAATACTAAATAAAAGTGCAGTAGACAGAGTTACTGTACAGTAGCACTGGCAAATGCCTTTTTAGTGACGCTACTGCACTGTAGCCGAATACTGCACAGTAAAATGCTAGCACTGTTTGTGCTGTGTTGTGCTACTGCACAGTATTATTTGCCTACTGCACAGTTAGCATCTCGTGTAGATGCGCTCCCTGTGGGGCAAGCCATGCATAGAGCAGTGACAGTGGCCAGGTCACTGCCACCAATAACAGTACCAGGCCAGCATCAGCAGTGGCAGCTATTTTTTTTGACTTCCCCTTCTCCCCCAAAGTTGGCACCTAGGGCAGGTGCACCCCCTTAGTTATACTATTGTTTAGGTGAGCTGCAGTATGGATGTACCTTTATTTCACAGCCCTAGTCTGCTAAATCTACTTGTAGAAAAGCCTGAATGAATCTTGTCCACAGTAGTTTCTATCTCTGTCTGTACTGGGAGAGGTCTAAACCATTTAGTCTACATCTTACAGGGAAGTTATGGGTCTTATTTACAGGGCCTAAAACCCTCAGATGAATGGCACATAAGTCATTCTTTCTTAAACTCTAGCAGGCCTAGAACCCTGGAATTTCACAAGGGTCTGCTTTAGATTTCACAGCAGCATGTTTCACTTATTCTGGACTTGTTTGCTTGGTGATGTTATAGCAATCCACTCTGTTCACTTTGAGTGTCAAATTTAAATGTAATGAACTGAAATCAGTCTCCAGATATCAGTTATAGCAGTTAATAGTTGCATCTCAACATTTCTGTGTTTATGCAGATTAACTCTTCAATACTCTGGGCAGGTATCCCACAAAGACTGGGATTTGGTCCCACCCAGTTGCACCACTCCATTCTATGCTCTGTGATTTGATTTTTCTTTCATGCAGTGCATTGTGGGATACAGACCAGAAACTACAGGAATTCTTGTACTTGTGTTCAAACATCCCAAAAATCCCTTCCTGGCCTCCATTCACTTTACTGTAACGATGCCATTTTGGACCTGTGGCTATGGCCAAAAATGTATATTCTTTACCCCTGGTGCACAGCCAAAGGCATAGCCAAATCTCACTGCAAAAGTTTACTTGAATACTGTGGAAGAAACACACATACTAATTAAGAGTGAACAGGGAAAGTCCAGGATGCTGTGAATTTTCAGAAACATGTGCCTGTTTGCTGAAATGATTAAGGGCACTCAAACACTGTGTGCTCTGAGCCTCTGCTTTGTTGGACAGTTGGACACAAGAAATCAGCAGTTTAAGATTTTTCTGGGAAGCTGCAGAATGTCAGCACACTGTGCTTCTAGAAAGCTGAGAGGAGATGCCTTGTGAAAAGACTAGAATGATTCCCAGCACACTGGTGTCTCGTGTGATCAAAGCATCCTGAATTCTATGAGACCGAGTGAAAAGTCCTGGAGGAGATTCTCTCAAAACATTGGACGGCCAGAGAGGGTACCATAAAGTTGCCCAAGTGGTCAGGTCAACAGGGTTACAGATGCATTGTCTATGAAAAACACGGGTAGTAATAGGGCTGTGCAACTGAAAAATGCGGGTAGTTAATAGGGCTGTGCAAAACAGCAGCATTTTGTTTTGACTTCTATTTCACCGTTTCAAAGGGACAGTGTTTCATTTTGTCATTTCATTTCATTTCAAAGCACTGTTCATTTCGTTTCTTCAAAACTGTTTCACTGATTCGATGCATTTCAACATTTTGCCCATAGGCTATAATGGGGTTTAATGAAAATGCTTATACCTTTGTCATTTCTCGCCCAATTTGGATGCAAATTGCAGAGATGGCAGCCCCTTCAGAGGGCATGAAGTCTGCAAAGTTTCAGAGATAGGTGCTGGGATTTCTGGGGAACTGCACCTCAAGTTGCTGACAAGCAAAACTTGTGTCACTTGTCAGCAGTAGCAGCCTCCTGTCATCCTGTGCACAGAACTGGGGTTAAGTGGCAGGAGAGCCAGTGGTGGAGCCACTCAGAGCACAGCTCTAGCCAATGGCTCTCCCCTGCTTCCCGCCTCCAGGCTCAGCTCCACAGGGCTCTGACCAGCTTTGCTAGCCCCACGGGGCTCATCACAGCAGCAGGAAGCAGAGCACAGCCCTGGCTCTCCCCCGCCTCCCGCTGCTGGCCTAAGCTCTGTGGGGCTGGCAAAGCCAGTTGGAGTGCAGCCCAGTGGCAGGTGCCAGAGGTGGGGGGAGCCAGGGCTGTGCTCCAACAGGCTCTGTCATCCCCACAGAGCTCAGCCCAGTGGTGGGAGGCAGAGCGTAGCTCTGGCTGTCCCCTGCCTCCGGTCACTGGGCTGCTTCAAAACTTTGAACTTTCAAAGCCTTTTGTTTCATTTCAATTTAGCTGTTCTGAGCTTGAAATGCATCCAAACAGCTTCGCAACAAAACACTCAAAGTTTCACACAGCCCTAGTAGTTAAGTAGTTAGGCCCAGTCAGGAGTGCTCACCCAAACTCCTGAAGTTGACATACTTCAAAGATTTTCTTTTTTCCCTCTACTTTAGGGTAGAATATGGTGAGAAGGACCTCTAGAAAGGCTGATTGAAATGGTGGCACCAGCTTCATGTGTTCTATACATTTTGCAGGACACTGGAGCATTGAAGTATTAAACCTCTATAACAAAAAGGTTTAACCCCTGTCTTTCTCTGCAGTGCCTGTATCATGTCCTTTACCAGGGCAATGTGCTCTATCTTGAGCTTTGGAGAATGCTCCAAGTAGCCTTCACTGTAACACTGAAGTTTTTGTGTCCCTCTGGGATTCATAGGTTGTAAGGCCTTACAAGGAACCCCAGAAGATCATTGTGTCCAGCCCCCTGCATCAAGCAGGAAAGATAATGGGGAGTCAGGTGACCCCAGCAAAGTGACTGTCTAGTCTCCTCTTGAATATTCCCAGGGTAGGTGATTGCACCTCTTCCAGAGGGAGCTTATTCCACAGTCTGGACACCCTGACTGTGAAGAAGTTTTTCCTAATGTTGAGCCCGAATTGATCTTTTAGGAGTTTGTGACCATTGCTCCTGATTTTCCCCTTGGGTGTCCTGATGAACAGTTGCTCACTAAGTCTGGGATGATTGAATGCCAGATGGAATGGAACTTCCTTAGCTCTTGTAACTTTCTTGAGGTTTGACAGGTTATCTATGGCTGATAATTCCTCTCTGTGCGTGGTTGCAAGTCTGAAGAGAAATCAGACAAAACATTTGTAAATATCGTCCCACTCCTCCTGGACTCCAAACCGACCACTATAAATGTTTTATTTTCCCATGAGTTTGGAATGCCAAATGTCACCCTATGGTTCCATTTGAAGGTTGGACATGTTCAATGCAGAAGACTTGCCCATAGGCCTGATGTATTTTGGGGAAATGAAGGAATACTGAGGCTGTATGATTCATTGTGACTTAATTTCCCTGGTATGAGTTGGGGATTGTAATATGGGCATTTGGATCCCCCTTTCCTTTGAGTGAAGTGGAGGGCTTGAAGGGAGAAGTCCTTCTCACTTTTTTAAGGTGAGAGGGTAGTAACTGAATGTGCAGCTCTGAAAGCAATCCTTACTTGGAAGAATGCTACTCCAGGCCATGTCACTGGGCATATTGGAAAGGTTTAAAACAGCTGTAATTTGTCCAGACAAGACCTTCCAGCTGATGATAAGGAAAACAAACTACCTCAGTAATATTACCATATTTACTTGAATGCAAAATGAGTTATTTTTTCCCTAGTTAGCATGGAGGGGAAGAAAAGGTATTGGTCATCTATTCTAGATAAGCTAAGTACATGGGTACTACATGTACATTGCTGATGTCATGTTTAATTTCAAGGTTATTGTTTTCAAATATACTCCTCACTTCCATGTGCTCAGAGAGAGAAGGATCTGACAGTAAGGAGAGGGGAAAGAAAGGGACTGCCAGGGGAAAGGGCTAACTGCCTTCCCCCCTCCCCCAATTTATTTTCCTTTCTGTAGCAGTGGGAGGGGGACAAATTCAAGGCAAACCTCAAAATTAACTTTGCCCCATAATTTGGTATCATCTGTGAACTTGGAGAGTGTGCTCTCCACACCCTCATCCACATCGCTGATGAAGATATTGAATAACACTCGTCCAAGGACCGAACCCTGCCAGACCCCACTGCCTACCTCCTTCCAGGCCGAGAATGACCCATCTGCCACCACTCTCTGGGTGCAGTCCCTAAGCCAGTTGGCCACCCACCTGACTGTGTAGGCTTCCATTACACAACCTGCTAGGTTCCCTATGATTTCTTTGACTTCATTCCACATGGTGTACTATTTTATGCAATAAAGGGGATATTTTATCCAATTTATATAATAACCTTTTTAATTCTTCTACTGGAATTTAATTTGTAGTCCATCATTTTCAATCTCAAAATGTTCATGTTTCTAATCATAAAGGCATCCTATGATTGTTTCCAGCAAAGCACGATGAAGTATTACATATTGTTGTTCTGCTGGTATCACTGATACCAACCTCTCTGCTTACAGATATTTTCATACTCAAGGAAGACCAACTAAGATGCATCTGATTGCTAGTTGTAAAAGAATATCCTCATTCTAAATGAGTACAAGATATAAGATGTACTGTAAATCTTACTTTTTATATAGTACATTTGTTCAAAGTAGTGAATAGTGATACATATATCCATAGGAAATAACTCAGGAGTTTCAGATTTCCTTTCACAGATGGAAATGTTCCAAAATATTCTGACATTTGGAGACTGCCTTTCCTCTCTGTAAATGAAATCATAAATAATAAAACAGAATGAAAATTGTAAACGTCCATTTACTAACATCATATCCTGTATATGGTAATTACTGAAAAACATGACCCAGACACCAAGAAATAGTAGACACCAAGAAATGTGACTCAGTGAACATATTTTAGCATCCTATTTAATTGGCCTACTAACCAGACTGGGTCTGCTAAGAGATATAAGAGCCTTCTCAATTGCAGGGCCAGAGGTGTGCACTGGGCAAGCAAATAGCAAGTTATGGCTGTTACCTCATGCTAACACATCAAAATGTCAGCCCTATTTGCATCTGTAGATACAGTACAAAGCATAGCGAGAAACAAGCTAATATATTACAATTATATACAGAGATTTTCATGTACCCAGAGATTTCCAAGCTGGGGTGGATCCAGAGAGTATATATCAGCACAGTTCCGCCCTTCTTTGGCTGGGCTGCACATGAGCTTGGTACAGGGTTTGGCTGGAGCTCCCTGACCTCCAGAGCCATATAAAAGCAGGTTCTTCCGCCAGACCCTTCCCCAATAAGCTGGTGAGGTCAGAGCTCACTGGACACATACAGACATTCAGGGAAGTTGGGGGTGGAGAGGTTAAATTGAGTTTAAAATAGCCACCTGATCTAAGGTAAGTCAGGATGGGGAACCTAGTGGGGAGACTTTGGGGTATCAACAGGAGCAACCAGGGTCTGTGGGTGACTGGGGGTGGGATCAAGGAGAGACAAGCAGTCTGTGGGGGGGTTGGGGAAATCAGGGGGGCAAACAGTGTCCACAAAGGGGATTGAGGGTGCAAGTGGGGTGTTCAGGGGGCTGGGGTATTGTGTGTGGGGTGGGGAAGCTAGCAGAGGCTACAGAAGTGTTGGTAGGGACTAGCAGGATTTGGCAGGATCACAAGGGCTAGCAGAGCTCTTAGGGAGGATTGGGGGAAATAGAAGGAACTCTCCCCACTGACCAGGGGCTATTTTTAACCCTCCTGATTCCCCTCTAGCTAAGCAACCAGATGAACAACAACATAATCTAACCTCTCCCTAACTTCCCCAAACATCTGTATGTACCCACTGTGTATGCACAGTACAGCCAAGTGGGGGAGTTGCACACTCTTTGTCTTGTTCCTTTGTTCCTGTCCTGCTACTGACTGTAAGCACTTTATCTTGGGGCAAAATAGGGCTGGCCCTTATTAATAACTACTAAAAATATTCAGATTACAGGTCAGTCAAATCATATGCACATTTAACTTGCACGAATTCAACTATATGCGGGGTGGGAGAGGGGCAGGGCTTGAGCTTGCACACAGCACTGCCACTACCTGGAGGCCCATTATGGTGGTGATGGCCACTGCTTCCAAAACCTCCCGCTGTCACCATGGAGCTGCGCCCAGAGCTGTGTGGCCAGCCACTAGGTGGCAGCGTGGTGGTGGCCGGGCAGCACGCAGCCATCCCCACCCCGCCCCCCGTGCTGCACCGCTGCCACCAGCCACACAACTCTAAGCATGGCGCCGTGTGCAAACTCTAGCCCTGCCCCCCCTCCCACCCAGCGTATAGTCACCGATTTTCACCTTATGCAATTTTTGCTTTATGCGCTGACTTCAGCACCTAACCCCCGCATAAGATGCAACTGACCTGTATATGCAGGCAAGGTTCTTTGGGTGAATCTGATATCTTTCATTAGACTAACTTCAGATTATATAACACTCTCTCCAGCACCACAATTTCTTGTGTTCAGTCTTCACAAAACTTAAGCAACTTAAAATTAAGCCTTGCCCTTTGGCAGCTGACAACACCTAAAGTTATATGGTCTAGATCTGCCCTCTGGAAACAATAATGCACTTACTTTAAGGAAAACTTATTTCTTACACACTATCACAATTCTATGAAGATTCATTTCCATGAAGGGCCTAATAGGAGGGAAAAAGTAGTACCTCTTCCAAGCTTTACTCACTTTGAGCTTTACTCAAGTAATTTTTACCCACTTGGGAAGCCAAAATGAGACACTGCTTACACAAATGTTCAACACAGGACCATGTGTCCTCACTGGTTTTTAGTTCTCCTAGGTGTTGTTCAAATGCCTGGGAGGTTAGCACTTTCACACCACTACCCTGTTGTCCTCTTTCATCACACACCATTTTTTTGTGACCTCCTTCCCAGACGGGGTAGTATCAGCTTCAAATGAGTCTAAAATGGTGAGAATTAACTTACAATCAGATAGACAGTTTTCAGAAGAGCATGCTGGAAAGAGAAGATGCTTCCTCACTTAGCAATAGAAGGTAATCTCTTCCCTGACAAACTTACCCTGGCTCTAAGGTTCATAAGTGACCTCTAAAGAATTTTTTTTTTTTTTGCTTTAGCAATGCCCTAGCATACTTCATCTAGCAAATATTTTTCCACAACAATCTCCTAGAGATCTTCCTGCTCCTCCCCCACTTCAGTTTGTGCAATCTGAACATGAGGCTGTCCTATCAACACTCTTGGTATGTTTTACAGGAAAAGCTATAAACATTCCCAGCAAAGGTACCAAATACAAGTTTGGTTGCCAAGAGGCTTTGCATCCTTCTTCAGTTAGGGTTAAGATAGGTGGTTTTGTTCAAATGGGAAAATAAGTGGCTAGACTTCCCATTCCCTCACCCTTCCTGTCTGCAAATCCCTCCACTCTTGTTACACAATTCACTGTTAGTTAAGAGGGAAATTTATGGGAGCTGGTGAGGAAATAATGGTATTGCATCATTCATTTACCTCATAAATTTTTGTTTTGAATGTCAGTAAAATTAAGCAAATGTTAAAATACTGCCTTTAGGGTCACTGGTCAATGTATGATGGATTGCAGTGACCCAGTAGAGTTATTGTGGAGACATTTCTCTCTCCCAAGTTGCCTGAAAGACCAAAAGTGGAGAGCAGGAGTGAGGTGTAGGTCAGTTGCAGATCACATTTCCATACACTTACATACATCAGACAAGTTACATTTACATACACTGTACAAGTTACCAATGCTGTTGTCAGTAGACATTAGCTCTGATAGAAGTGGACTCAGGGAGAAGATAGCATTAACTCTGTTCCTCTTTGCCTGGAACCCAGGAGAGGATCTTTGAGATGATGTAGAACTGCCGTCCGTGGAAGGTTTCTCCCATGTGAGAGGTGCAGAAGAAAATAAACTGAGGAAACAAGAAAAGCATGGATACTGAAACTACACCAAAGCAAACTGGGCTAGCTTTGTAAAGATGTGACATTAAGAAACTATGAAAAAGAAACAAATGGAGCTTCTGAGAAAAGTAATTCAGCCATTATAGGAGTAAGTAGGGAACAGTGCATAGAACAGGTCTAGACAGGGGGCTTGTGGGTCTGTGTCAACCCAAAATTAAGACTCAGAAGGCACATGTACACATGCAATTAATGCAGAGCAATTAATTCCAGTGTGTATCGTGCTGGAGTGTATTGCTCTTTGGGGTGTAGTTTGAATGTGCACCCAGGATCGCAGCATGTTGAGCCAGGTTGAAGCAGCCCTGGCTGGCAGGGGGCCGAGGAAGTCAGCCTGTCACCTTGGGGCTGTTCCAGCTCAGCTCAACATGTTGCAGAGGGGTTGGCTGGGGCAAGAGGGTGCTCCAGGATGGAGCTAGCCAGCAGGCAGCTCGCACAATGAACCACTCTTGTGCCCCAGTCAGCCACATCAGGGTCTACATGTGTAGTGTTGCGGAGTAAAAAACTCCACAGCAGGATAGTACTTATGTTCATGAGTCCATGCTGCAGGGTTTATTAGTTTCCCAAGGCCTCATACAGCCTCACGCATAGATGTCGAGACACATATTGCAGAGCTAATTAGGCAACTGCAATAAACGTCTCATGTAGACATGCCCAGAGAGGGTAAAGGTATAATAAAGGAAGAAGGTAAGGGAAGAGGGTCAGGATAATAAGGAGTATCAAAGGGAACAGAATGGCCCAAAAGGATGAATATCAATGCCTCCCCTTCTCTATTAAGAGATTAGAACAACAAGTGCTCTTTGTGTCCCACGCTGCTGTGCTGGGCTGTGCTGTTTGTGGGACAGGTCTATAGCTGGTCCGGTGGAAACCAGGGTAGTGGCAGCTAACAAGTCACTCTGGGGAGTAAGTTTTGCTGTAGGTCTCAGTGATTACCTTACTTAGAAAAAAGAAGTTTGGCATCGTGGACTAGTTTTTGTAACTTTTAGCATAGGCTAAGCAATAGAGGACCCAGCTGCCTAATAATAGCTAGTGCTTCATGGATCAGAGGAAATGAAAATAAGGTATACACCCCAATAGAAAATATATCTAATCATGGAAATTAAATTAAAGGAAATAAGAACCAAAGCACTTAAAGACCTGAAAGTGTATCTTTTGTTTCTTCTTGGTGAACAATACTATTTCTTTTCCTTAATGGAGAGAAGTGAAATTTGCCAGTAATTTTTCTAACTCAGGAAGTAGCTTTGGGTGACTCACACATAGCAGAAATCTATTCTCATTTGAAAGCAGGCTCTTCAAATTCCTCTCTTTTAAAGGGACACCAACAAGGCCCTTAAATTATTTCTTTTGTTTGCAAGCTCATATCCTTGATGTATACTTTTCCTGCAAAAAATACATAAAAATGCTTTGGCCCTGAAGTGCTATATTACGAGGTGGGTAACATGGAGTTCAGGGGCTGGAAACAAGATTTTTATTTGGAACTTTCTAGAGTGATACAATTTTGGGAAAAAAATGCTAAAAATTCCTTGATTGATTTCTGCAAGTAATTTTAGAATGTCTTTCATACATGAAAATGTCAGAAGCTTTTAAAAAATGATCTAACTTCTCATTTAACCTTAAGATTTTAGATAAAACTGTTAGTGAAATCTTGCTCTGTTGAAATCCATGCCCACCCTCTCAAAATGCAGTGGGAGCAGCATCCTAGTGATTGTGAAATACTGTACAGCCCAATATAATACTTGCTGCTTCGCACATCTTTTTGCTTTGTTTTACTAACTACAAACAATCATAGACAGAATACAGTAGCCTGACATCCCAGGGATTATTCCAATTCCAGCTCTGACTACTTGAAGAACCTCTATTACAACTCTGTCCCTCGCACTGATTGGCTGCAAGGGCTGCCCACCATGAAGCCCCACCCTTTGCCTCAGATTGGTGGAGAGGAGTAGGGCCACATTCACAGCCAATCAGTGGTGAGTGCTGAGGCAGCAGCCCTTCAAGTGGGCAGACCTGCCTCCCCTTTTCTCTGGCAGGCTGCAGCAACACCCTGAAGCGTGCAGGCTCCCTCTGAGGAGCCAGCATTTTCTTTTCAGTAAGTATTTTTTTCCATGGATTTTGCAGGCCTTGTCCAATTCCACAGGTAATGCCAGATTGCACAAAATGTACAAAATCACAATTTCAGTAGGTCCCTAGTAATAGCCTTATGCTTGAATGTCACAGCTTGTATCTAGAAAATAAGTGACATCCCTTGGTGGAGCTTCATATGGGACAGAGCACCACAACCTCTCTGCTCGTCAACATGGGTTATCACCATAGGGCTGCCCTCTCTGAATTAGCTCATTATGCATTTCCATTTCCCAGGAACAGACCTGGGACTATACACCCAAGAGATTACCTCGCTGCATGTCACATGATGGGTATATCCACTGTAACAACAAAATGAGCAACTAAGAGTGGAGGACAAAGACCATGAATGTGGGGAAGAGATCTTTTGATAGGAATTGAACAGACTACGTAGCCCACTTCTGCAAGATATAATGCTACCTTCTGCCAGAACTAAATGCAAAAGTCATTTCTGTGACACTTCTTTTCCACAACACATTTACCACACACAAGCATACACATCCCCACAGACTAATCAAACAGATTCTTAAACAAGCCAGGAAGGAAGAAATTGTTATTGCTATTTCTATTCCTGGGAGGTATTCCAATACTGTGGTGACACACAGTTAGACCTTTTTTTTTGTTTGTTTTTAAACTACCGCCCACTCCAGCAACACACATGAAGGAGGAAGTGGTAGTACAGTATGACAAAGCTGTTGTAGCATTAGAGTAGGAGCCACGAAGCTGCAGCTTGCTCTCTGAGTAGCTTCACCATCCAAAACACACCAAAGTGGGACTTGTTGCCTAACTGATCAACTTTTCTCATAGGCAAATGCCACAGAACAATCTATACAACTGCTGATGACTAGGGTCCTGGTTTTCTGATAAAATGCCCAATTTTCAGGTTAAAAAAAGTAACCCCAAATCCACATTTTTCCACAAATAAAAGGCTACTAGCTATAGCTATATATTGATTTCATCAAAACATAGATGTGTATTCACCAGGTGTTTCATTTTGATCATGGAAAAATGTGGATTTTGGGTTACTTTTTTTTTTATTTGAAAATTGGGAAGGTTTGTTTTTTTGTTTGTTTTTTTTTAATCAGAGAAAACCAGGATCCCTGCTGAGGACAGCCTCACAGTTCCTTTTGTTAAACATCTGACCAGTAGGGGAACCATGTAGTAGTCGTGGTACTGAATAGTGAGAAGAACACTGACCAGGAGAGGCAGGGGATGGAAGGAAGTACTAGATGCAGTACAGATGGTTATAGATGGGTGGACATAGTTATGGTGTAGCAGGGCACTGTGGTGTGCCTGCTCCCTTAAGGGAGCAAGCAACCTGAGGGGCTGCATCCAGGGGGCAAAAGGTTTGGGGGGGCAGGGGGACAACAATTAAGGATTCACCTGATCACTAGTAGGCTGCACTGAAGATATACAAGCCCTGAGCCTGAGCCACCCAGGCAGTCCAGCTCTGGGAGCTATGAAATGAGGACTTCCTAGCAGCAGGGCTCCTGAGTACTGAAAGAAAGCCACTCTCCAATCCAGAGAACAAGGGAAGGTACCTGGGTTAGGGAGGGACTTAGTTATATGGGCAGGTGGCCCTGGTTTACGTTAAGCCTAAGGAAGGCTTGAGTGTCTGCTAGAGGGCAGGTGCTCGTTATGAAGTTGTACTAGCAGTTTAGCCTGAAACCCTAAAAGGCCAGGTAAGACCTACTCAGAGGGCTGGCAGCCCAAGAGTGGCTGAGAGTGGGCCCAGAGATAAGGATCCAGAAATCCATGACTCCCAGGCCCAGAAAGGCCTGGGAGGGTGATCAGAGGGTTCAGGAGCACAAAGCAGGGCTGACAGATTGAGACCAAAGAAGGTCCAAAGACTGGGAGATTGCCTACATGTGGGACCTGAAGATTCAGGAGCTAGTGACGGGCTAAGAGTCAGACTAGAGGGTCCATGGGCCCAGAGATGGGATGAGAGCTGGACTAAGGTCCACAAGTCCAAGAGGGGCTGCAAGCTGGACCAGAAGTCCAGGAGCTCTGAGCGAAGTGCTTTGTGTGGAACCAGGGGTTCAAGAACTCAGAGGAAAGGCTGAGTGAGGGACCAGGGGGTCAAAGGATCCAAGGAGGCTGAGTGTGTGAAGGTAACATCATAAGTGATAACAACTGTGAAGCTTGGGGTACAGTGTAGAGGCAGAACAGAGCCACACAGTTTGACCCTAAGGCTACAAGTACCCTGCTGAGGTATAGACAAGCTTAAAGGGACCTATCAGACCTGAGGGTGGGATGTAGACTGGTGAGATTCACAAGAGACCCCTTTTGGGAAAAACCCAAATTAAGGCTCACTCTCTAAATAGGAAATAGGATGAAATTTAATAAGGATAAATTATAAGGTACTCCACCTGGGAAGCAAGAACCCACAGCACACCTATAGATTGGGGAGTGTCCTTCTCAGCAGCTCGGAGACACCATGTGGAATGAAATCAAAGAAATCATAGGGAAGCTAGCAGGTTGTGTAATGGAAGCCTACATAGTCAGATGGGTGGCCAACTGGCTTAGGGACTGCACCCAGAGAGTGGTGGCAGATGGGTCATTCTTGGCCTGGAAGGAGGTAGGCAGTGGGGTCTGGCAGGGTTCGGTCCTTGGACGAGTGTTATTCAATATCTTCATCGGCGATATGGACGAGGGTGTGGAGAGCACCCTCTCCAAGTTCACAGATGATACCAAATTATGGGGCAAAGTTAACACACAGGAAAGCAGGGAGCAGATACAGGCCAACTTGGATAGGTTGGATCAATGGGTGGAACAAAATAGGATGCAATTCAACAAAGGTAAATGTAAGGTATTCCACCAAGAAAAGAGGAATCCCCAGCACATCTATAGATTGGGGGATGACCTCCTCAGCAGCTGAGGCTGAGAGGGATCTTGGAGTCATAATTGACTCCAAGATGATCATGAGCCAACAGTGTAACGAGGCCATCAACAAGGCCAATTGCACCTTGTCATGCATTAGCAGGTGTGTGACTAATAGATCAAAGGAGGTGATGCTCCCCCTCTATACGGCACTGGTCAGGCTGCAGTTGGAGTACTGTGTCCAGTTTTGGGCGCCACACTTCAAGAGGAACATGGAGAATCTGGAGAGGGTACAGAGAAGCTCCACTCACATGATTAGTGGGCTCCATGAAAGACCCTATGAAGGGAGGTTGAGAGATGGGAATCTCTTCAGCCTTCACAAGAGACGGCTGAGGGGAGACCTTGTAGCCACCTATAAGTTTATCAAGGGAGGACAACAGGAATTGGGGATGTGCTATTTACCAGAGTGCCCCAGGGAGTAACTAGAAATAATGGGTGCAAACTAGTGGAGAATAGATTTAGATTAGACATTGGGAAGAATTTTTTCACAGTAAGGGTGGCCAGAATCTGGAATGGGCTTCCAAGTGAGGTAATACTATCGCCTAACTTGGAGGTCTTCAAGAGGAGGCTTGACAATCACCTGGCCGGGGTCATTTGATCTCGGTCCTTTTTCCTGACAGGGGTAGGGGGTCAGACACTGTGATCCATTGTGGTCCCTTCCAACTCTACAATCTATGAAAATTTATAAAATCAAGAGAATTTACCATAGAAAAAGAATCATTGTTGCAAGTACTGTTTATGGAGTTTAGTATGGTACTTTTTAAAAAAAGGAACAAACCTTTTGGCTAGGGACAGAAATTACACATGAGCCAGTATAAGTGATCAGAAACTGGTTCAAATCTGTAACAGCAGAAATTTGGTGCACATATACCACTTTGAAAATGGCTGAAACCAGTTTAAGATAAACCTGGATGGATGTATTATCAGACTTAATTGATTGAGGCTAAATTGGTTTATTGAACTTCTATCCCAGATCCTCTCCAAATTTAATTCAATGCAGAGTTCTCCAGCATCCCAGGATGCTTTGCAACTTCTCTGCAAACTCCCCTCCCAGGGTGGGCAGGGTAGCCTTGGCCCAACCTATTTGTTTCAGCCAACCAGGGAAGCATGCTTTGGCTTCCCTCGGTTTCTGGCCTGGACCACTGCAGGCATTTCATTGCATTTCCAGAATCAAAACTGAATGTGTATTCATTTGCTTATTGGTTCACTCTATGCAGCTTATACTAACCTGTGAAGATTGAACTGATTCAGCCTCTGGCTTTTTGACAGTCTGTACCTGGCCTTTATCAAAAGCAAATTAAAGCTGCAAAAACTAGATACCTTTTTCCCGAAGTTTGATATCCTCAAAAAGTGAACAAAAGGACAAATTTACATATGTAGAAGATTAATGATACTCAGCGATATTCTATTAATTTGTTATTCTGACCATATACTTTTACAAATAGTAAGGGACAAATAATTGGGTGAGCAGTGTAAACTGGGCAGGATGAAAAATGATTGGAGTAGCTTCCATGAGACTACTCACACGCTTGAAGGTAAGCATGTGCTTTGTGGAATGAGGGCCTAATTTGTTAATTTCCAGATTTTCTAGTATTTTCATATGGTAGGGTCTTGCCAAAGAATTCTTCCAGTCCTCTGTCCCAGGCACCACTATTGTTCTGAACTGTATGAAGAAGGAGCCCCATTAAAGGAAAAATATGCTAAAACAATATGCTAATACTTACACAGGAAGGGATAAATTAGGGTGTGAGTGTGTGACATTGTAGCATTAATGTTAAGTTTTAAAGAAAGCAAACTAATAAAAAATCCAGAAGCCTAATCATCCTGTGTGTAATACTTGTAATGTCTGCACTGGGCACTTGATTAACTGTATTCTCTTTAATTAATTAATAACCAGGGATCCTGGTTTTCTCTGATTTTAAAAAAATCCTCAATTTTTGGATTAAAGTAATCCAAAATCCATATTTTTTCCACAATGAAAATGAAACCCCACTAATATATAGATGTATCTACAGTGGTGTTTCAATCATGGGAAAATGTGAATTGTGGGATACTTTTTTAATCCAAAAAATGGGGATTTTTTTTTATTAGAGAAAAGCAGGGATCCCTGCTTATAACACTTGCATCCATCCATAAATGACTAGTTTAGACCACATGGCTCTCTATTTGTTTCTCCATTCTCCCCCAGCCTCCCCATAAAATGTTCTGATAACTTTGATTCCCACTTCAAATTCCTTACTACCATTACATTACTCTTTTTCACAGAGATTTGATCATCCCAGAATCATGATACTTAGTTTCTGTGCCCAGCAGTTTTTTTTATCCATTATAGGGCATGTTTACAAGTCTGCTTTAATATGCAGTAGCCTATTTTACTGCTTATTAAGGGTGCCTATACACGTGCATCAAGGCTGCTCTGACGTGCTATAATTACAAAGTGTCAAAGCAGATTTGATTAATCATCTGCTGCAGCATGGTAATTATCAAGCTCCAGCAGACTTCAGCGTCACATGTATCAGTTTCCCTGCCCTGACAAATGATAACTCATCAAATTAAATAAATAAATATTTATTTAACTCATTAACTTATTGAGTTAAAGCACTCCTTATATAAATAACTTATTTAGTTAAAGCACTCCTGCTGCCATTTTTCAGGGCAGGGAAACTGATATGTGATGCTCCGGGTGCTTTAATTAGAGCGGCTCTGGAGCATAAGTTACAGAGTTTTGGTTTTCTGTTCTTTGAGAAACTTAAAAGTCTACTTGTGATAATAACATGATTTCAGTACACTTTGTGGTACACTGTAAATCGTCTGGAAGAGACCACAAGTTCAAACAGGAAAGCAATGGGGGGTGGGAACATTGCAAACTAATTCTAACAGAGCAAACGAATTCTTGGTTAGTCTTTTTTTTTTTTTTTTTTTTTTTTTTTAACTTGTTTAGGTAGTATTTATTTCTTGTGGTCCATAAACTCAGGCCAAGATTTGCAGGTGCCTACAGTTAGATACATAAATCCATAAGCAGCCTGATCCTAGAGGTGTAGAAAATTCATAGCTCCCATTGACTTCAGTGCTTGGCACCTCTGAAAACTGATACTGTATCATTAGATGATATTTAAATGTGGATTTATTAGAGGCTTCAACCTTATTTACACTGGGCACATATGAATGTGCCTGCTGAGGCCTTTACCTTTCTGTAGCAGTGTAAAATAGATGTAAATGTGCTTTATATTTACTTTAGGGCCTTTGCTTGCTGCAAAGTGGTATTAGTTTACATAACAATCATGTCCTAGTTGCCTAACTTCAGGCTCTTGACTTAGAAACTTTGTCGTAAAAAATCTCACTGTCTTTGACAATATCATGGCTTATTTAGCATTGATGTGCTGACAAGAGGGCAGGAACCCTCATCTATACAGTGCATCGACAAATTTTGTGGCTGAATTCCACCTACCATGCATGCTAGAATGTTTCTCCTTGATATAAAATTTAACAGCAGGTATTAGGAAGGGGTCTTGAAATTTTTGCTAGACAAACAAGCTATCCCTCAGCATTGTATGATCCCAGAAGTAGTCTGTGTACCACTTTCCTGCTCAGGTACAAGGCCTTAGAACCTTTCTAGCTAAGTGCTGTAAGCCCTCCTGCCCATAGATACAGGCCTATGTACCGGTTAGCTAATCTTGAACAATGTTCCCAAGAAGAAAAAATATTTTCTACATACTACCAGATGGCTCTAAAAATATTGTTTCCCTGTTGAGGTCTGGTTGATTTTTATACTGCTCTGATATTTTCTTCCATTTCTACTGTTAATAAAATTTAAGTTTTCAGCCCTTTTACATTATCATTATTTCTACCAATTCACTTTTTATCATTGTACCATCCTCACTAGCATTCCTGTCACATGCCCACTGAATTGTCCATTAAAATTTCCAGGTCTCCAGGAGTGGCAATGAAGGGAGTGATAGCACAGATAAAGTGCTGGCAGGCATCCATATTTTAACTACCATGTCACTTTCACTTGCTTCATGTAGAGTCAGATAGCAGAGCCATTAAAATATCAATGGCCACCTGTATACCTCCAAAGGTTGTTCAAAAAACAACAGTTCTGTTTCATGAAAATTTTCACCGTTTTAGAGTTTGTTTCCATTCTGATGCAGAACAAAGGTAATATATTTTGAGAGTTTATGTCCCTCAGCATGGTCAATACCCAGTGCTTAAGGCATGTGCCTGAGAGATGTGAAAACCAGGTTCAAGTCCTGGCTCTAAACCAGCATGCAAAATCACCTTGTGGGGATCCAGAAAAATTCTTGTTTAAAATACTGTTATGGTGAAATGATTAGTTGAACTGTATCACTTTTAACAACATTTCTCAAATCCAGCACAAAGTAACAGACAGACAGAAAATGCAAGTCTGAGCAGCAATCAGGCCAAGCATTAGGCACACTCGTGTTCAAGTCCCTGTGCTGCTTTGTCACAGGTAATGCAGTTCATAAAACATTTCAATTTCATCCAAAGAGCATTTTTCAGTGAGAAAAAATTGCCACGGTATGTTCAGTCTCTTATCTTAAGTAAGCATTCTGACTGTTCCTGCCATAAATGATTTGCGTTTCTAATAGCAATGCTGGAAACGTGGTGCTGTAAAACTATTGAGGATAATATCTACTATAGAATCAATCATACCCTGTAAAATCATAAGCTTAGAAGGACCTCATTGATCATCTAGCACAATCTACACAAATGCCAGATCTGTTATCTTAAACCAGACCAGAAAAATCCTGACTCTTCTTGAAAATTTCCAGTTAACGTTTCACTATTTCCACGAGTAGCTTGTTTATCTTCTTATGGGTCTTTCTATTCTCCGTCTGTGATGAAATCTAACTGTGAACCCCCTTACTGCTCAGAAATTAATCACTTAGTAAAAGACTACTACTATTTCCCAACATGAACAAACATTTCTCCCTTCAGGAATGAGCTCTGACTTTTAACTCCACCAGACAGGTAATTTAGGAAGCTAAAAAAACCCCAAAACACAAAATCTAGCCTATTCAGGAAAAACAATTCCAGTTCTTTATTTCCCCAGTTGCAGAAAGAAAAGAGCAATAAGTTGGTCAGAAAAATGGAGAACTATTAAAATTAATTCAATTGAAGGGCATTTTGCTTGAGAGAGCTCTGCCACGCTAAGTCACTGTCACTCGTTAACCCAGAACGTACTTGAAGCAAGAGTTTCTTTTATTCAAAACTTCTGGAAATGTTAATGTACTAATTGCCTTGTAAGATTACTTGTTTTCATTTGCTGAATCACTGATCTAAGTGAATTTGAAGCCTAGTTGTACTTTAAAAGTATAAGGTTCATTAACTTCTAACTTAACAATAGCAGAAGAACTTGTGACCTTGAGCAAACTGGCCTGTAAGGAAACCGGGGATACATTACCTTCATTCTGAAGCATATAGGGAATATTTTTTCATATTTAATTTTGTCAAACTGGTCCTGTGAATTTCTGCACCAACTACCTTGATTTATATGTGCATCTGTATCTTGCAGTTAGCTGGCTATACATTTGAGCTGTCACAATTTCACTGATCCTTCAAAGGTCCTCATTATGGGTTCAATGGATATTAGTTTCAAGGAATAAAATTGTATCTTATTGTACTTTTTTTTTTTTTTTTTTTTTACTTAAATCACTGAACAGCATAGGCAGAAGAAGAAAAAAAATTGAGAGGGGCGCTGAGTGCACATGCATGCCCCCAGCCCCATCAGGTAAGTCTATGGAGGAAGGGATGGGGGGAGGGGAAAGGGCTAGGGGGGCAGATCAAGGCCACACCCTGCACAACCCGGGCAGGATGCGGGACCGAGCTGCAAGTGGCTGGTCCAGGGGGCACCCGGCGTGGGGAGGGGCTGGTAGCTCCCACCACTGCACGCACCCTGGGAGGCATGGGGGGACATGCCCCATGGTCCGTGTGGGGCAGGGTGGGCTGCAGCTGCACACTGGAGTTGGGGTGGCACCGAGCTCTTCCCAGAGGTGGGAGCTGGGCTGGGCTGTGCTCAGGGCAGGTGGCGGTGGTGCTGGGAGCGGGGGCTATAGTGAATATTGGGGTGACTGCAACCCCTCCCATAGCCCCACTCCCAACACTACTGCCATGCACACTGAGCACAGCCTGGCCCGGCTCCCCCTGCTGGGAAGAGCCCAGTGTTGCTCCAACGCCACCCCACAGTGAGCAGCAGCCTGCCCTGCCCCGCACAGATCCGAGGCATATGCTCCACCATGCTTCCCAAAGTGTGCATAGCAGCAGGAGCTGCACCCCCTGGGTGAGCTGCTTGCAGTTCAGCCCTGTGCCCTGCCAGCTGCACAGTGCCTGCCTCAGCCCCAGACTGACTCCCTCCCCACCCCTGCTGCAGCTGCTGGAAGCCTGTGGCTGGGCTGCCTTGCAGCCCTACCACTACCCCACATTTATGAGGGCTAAGCCCCATTAGCTGTCTGCTTCTGTTGCCAATGCTGAGCAGATGCACACATGGACTTGTGTCCAATACTATCAAGTGAAAGTAACAAAGCAATGTAAGTAGGACAGTTCTAGGCTCAAGAAATAAATTGTCACCTCTGCATATACCAGCCGAACAGTACCTTATCTCCACAGGTAATCCTGTTAAAAATCATGCATAAGGGCAATATATTCAACCCTAAATCTGTGTGGTTATTTTTGACGGGAGGGGTCAGAAAAGCACAAGAAACACAAGCTACATTTGTTCATAAGCCATATTGAAAACCTGACCAGCAATATATCTGAAATTCAGTTTACTTTACAAATCACTCTGTTTAGCTATCTTCCTCTTCACAGTCACCCATTTTTCCTACATTTCAATTCTACCTATAACTGCCTGCACCCTTCCTCATCTTTTTCTTGAACAGACCAAGTTGAGTTGAAAGCATATTTCCATCTGAAAGTGCTGTGCATTTTTATCAATAACAATTGATTTAGGAAATAGATTCTTATTTTAGTTTGTTTCTTGTGCATTTGGCATCATGATGTATAAGGATTTTCACTCTTTTTGTTGATAAGGCACTCTTACAGCAACAATGACATCTCTCTCTTGCAGTGCTCTGTAGGAGAATCAAAAAAACATGCTCTTTTCAATACACAGCAAAAATGCGCTTATTGGGAACTGCAGCACTGAAATTGTAACTTTTATTATTATTACTTAATATTATTATGGTTCCTAGGAACCCAAAACAGAGACTCGTGATTATTACCATTATTCTAGGCACTGAGTAAACAAAGATGGAAAAAAGAAAAAAAATGAGGGAGCCTAATTCTAAGTAATAAAGTTCATAAGTAGCACAGAGAAGAGAAGGATGAGCAAGAAGGAGTGGGTTCCTGAATATATTTTGTCAGTGTGCTCTAAATATTATTAGAGAAGGAAACAGACTCAGATGAGAGTCAGAAGTTTTAGCAGTATCAATACTGCCACACAGGAAACTATATGCACAATAAAATATCCAGGGGATTAGTAGTTCACTATCACAGGGGATATGCTGCCCAGCCTTGGTCTTGACAAGTCACTTGCCTGTGAAGGCTGTCATGTTGTAGTATTAGGGCTTTGTACTGCCACATGGAAGGGCTGGAATATATTGATAGTTGTCTTCTCAGTTAACTGTAAGCTTCTAATAAATACACATAATTCCAAAGCATTATAGTGAGGGAAAAACCTAGACTGTTAGGTTTGGATGCATATCCAACATTTGATCCTGAAATTTTTGTGAACTTTTTAATACTTCCTGGTTCTAACCATATATGAAAAATCATAGGAGTCTTTTTTTGGTTTGTTTTTTTTTACCACGTAACCTATTTTCTTCCATACCACAAACCAATTGCTATTATTTTGTCTTGTTTTATCTGTTCTTCAAAGAAAGAACGATTTGAATATACAACTATATAAATATATAAATTAACCCATTTCAGTCGAAATGTGTCTTGTACAGGTGCAAACTTAATTTAAAAGCCAGCATGAAAAGCATTAGTAAAATGTGGCTAATCTTGGGGGTAGGAAGTAATTTTGCAAAAGCTGTTGGAAGAAGGTTGGCTTTAGTGTTTGGGCCACTTGGATATTGTAATCAAGATCAAGTTGTCTCACTGTGTGTAGAGAGCATCTGTTTGTACAGGGGAGCCTTTATATTATGGGTAAAAACTGCAAAGATTCCTTATAGATGTTCAAATAACTTCTCAGTTGATTTCTCTCAGAAAGAAATTTAAATGAGATCTTTTAAAATTATACTCTGTAAAAGTGGTATCAAGCTCATTTGACCCCCTGGGCTGCATCTAAGCCACACTGCTCCTCACAGATCCAAATCCAGACTCATCATTGACTATGGGATGATCAGCAGCAGCATTAGCCTGAACCACATGCAGCTGTGGCTTTGCCCAACTGCTGCTGAAGTACGTCCCCAACAGGGTTCTATATCCATAATTTGGCAACAGGCCCTGTTCCCAAGTTTGTAGCCCTTCCAGGAGACTTTCAGGCTGGATGACAGAGCTCTGCAAGCCATATCCAGCCAGCAGGCCACATTTGGCACCCCTTCTATATAAGATGAGCAATTTGAAATATTTCTCCTATACATTAATTTTTTTCCTTCAGCAAAACACACACATAAGCAAGTCCTTTACTTTGCTGCCAGAGTTAGCTCTGCTGATAGCCTTTCAGGCAGTTCAGTTCCCATAAAACAAACTTCAGTCCCTAACAGCACAAACACAACAAACCAAAATCCTCTGTCTCTCTGAACATTAGGAAAAAAAAACCAAAACACTTTCTACTCTGGCTTTTTTCCAGCACAGTAGCCTGACTTCTCCTTGCAAACTATTCCCTCACAGCCTGCCTCCGGCTCTCTCTTTTGAGGTTATAAGCTCCCAATGGGACATTCTCCCATTAGCAGAATGCCCCATAGCTGAACATCTTTAACAGGGCTTGCTGCCAAACTACTCTGTTACAGTGCATACAAGTCCAGTCTTGTTTCATTATTGTTTCTCATTGCTATTTATACTCAGAGAACTTTACCTACGCACAGTTTAAGTGGAACCTCGGCTATGCATAAAAGTTGTCTTCACTTTCCGTATAATAGCAAATTTTACCCAGGAAATTTGCAGTCCTAAGTGTTGGAAGTCAGAATAAGTATGATATGAATTTCCTTCACCTTGGCTAGGGACAGACATTACACATAAACTGGTTGAAGCGATCAGAAACTGGTTTAAACCTGTAACAGAACAGATGTTCAATACACATAAGCCAGTTTGAAAATGCCTGAAACAGGTTTGAGATAAACCTGTTTGAATGTAGTATCAGACTTAACTGATTTGGCTCAAACAGGTTTATGCAGTGTCTGTTCCAGGCCCCTTGCTGGTTTAAGTTAAATCAGAGTCCTCCAGAATCCTAGATGCTTTGCAACTCTGGGCATGGCTCTGCTCCAGCTCATCAGGGCTGGCCCCTGCCCTCTGGTCCCTAGCAGCAGAGACTGCAGGTACAGCAGGGTCTGCCTGGCTTCCTCCTGCTCCCCACCTTCTGGTCACCAATCCCTGCTCAACCAGGGATCCCCATCCCCTCCGCTTTACACAGACACCTCTCAGCATTAGCTAGCATACCACACGCTGGCTACAATCTATGCTCTGGGAGATGGGACAAAGGCAGATAGGACAGTGTCATCTTAGGGCTCTTTGGAGCTAATCAACAAATAGACAGTAATGTCCCTCCATTCCTTCCTTGGAAAAAGTTAAGAAAAGCTTGAACTAATGAGAGCCTTTTGTTTTGCTGGTGGGCTGATAAACACTGTGCAATTCCCTGCTGTGTAAGTAAATGCTGTGTAACTCTATGCTGGCTCCCTTCGCTGCTCCTCTGACTAGCAAGGGAGGGGGTCCCTAATCAGAGTATCCTGCAGGGTCCTGGCCAAATCCCACTCCACTCAGCCAAGCCCCCTGACACTCAGTACTGTAGAAGGGGAGGGAGAGCTGCTCTAGTGCCCCACCCCTCCCGCTTCTAGCCTAAGCCATTGCAGGCATGTGCCTGCATTTCTGGAATGAAAAAGGGGAATGTCTATCCACTTCCAAATTGGTTCAAGCTTTGCAGGTTAGACTAATCTACAAAGATTGAATCATAGATTCATAGAAGTAGGGTTAGAAGTATGGAAATACTTGTAGATCATCAAGTCCGACCCCCTGCCCTGGGCAGGAGAGAAAACTGGGCTCAAATGAGCTTAGCCAGATAGACGTCAAGCCTCCTCTTAAAGACCCCCAGGGTAGGAGCCAGAACCACTTCCCTTGGAAGTTGGTTCCAGATCCTAGCCACCCTAACTGTGGACTGTGGAAGAGTGCCTTTGGATGTCTAATCTAAACCTACTTTCTAACAATTTGTGGCTGTTATTCCTTGTTACCCTGGAGGGCACTAGGGGGAACAGGGTCTCTCCCAATCAATTCAGGCTGAGGCTTTTTGAATGTCTGCCCCTAGCCCTTGTGGCCTTGCATTTGTAATTATAAAATGCATTAATCTGTGCTGAGGCAGAAGTTATTGTTACAGCTGGTTACACCTAAGCAAAGGGACTATGGAAACAACACACATCCTGGAGAACAGAGACAAACTGGGGGTCTGCTTTGGCAGAGTTAAAAATGTGATTTTAAATCTATAGAAGGAACCACTTTGTGATCCCTGCATCACAACCAGACAGTTTCATTTTCCTTATTTATTTCTCTGTTTTCATTTTAGCTAGCTACAGAGCACTGATATAAGCAACAGTGGATCCATGCAAAGAGGTGCTGGCAATATTCAAAAGCCAGCAAACCACATAATCCTATGTCATTCTTACTGATTAGAACTATCAAGGTAAAAAAAAGGCTAATATGAAATATAAGCAAGTTTCTCTAAGAAGAGATAGTTAATTTGGCACCACTGATAATGTTGTTTGCAGTGACAAATTTATTTGCATGAGATGCTAAGTCCAGTACAAAAGCAAAGAAAAACCAAACAAAAAATGAAACCCTGGTTAGGACTGCAAAGTGCTTGAAGTGTTGTGCTTCAAAACACTATTTCAAGTTCAAGAATGATGAAGAAACCATTTCTCTATGAAATTCTGGACAAGAAGATATCTTATTCAATCTGGTACTTAAGATTAGCAATTATTTTCATAACCTGAAAGCCCTAAGGTAGATTAAACTTCATGTGCTATTAAACTGCTCTAAAGACAGGAGCTGTATTAAGAAAGGACCTTGGCCTTTCTAGGAGGGATTCGTAGATTCATAGATGGATTCTAAGATCTGAAGCAGAATTATAAGAATTTCAATACAGCGTAGTGGCAATAGCTTTTTGATAGGTTTGCCAGTGTCGAAATATTTTCAATTTGCTAGTTATTTATATAACCTGAAATGAAAAGTTGAGAGTTCCTAGGGGGAATTCCAAGTGGTTTTTTGGATGCTAAGGTGAATGGAGATAGTGGAGATAACCCAGAGCTAAAAGAATAACAGACACTTCCATTATCACACAGCCAGGGTCTCCCTGCAACCAGTTGCTCATAAAATTTCTGATAAATGCTGCTGTTATACTAGATTCCATTTCTGGTATTTTCTATCCCAGACAATCCCAAAGCCTTCACAACACTTGGGGATAGGCTGCTGAAATCTTTACCTTCACAGATTTTTTGACAAAGCAGGAGTACTTTATAAGCTACTGCAGGACCACGCCTTCCTAAAATACCTTCCTGGGGAGTGACTTCCTAGGGAGATGGATGCCATGTCTTTGTGCCAAAGGGCAATGCATAAGATAATGAGCTGGACAGAAAATCTTGTTCACAAGATTTTTCCTGTGAGAATGAGAAATAGCCAGGACATTTCAACTGGTAGATTATCTTTCAAACTGCCCCTTCTTAGCTGGATGCAGGAAGTAAATTACAGAGATCTCAGACCAGTGATTCTCAACCTTTTTAGATGAAAGGCACCACTTAGAAAGTGCCAGCTTGTAGTTTTCACTGTGAATCCCTGTTTGAAATCTGCAAGTTTATCTTATGAATCATGTTTGCATATCTAACAGTACTAACATTGCGTGGCAACTCACAGCACTCTTGGAATGATGTCAAGGGACCCTGGTTGAGAATCACCATCTTAGAGTATCAACCACTGGCAGTAGCCCAGAACCCTACATGTCTCTACTGCTTCCTAACATTCATCATCCTTCAAAAACATAAACCCATGACTTACAACCATTGGCGATGCATAGGGGGTGCACATGGGTGCACATGCACTCCCTGAGATTGGCAGTGCACCTCCTACAAAAAGCCCACCAATGTTGCCACTGCCGCCAGCATCACCTGCAAATGGTCACCAACTGCTAGTCAGCGCAGGCCAGTCGCCACCCCCACTTTCCCCACCGTGGCTGCCTGCCGGAGCTCCCCACTCACTGCTGCCACACCTCCGCTGCTGACACCTGTGGGTGGGCACCGTGCCCCCCTAGCCTCCAAGGGCTTCATGCCTACTACTCCTCACTTCAAAACCTCTCAGAGAGGATTTTGGAGGAGGACGACTTCCTGAAACATATTGCAACAAGCTTTTCCTACACCTGCAAATTAAGATAAAAGAATAAGAAGAAAGAATAAACTGCTTTGTTGTATGAGGGTTTTTATTCTAGAAGAGTAAGGAAGGTGCTCATGTTTGATGAAAATAGTAAAGGAACAAAGAAGCCAGCCGTTGTTCAGATTTTTTAAGATCTGAAGTTTCCTCTTGAATGTTCCACCTGCCCTGTAGGCAGATAGATCCTTTGGATCTGCTTCCCTCTAAAGGCCATTTTATGTACTATGCATGTCTGGGAACTGGTAATGCTGATTAAGTCTCACCATTCAGTGTATTGTTTGTGGAGGTATTGGGGGAAGATCACCAGATCACATTTTTAAATTGATTTTAATTTTAAATACAGAAATAGATGGTTTAAATGCTAATATTTATGCTAAGTGAGATTAAAGGAAAGAATGTCCATTTTAAGTAATAGATTTCAATAGAGTTTAGCAGAAAACAGTAATTTTCTTAGTAACGCATGTATAAATATGACACTGGGTTAAAATGACTAATTTATTTGTCTAAGGTGGAAGAAATCCTTTTCAGAACAGGTCTTGAAATTTAGGTACTCCCAGTTCTCAGTCTTGTACTCAAGCACTAGGAAGTAGCCTTTTTATGCCTTCAGTGTTTCTCCCCGAAGACAGCCCTAAGCTGTTCTGGGGTAGGAGGCACTCTCTGCTCCTCTTGATGAAGTTGGGTAGAAAAAAATCCACATTCATTAATCCCAAAAGATGCAATAAGATAGAGGCACAGTGCCTGGATAGCCTGGCACTCAAACAGGAAAGCGGAGTCCAGGGCCTTTGCTGCTGATCCCAGGACTGTCTGGATTTAATATTAACCAGTCATTGGATAAAATACAGAAAAAGCCTTCAGGAGAGGGAACAAACCATGGAGATCCATTTTCCCAGGCACATGCCCTAACCATCTGACACTTACATAGGGGATCAGCTCTTCCTTCTTCTCCTCCTCTTTTAGAGTAGATTTCAAAGGAGAGAGTGAGCCCTATTGAGCATCTTACAAAAACTACTCTGTATCCCAACAGGACAAATGGGTCCGTCTGTTGTACTGAGCAAACTGAGCTAAGTACCACTGAGGACAAGATTTCAGACACATCCATATCGTCGGTGTTTCCCCTGAGCCAGTGGTGCTCAACATTTTGGCACCACAGATCACATAAATAATACAGGGCCAGTCCACAGGCCAGAATGGATCCCATATGCCAGGATCAGGGTCCCAGGATGCCACACCACCTCTACCTGGCCCCATACACTAGGATTAGGGTCCAATGCTGCCTCTGCCCAGCCCACACACTGGGATCAGGGCCCCATACTGCTTCTGCCTGGTCCCACATGCCAGGATTTGTCTGGTGCCGTCCTGCACACCTGATCTAGTGTGCAGAGCCAGAGTCCAAAAGTTCCCCACATACTCATGGGAAACCACACAAGGTAGATCACCCAGCGCCAGGGCTGGATGTGGCCCATGTGTCCCAGGGACTGAGGACCCCTGCTTTAGGCAGCTGCATACCGACTATGCTGGCTCCTACTCAGGTGCTGGTTTTGGGTACCATTCTGGGGCACCTGACTCTACCTGTGCTGCGCACAGGTGCCTACCACACAATTCAGGAAGCCACTCCAAGTGCGAGAAGTGAGTGCAGTACCTAACTCCAGCTATTAGATGGTTTTGCAAATACTACCCATAAATAAATGATCTACCTGAGGTAAACAGTTTACATGGAATTAATAAAATATTATATAAATCAAGGGCTGTTTTTTTCCAAATCCCTTACAAGCCACACAGGCTTTGTGCACACCTACTGCCAAACACCAACCTCACATTTTATTATGAAATTTGATCAACTGTCTGCCATCATATTTTTATATTGTCACTTGCACAAGTAAACCAGGAGATGTGCATGCAGTTTGTTTCTTCACGTCTCTGCTTGGCAAATGAAGATGAAGTTTGTCACATACACACACTGAGTTCATGGACGTTCCATGTCACTCATTTTTTTAATGAGGGGTTTTAATAAATTTTAAATTCCTTCAATGAGAAAGAAAATCTGAAAACTGGATAACTTTATCTCATATTTGTCTTCCTGTTCATGTTGGACAGGGAAAAGTAGTTGAAAAGCCCATTCAGCAGAAGTCCGATAAAAAGAAGACCTGCAACAAGACAGAGTATATAGCTATGTTAAAGTAGCTATGCTGCGCCAGATGATCTTGCTGACTCATGTTACAGCAACCTCATCATCAGCAAAACACAATAGTCTTCATAGTAACCTCCTGCTCAGCTCACATTCCTGTCACACCCTACAACAGCAAAACATCAGGCTCTCTATTTAAACACAATTCTTCCATTAACAGCAATTGGAGTCACCTAGACCCGTTAAAGGAAAAAGATTTCCTCAGTTATATATTTAGCAGATGAAACCAAGAATTGTATGTATGCTATATCCCACTCTAGAGTTAGGAATATGATCTGCTTAAGTTTCATGAGCAAAGGTACAGGAAACAATTTATTTTCAAGAAGGTCAAAAATTAATTATTTTTCTGAAATTCATTAGTGCTATTTTTAAAAGTGCCATATTTTCTTGTATTCCACATGCCCCCCAAATATGGCATGCACCTTGTTTTTGGAATGCAGAATATAGAAAAAGATTTTTTCCAGAGCCATGGCCAGGGATCCTGGTTCTCTCTGATAAAAAAAATCCCCAATTTTTGGATTAAAAAAGTAGCCCAATATCCACATTTTCCTGTGATTAAAATGGAGCACTACTAAAACATATAGTGGTGTTTCATTGTAATCACAGAAAAATGTGGATCTGGGGCTACTTTTTTTAAATCAGAAAATTGGGATTTTTTTTTTTTTTTATTGGAGAAAAACAGTATCCCTGGTCACGACTAAGCATAACAGAGCAAGTCCTCTTGAAAACAGTGTGTCCAGGAAGCATGGCATCCCACGAACCACTCTAGGCACCAGTCTGGAAGGACAGCGATAAAACTAGGCCCCAGAACAGACTGTTACTTCTTTACTGTAAATAGTTATTTATATAATTTCCTCTAAATATTCCTTTAAGAGTTGTTTCCATACCACAAGTATCATCAAGATAATAATACAGACTCCATGCAGCAGCTCACTTGCCCTGAGCCAGCTCAATTGCTGCTTCAGGCACAAACGACAATGCTCAGCCATTTGTGGTTGTGAAAGGATTAACACTGGATCCTGCCCTTGCTGTTTGTTCAGCCAGAAAGAAGTGAGAACCATTTTGGCAGATGTGAGAGCACACCAACTCCCTGTTTCTGTTCCAGAATCCAGTTAAGACATCCACCCAAATTTTGGAGAGATGATGCAAGGCGGGGGAAAGATATGTAAGGTGTGTTAGGAAATATGGTAATAAATGTATATTACCTAATACTTGCATCCAAACAAGAATGCAATCTATATAAAGCCCTTCATATTTTAGAATATATACATATGAGCAATCTCCTCTGACTTTTCCCCATCACAGGTAGGCCTGCTCTTGTTCCCTGTACTAGTCAAAAGAACTGCAGCAGCAGGTTGACACTCCTTGGACAAAGACCTATTTCTCAGGGAATTTCTGCCTGAGCCCTCAATGACATCTTCAAGGGCATCCTTATCATTATTTTGGTTGCCTCTATCTAATGGTTTTGGGGGGTCCTGTTCCTTGTCTTACATTCCTCTTTCCCTTCACTCATCCTTTGTACTGGGTGGGAACAGACAGGGCTGCAAGGGACTGCCAAAGGTCATCTAAGCTATTTTCCCTGCCCCTGCTTGAAGGAGGATCATCTCTATGCAAACTGTTTCATGTAGGTCATTTTCTAACCTAAAACTACAAAATGAACCCTTTTGCACAACTACAAGGAATATTGTGGAAAGGTACTAAAAGCACCATAACCTGCCACAGGTAAAGCAGTGGAATGAGGCCCGCCAGTATCCCGCAGTGGCAAGGATTGTTAAAATGCATGTGAGGGATCCAAGGATGAGGGTGTGCACCCTGATACAGAGGAAGGTAAAATCCCCAGTGTCTATATCAATCTGACCATGGGGTAAAATTGTTTCAGGATGCCAAATGTGGTGATCAGGCTGACCCTGAGCATCAGGGAAGACCCTCTTACTTTGAACCTCCAGGTTTTAGTCCCAGCAAATGCATCAACACCCCAGTCACAATCCTCAGCCTTGGCTGCAGGCAACAACCAATGTTTCTGAGGAAAGTGAAATAAAAACAATATGTGCAGCAAGAGGAGAAGGAAACAATTCCTTCCCAGCCCCACACGGCAATCAGCAAAGCACAGAAAAAACAAACACCCTTCATTATACTCTGCAATCTAGGAACAGCAAGCACAACTCCACAAGCCACATCCTCTAACTAGGCAACCAGAACTCCTCTTTCCTTCTTTTACTTCTACAGTCTTCTTTTGTAATGAAGCTGGTTCTGGAGGTCTACTTCACTCTCCTGCTGCTGATCATGATCCTCTCCAACAGCCATCTGCTCCAGAGCTATTTTCATCTCCCAAAGACCTGTGGTGGGGAGGGGGCTTCCTCAGCTTCCAAATGTTGCTCTTCCCAGGCTTAGCTACTGAATACGGATGATCTATGAACGTTTATGGAATCTCTTCTTGAAAACCAATGATAGAGATTACATAACCTCCTTAGGCAGTGTATTCCACTTCCTTACTGCTGTAACAGTGAAAAAGTTTCTCCTGATACCCAACTGATCCACATCCTGCTCTCTGCAGCAAAGGAAAAGACGTATTTCTCTCTACTTTATGGCAGCCCTTCAAATATTTACAGACTTCCATTATATCCTCCCTTAATTGCCTTTTCCACTAGCTAAACATGCCAATTTCTTTCAACCTCTCCTTATATAGCTTCCCTTGCAGAGCAGAGAGATTTAGTCTGCAGTCAGGCAGAAAGCAGGATAAAGATGCATCTTATTGATCAGCAGAAGGAAAGATGCACAAACCTTCCTGAGCCCAGGATCACTTAATCAGATACTGTGATGCCTTCCAAGCCCTTTATTTTTTTTTGCCTGCTTCTGGACCTTCTCTAACTTCTCCACGTCCTCTTCAAAACTTGCCAAAAATACAGAGCCCAAAACTGCTCTAGGTGAGGTCTAATCAATGCCAATCAAAGAGGCACTATCACTTCCCATGTCTTGCACATAATTCTCCTGTTGATACAACACAAAATCATATTTGTCTTTCATGTAGCTGTGTCAGTCTCCAAAAAAAACAATGACAAAAAAACTACAATGTCTCTCTTAGAAGATGCTGAAGTGCTGACATGCCACAGCCCAGAGCAGCGTTTTGCAGGTGGCCCACAGAGCCCGGTCCAACTGCAGCAGGGCTGGCAGCCTCTCAGCTGCCTGCTAGGAGAAGCCGGACTCCATGGCTGGTAGCACATGCTTAAAGCCTGGGCTGGCGGTGGTGTGCCAAGCAAAATGGCCTTTCTTGCCATGCTCAGCACATGTGCCAGGAGTTGCTGACCCCTGGTCTACAGTAATAGGGCTTAGCCCCTAGGGGTGGTTTTCTGTACCACACCAGCATGCATGCAGGAGACAAGACAGCAAGGTGATGCCTACATGTCATACAGCTTGCATGTAAGCCAGGGATACCAGCAAAATCCAAGCTGGGTCTGGAGCTCATGGCAAAGCTAAGGACAAACCCTCATTTCCACCACAGCTAGTATGTAGAAGCTCAAGTGACTTTAATGCATTACCGCAGGGTAATATAGAGCATGCAACAACATCCTCTCACCTCAAGCATTACCGTAGGATGGGGGATGGACAGATGCAAAGGGAGTGAGGCAGCATGATCACACCTGCCTTTGGCTGTGCACAGTCCACAGGTGCTATGTGCTCTCACCAGCTGACTGGTATGGGGTGCTCAGAGTCCCTATTTTCAAACAGCTATGGAGTCCAGACTGTTAACACCACTGCTCTTCACACTTCCTCTCCCTCCTGCCCCCACCCTCTTGAATTCAGCAGGAAAGAAGGGGAAAAGCCAAAGTGTTGTGCAGCCCCTGGGTTCTGGAGCTGCATGAAAGCAAGGGATGAACATTGCTGCTGGTGACTTGTGATAGCAAAGAGGCCCACAAGCACAGTGTTCTAGGGAGATTAAATTATTTTTCAATGTTGTATACAGTGCTAATATTAATCCAGTGTGTTAACTGAGTTAAACCTTGTCTTTTTGTTTAGTGATGACTTCATTGTTGAGGACTATTCCAAATATATTTTCTGAGAAAAAGTCCTTTGTAACTCTACAGTTACCCAAAGCAAATAGGAACAACCCCATGCAATTTTATAATTTTCTCTTGCTTTAGCTATCAGTCATTATCAGGGATCCTGGTTTTCACTGATAAAAAAAATCCCCAATTTTCCCACATGTTTCATTTTAAATCAAGGAAAAATATGGATTTTGGGTTACTTTTTTAATATGAAAATTGAGGGGTTTTTTTTTTAAATTAGAGAAAACCAGGATCCCTAATCATCATGAGCCCTTTTTTTCTGGAAGACCCCCTTGGCTTCTCCACCCCCCTTTACACCAAAGTGTGACTCCTTTTCAACCTGCTTCTGGTTTGTTTCATACCCATTGCCAGAAATAATGCAACTTTCTGCACCTGCCTCTCCTGTTACAGAAGGTATTGCTTCATTCACCCTCACTTTTTGACATAGCCCAAAGGTGAAAGGGCCATGTAAATACACACCATCCTAAATTTATAGAAAATAAATGTACAACATGTGTGAGACAACATTTTTTGCCAAAGGTATTTTGGAACAGCTTCAACATGTCAGACACAACCCATTTTGCAAGAACTCTGTCCAACTTATTCATAAAAACCAACAATATAACCTTCTGTTAGAACAGAAAACAATACAGAGTAATGTGATATATCCCGAGTAAGGGTAGGTATTATTTACAAAAAACATTGTGCACTTTCTGCAGATGATGGAGAAACTTTATATTTCAATAGAAAATAACTTTTTTTGGTGAAGAAGTCATTCATAGAAAAAACAATATCAAAGACAAAATTTCAGTTGGATTCCATTTTGGAAAAATAGACAAATGAATTATAAACTGGTTTTATTGAAACATGGGGGTTCCTGCATATGTGGCTTGGAGGAAGAATTTCAAAACCCTGAGCTAGATACTATTTTATCTGTCAGGGGCCTTATGTGCCTAAGCGTGATTCAACCTCCTTTTCAAATCCCTACAAAACTATTAATTCTTCTACTTTTGCAATATGTCATGATCTTAGCTTTAAAACTAAGGGCTTGAACAGGTATTTATTTCTAGCAATGGACATTTTTGAGAACAGTTAAAAAAAATTTCTACTGCTAGAAGTCTTTTTGGGACAGAGAGAAGTACATGCATGCCCTGGTCTGGGAAAGTGTGGGGAACAGTGGCTCTATCCCCTCCCAGAGTGGTCCAGGAGGGAACTGGAACAGCAAGACAAGCCCCTCTCTTCTTCCAAGAGCAGAAACCCCAGTCTGGGAAGCAGGTGGAAGAGAAGGGGGTGGGAAAGCAGTGGCTGCTTCTCTGCTCTGTTCCCACTGCTGGGAGCAGAGCAAGGGCACAGTTGACAACCCCTTATCCAGTCCCCAGAATGGGCTTCCTTGGTCTGGGGAATGGGCAGAGGTGCTTTAGCCCACTGCTTCACTCCCTCAAACCAGACCAGGAAGTGAGTATACAAGCATTCTTTCTCATGACAGATTTCATCTCATTGGGGTCAAGTTTCTCCTGGGAGAAATTGAATGAACATTGATGCACTTGTAGTTTCTATGAGAAGTGTGGTGATTGTCCTGGGAAAAACATAATGCCTGTACATGGCCTAAGTCACAAAAAGTAAGTGCAGCAAAGAGTATGAGAACCCACCCACCTTTTGCATTAAACAGAGCTATTCATGTGTGAAGTTCCTGAGGTGTGAAGTCAAACCCCACACCAAAAGCAACCCCAACCCCTGTTAACCCAGCTGTGAGTGAGTAGCTGGTCATTTGGGCTGGGGAGTCAAAAGGCTGCAGGGCTTAATCCTAGCATCCCTTCTCCCTTGTATACCGATGGCTACTGAAACTGGTAGCCATAACATGAAGGCTTGGGTGTGCCTTTGGGTTTTTCTGGTCAGATGAGACCTGATAAAGTCTAGTAAGTGGGAGATATTGTAGACTGTGGACATAAAAAGAGGCAGGTGAATCGATAGAAAAGTGATTCATTTGAAAGATGCTTTAAAAGAGAAGTTTTTGAAGTGTGCTTCAAATATGGTTCAGATATGGAAAAAAAGGGAATGGGAGAATAGGGTAGGAAGGAAAGAAAATGTTTATCTGCTACGCAGAAAAGTAGCAGGCTCAGTGACTTCCTTGGAAATATTTTTGAATTGTTCTGAAAACAACAACCATTAGAGAAACTGCTTCTTGGACGGCTGGTCATTGGAGAATGGAGCTGAATTTTATCTCTTCTCATTACTTTATGAATAAAAAAAAATGGGCTCCTAAAATTGAGTGTTAGAGAATTTGACAAGCAGGCTGTTTGGAAGATAATGAACAGATATAGCCAGCCAGGGGTATCCAAAAGCAGAGAAGTAGTCAGCTGTGTTAGTCTGAAGTCAAGCAGAACATAGGGTATAAGGTACATATATTAGGTGCCACTCTAACTTGCCTTCTGCCTAACGGGATATTTTTTTACAGAAACCCAGGTTATGCATTTCGTGATGAATTAAGAAAAACAGCAATGATATGTGCACCAAGCAGAGCACAGATCTCATAGGGAGAAAGGCTAGAGGCTTCAGGAAGTCACCAAGGGCAGGTGTCCATAACCTTTTGGAGAGGTAGGTCACTTTAATGGACCCAACTCTAAAGACAGGCCACCACTTCTGACCTACCTGGTGCTGCCACTGCTGTTTTCCCTTTCTACCACAGTACCACACTTCTGTCTCCCACTCCCACTGCTGACCTTCATAGCTCTGACCTCCCACAGAAATGCCAGAGACATCCCCCGCTGCTGAATTGCCGCAGGTGTCTAGGTTTTGCAGGCTGGATGTGATTACTTGGCAGGTTAGATCTGGCCTGAGGGCCATAGGCTGCCAGCCTCTGACTAGAGAATTAGGTCCTGCTACTGATTTTAGCGATGAAAGGTAGCTAGATTCTATGGCTATGGGTCCCAATATAATTCCTGAAGAATGTGATAGAAGGCGAATGAATCTTGGCTTCCAGAAACCCTGACAAGTAGAATACGTCTGAGGCCTATAACACACTTCAAAATTTGCAGTCCAAGGACCTTGTTACACAGCAGTCCAAAGGTGGCTTCTGGAGCTCTTCACCCCTGGACTGTCTACACATTAACACCTTAAATTAATTTTAAGCACTCATTACGCAACTCAAAGTTATGCTACTCCAGGGCAGGATTATCTCTGATCTGCACTACCCAGCTCCTGTTCCATTAAAGTGTAGCCACTACCCACAGAGTGAAACAAGTTGAAATCCTGAAGTATCCCAGGGTCTGTCACACCTCTGTTGGTAGAGGAGGGATAGAAGTTTGTCCTAGCACACCAGGTCTCTAGTTCCTAGTCCTGCCCTTGCTCACCAGGCCTCTAGTGGCAAGTCACAGCTCTGCAGGTTGGGGACAGTCAGAGAAGGTTTCTAGACTAAAGGTGTGACTGCGCCAACCTAGCACTAACATTTGTACAGCTCACAGCGTAAGGTGTAACAAGGCCCCAAGACAAGAAAGCTGAATGGTTTAGGGTGGAAAATGGAACTAGAAATGGATTATAGATTCGAAATGGAATATCAGGTAGTGAAACCAAATTTAACAAACTAGCAATAGGGGCAGGGGTGGAGACACAGATCCTTTTTAATGGCTTGAGGCTAAGAATAAAGAAAGGGAAACTACTTAGGAAAAGCAAAAAGGTCTACATGAAAATAAAAAGCATCCTGGACAGAAGCAAAGACATCAGTTAGGAAATCAAACAATTGAAAAATTGCAATAAAAAAAAAAAAAAAATGTCAGCAGCCTATTTCTTACCTTCCCCCAGAAATGCTGTGAGGTTTAATAAATGAACATTTGTTAAAGACGGTGAGGTACCTCAGGCAAGAGGTATTATATGGAACATGCCACCATACGGTAATACAACACCCATGAATACCTTCATGACTTTCACCCACCTAAGTAAGGATATCCTTTGTGAGGGAAGCCTGCAAGAGAGGAGCCTACAAGTACAAAATTGTGCATTATATACTGACAGTTTTACGTTAGCTAAATCTCAAACAATGATAGAACAAACCAGACACATCCATAAGCCTGACTTTAAATGCACTGAACCCACCTGCTTAAGTAACTCTGGCATTTCATTCTGTAGTTTAAATGAGATAAACATAGCAGTGTATTAATAAGGTTTAAGAAAGGATTAAAACTACAGTATAATGATCTGATAATAGAACTATTCCAGGTGTGTAGCTTAATAGTGTGCTAATTAGCACCCATCTTAAGGAGCCTCTCATCATTTCCTCCTTCCCTCCCTCACCATAAGCAGGAAAGGAAGAGCTTTTACAACCAGACTTTGGGGGAGAGGGTCCTGGCAGTATCAGATAGGACTGCACCTGCAAGAAAGTGGCAGTGCCATGGGAAACATCAAAAAAAAAAATTTAAAAAGCATATTCCTCTCTCTACACACACACACCACAGTACTGCTGCCAAGCTGTCCTGTTGCTGCTATGGCTCACTTGACAGTCCAAAGCACATAGTTGTAATTACACTGTACACATACTAGTCACAATATCCGCACTGTACACTCTCACCTGCACTCCCACATGTCTGCAAGCCTACATGTCCGTTACCATCATCCCTGCCCGTCACAATGATGCAACCTTACCCCTAGCCCCACCATTCCCCCTCCCTCCTTCCTTTCCCCTGTCTGTTTCCCAGTCCTTTTAGTCACTGCTGTCATCACCATCTTCTCTCTCACCAGTCCACCACCATGGGAAACACATACAGCATAGCTTGCAATGAAGAGCAAAATTCTACCCTTAGATGTACATTTTCATTATTATCATAATATCACCAAGCACAGTAGATTTGCATATTCCCTTATGAGGTCCAATAAAGCACATCCTTTGCCACAAAGAGACCAACCGTCTCTCAGACAGGAATGCAGCACAGGAACGCTCCTCTGCAGAGAAGTGCATGTCTATAAAATACCTGCCTTAAAGGATGAAAGGATTATCCAGTGCTCTGTGTGCTGTTTATGTGGAAAAAAGAAGGCATGTATAAAGGCAGACAACATATGGAAACCCCAAATATAACTTTCATCAAGTACCAAAAGCTAAGGGTGACTGAACAACCATTGCTGTGCACAAAAAAGGCCAAACCCTATTTCACCTATTAGACCCATAAGTGGATTTAGGCACCTACATGTTATTTGCTTGCTTGAGTCCCAGAAAAACTATTAATACAAAAGGTATGTGGGCAGAACCTACCCTTCTTTGAACCTTTCTTGTGGCTCAGTCTTAACAGTAAAATGATGGTATGTTAAAAAAGTAGATGCATTAATGGAATTTTAAAGGACTTGAACAGGATGCAAAAGAATTGCACTTAGATACCCAAGTTCGCATAGATGTCCACTAGTGGAGGAGCTGGTACAAATTCTACCTACCTGATGGTGGGATGATTATTTCATTAAGACAGCAATTCTCATCTGGAGTGCTGTGAGACATTTTGAGGTGTGCTGCAGAGCTGCCACTGCTAGATGAAGCTGTCTGCATAAGTTTGCTTCCAGGAGGGGCTCACCAGACAGACCAAAAAGCAGCTGCATTAGGAGCTCCTTTGCCACAGTCCTACCTGGTCTGCCCAGCATGCCCCCTCCTGAAAATAGAGGTGCAAGAGACTTTTCTGCCTGGCTGCAGCTAGGTGACTGGGACATAAGCTACAGGTGCTGGCCATGGAGAAGATCTGCCTGGCCAGTCAAGATAATCGTTGGACTGCATAGCATCAGCTATGTTGTTAACCCTCTCACAGCCAAATTCAGACTTTCACAGACATGATCTACATGTAGATCACTGGCATTTGTAAGAGGATTAACAGGGGAGAGGATGAAGGAAGCTGACAAGGGGACTCTGCTCTGGGTCCCCACAGTGAACCTGCAGCCCTGGGTGAGTTTACACTGTAACATATTAAAAAAAAAAAAAAGCCCTCTGCCTGCCCCTCACTCCCCAACTCTGATCTCAGCACAATCCCTTCCCCATCCCATTCTGTGCCCAAGGCACAGAAATAGCCAATTATGCTCATGGTTCTCCATGGCAGTGCCACCAAATTCAGCAAAATTATAGATTTTAATCACCAAATTCATATTGTGCCAGACAGCAGGGAGATGGGGCCAGCACTGCATGATATCTTTGTGCTAAGTTTGCTGAAAGTGTCACCTGGATAGTGAAATTCCCTGAAGTGGACAATTTGGGGTCATTCTATTTATAATAAATACTGTTCAAATTGCTAATAATGACACAATATTGGGCAATAAGGAGCCAAATGCCAGCACAGGACCCCCTGAGACTCTCTTGGTGCACATGTATTTAAAATGCTATATCAATACTACTAAGCTGCGCTTATTTATTATTCTTCCCTTTTCATGACCAGTCAAGGTAAATATACTCCCTCTAGATATCTGCTGCTGCACAGTGCATCACTTGTCTTTTGCACAACCTTTTCTTAGGAATGCAACTCTCTTGGTGCTCATTTCTGTCTCCCATGTTCATGTTGTCTCTAGCCTGACTACAGTCTGCAATATGATCCATAGGGGAAGGCCACATCTCTGATTTCTCTATGGCCTAATACACTGTCCACTGCAACCCTTTCTCCTATGCCTCTTCCCCCTTCACTCTGAATTTGCACTCTCCCAGCAAAAATTCTGTATCCCTCTACTTCTTCCATATGCTGCTATTACGTAGAATTACCCAACATGAAAAAAAATAAATGTACCAACTACTTTTGCTGTAGTTCCTTTACTAAGTCAGTCAGTTCTTCAGACACAACATTTCTATATATAATTCAGTTCCCCATGAGCATGCATTTCACATCACTGGAAAGTCAGGCTGTTATACCACTGTGAAATCATTGTAGAACACAATGCTTGCATGTGTAGAAAGCTTACAATAGCTTCAATAGGCAAACTAAGCCAAACAATTTTTGTTGTTCTTGGGAAGACCACTCATGAAGCACTAGGTCATTGATGCTTCCCTTATCCAGTGGTTGAATATCTCACTCAGTGCTTTCAGTGTAGAGATTCCAAACTTACAAGCAAATCCATCAAAATCTCCATCACTATTAACTGGTATAAAGTAAAATGTAGAAATGGAAACAAAGGTACAAAGGAAGAGTTAACATCACAGAACAGATCTCATCAGTTATTTCTGCAAAAGTTCCTCTTCATACTGAAATATAGTTGACTGGGAGTAGATTGATTACTGCAGTGACCTTTTCCAGGCCATTAGCTAAGATTCTGGCTAAGAAGTTAGTGTCAACGTTAATATATATTGCTGGTCCCTAAGACGTACAAGGAGTAGCTTGGCATCTTTGCTTTTTTAAGAACAATAAGTTCATTTGTTGACCATTTCCTAAGCCACGTGAACCATTTGAATGATCAAACACTTTCAATAAGTGGTTAAGTAGCAGTAGGGAAAACAAAGTACCCATAAAAAACCTGATATCATGCAAACTAGCAGCTCTGCAGACTATTTGCAATTGTTTGCCATCTAAATACAGATTCTAACGAAGTGACATCATGCAACTATAATTAGGACAAAGTCAATTTTGAAAATAAGAATTTTTAAATTGCTACTGGAAACAGTCAAACCCTGTCCTCCCCACCCCTCTGCCACTTGTAAAAATGTTTGGGGGAAGTTTTATTTTAATACTTCTTATAGTTGAAATTACTACCATTTTTGGCAGTCCCTTGGTATTAGAATGACAATCTTCCTGTGGATCGGGAAGTCATCATTAAGTCTGGAGATGACTGAAGAGGCTAATCTGAAATTTGCATGTTCAACTGCAGACATGGTGTGACAGGGGGCTATCTCGAGGCCAGTCCAAACACTGGCCCACCCACCTGTCTAAGCCAGTCTGCCCATCTGACTCTCCTGCCACACTTTTGTTGTAATCAAGTTAAATACTTGTTCCTAGGTGAGAGGCTGCCCATTTAATGCCCCAATACCATGAGCATAATACACGGCTCCATACCATCCCTACATCATGTCCCATGCCTCGCAGATGGCATCACTATATGGCTCCAACCCATCACTGGGCCTCACTATAATTCCAGTTTGACATTCAGACCCTACCCTGGATCCCTCCTACTCAGGCAGCCTAAACTCCACCATCAATCTGGGCTGCAACCCCCCACTAAACACATTTCTCTCTCAGCAGTGCCCCCCTCTGGGACTTGTGGCTTCACAGGCCCTGACCTTACCTCTAGGCCAGTCAGGACTCTAGGTGGCTGGCTCTGGCCATCCCTTGTGGTGGGCACTATGGCCCTTTGACTGTCATGGTCCTGGCCCCAGCATTGACCAACTGAAGTTCTCTGGGTAGGATCTTGAGCAGCAAGCCCTCTCTTCTATACATGTCTGCCTTCTTGGGCCCCTCCAAATACTTTTCTCACTCTGCAAGCTTGTGGACCACATAATTACTCTAGATCCCTCCTGGGCCCGCTCTTTTGCCCTCACTGGGCTTCTACTCTGGCCAACTTATGCCCGGTCCTTCAGCCCCCCACCATGGACCCAATTCTACATGGCTTTCAGCTCTCACTCCACCCTCTCACTTGGGCCATTACTTCACCCAGTCACTGGGACTTTTGGGCCTTATACCCCATGGGCCTCATCCCACTCTTTGGGTCTTGGTCCTGTGCTTTTCCTATCAAGAGTGTTCTGCCACACATGGCATGTAATTCCAGAAGGAAGGATGATGTCAAGCTGGTGATGTCAGGTTACAGATCAGCTTCTTTTACTTTCTTGCCTATTCACCTACATAGTTAAGTGAGTTTGTTTGAAATGGTTGATGCCTTGTCATATTTCACAGCACCACTGGGGACTATTCAGTGCTCAAGTGCCCCAGGTATTGATGTTAATATAGCATTCCTTCAGATTGGCCTTCAAGGTATCCTTGAGTCTTTTCTTTTGCCCACCTCTAGAGTGGTGACTACCGGTGAGTTGGGATTATAGGACCCGTTTTGGGAGCTGGTTGTCAGACATCCTTAAGACATGTCTTGGTCCTATGGAGCTGGTGCTGTATAAATATGGCTTCAGTTGATTGAGAATACGTGTTCTATTTACTATGTAGCTAAAACTAAGCCACTTACAGAAAACCATGCAACTTAGATCAATTCCGCTTCAGTCTTTTTGAATGTCTATACCTAGCCCAGAGGGATGGCTCCTTGTGTGCTTGGCTCATAGGTAGCTTTGGTTGTACTGAAGAAATTTACTGGCTGTCGACAAACTTCCAGGTTTTCTTTGTTCTCCCTGTGGCAGGGAAACGGGGGGGTGATTAACCCCTAGATCTGAACAGGCTGGGGATGAAAGGGTTATGGAACCTTGTTTCCTTTTTCCTCTACTTCTTCCTGTTCAAAAAAAAAATCTGAAAAGACGATGTAACAAATAAATGCTTTGCTTACACTGTTGAAGTACACAGCGTAGGCACCTTCCGTAAAAGTTGCACCAGGTAGCACATAAATGCTCTATTCACACTTCCGCGCCAGCAGTTCCCTTTACAACAACCTCAAAACCAAACTTATGGGGAACTCGAGAGCTCTTTACACATCTGAACGATGTATTCAGCCATGATGGGGACATCCGGGGGGAAAGGGATACTGTGGACACAGGAGCTCTCTCTCTCGCTCTCTCTCGCTCGCTCTCTCTCGCTCTCGCTCTCTCGCTCGCTCTCTCGCACGCGC
>JAGPOW010003316.1:107352032-107370614 GCA_030014935.1 Caiman crocodilus | reverse complement strand
CTCTCTCTCTCTCTCTCTCTCTCTCTCTCTCTCTCTCTCTCTCTCTCTCTCTCTCTCTCTCTCTCTCTCTCTCTCTCTCTCTCTCTCTCTCTCTCTCGGAAGAGAACTGCCAGCCTGGCCTCATAAAAGCAAGGCCTTGCTCCTTTGGTTCAGCTGACCTTCATTGGTTGCCAGGGCAACCCACAGCTGTGTTGCCTAGTCACTGCTAGGGCTCCTTCCCTAGCAGTTTTCACCTCTTCAGGCACAGGGCATCTGGAGTGCCCTGTGACAACATAGAAGCAGGTATCAAATGATGATCAGTCCAGCAATCATCTGCAGTGGTCATAGCTTGTGATACAAGTGTAACAGTCCCAGGCATGCACTATGATAGTCAGATCAATTAGGTGTCCGTGTTTTGAGTAGAGGTATATCTATATCTTCCATTTAATGAAATAAGGAGTTTTTGATGGCAAAATCATGTTCTGAATACTTGCTTGGGAGAAAACTCCATCTAAATGAACTTCTTCCCATCACTTCCTTCTCATAGCTCAGAGTCCCTGTCCACTCTAGCACTGAAATCACCAAGAAGAATTACTTAATCTTCTTTGGGGAAGAGATGACAGATTGAGTTGAGAATAGAATTCTTCCTTGGGTTCATCATTCTGCATCAAAGATCAGGGTATATACACCAATGATTGTTTTATGTTGTTTGTTGGTCAGGAGCAGACAGAATCATGAGATGTTTGTTGATTCCAGCTGCATATGCCACCATCTGAATAACAATCTTGGTCTTGATTGCAAAACTAATGCTGTGGATATGCCTGTTTTGTACAGCTTTTCCTTTCCAAAAGAAGTGTAGTCATTACTGGGCTCTCTAAACTGCCAGTTCCCTGCACATCTGGTCTCACTGGGTGTATCTATATGTGCAATTAATGTGACCGAATATACTCTGGTGCAAGTTGAGCTGGAGTAAACTAATCCCGACATCACCATCTTTATGTGCATTTAACCACAACAGTTTACTAAGCTATCAGACAATACCTGTGTCTGACAACACATCACATGTTGACCTACAGTGACATTAATACTGTGCCGTGCCTTTTAGTACTTCCTTTTGGAAGTACTAAACCACAGCACAGTAGCTGCCCATATTGTACCACAAATAGAGTGATCCCACTGGATGCACATTTCTAGTCAGGTGAAGGGAGATAGACTATGTCTTTCCTAGCCCTCTCCCCATATGAAGTGAGCAGAATGGATCCTAAATAGGTTTGCTCAGTTAGGTATGCAAGTTGGCAGCTGTAGTCATGTCTCAGCTTTAAGTACAAAGGGACTATAACATGTTGGGGTCCCAGGTGTGGCTGTGATCCCCCTTGGTAGCTCCGCAACTATCCCCTGCACTGCCCCTAGGGCACTCCTGCTGTCTCACATGCCATGCCTTGATGAGTTATAAATGAACAGGGAGGCTGTCCCTAGACCTTTGGTAGGCCTTGGTTCCACTGGTCTGAGGCCCCTGGTTGGACCTCTGTGATCAACTGTGCCCAGTAGGGCACCCAATGCTTTCTGGGCTAATTGTGCAGCTGCAAACTGCCCTTTTACCATACCCCATGGGTGTTACAGTATGATGTCCCTCTGTGGTAGAGTGGTCATCTAGACGACAGTCTGGTTGTCCTCTATTGATATGAAATCAAACATGTTTATGTCCTCTATTTTTCTCTTTAAGAGAAAAAAAAAACTAGAAGACAAAGACATCGGACTTTGTATCAATAGAGGACAGTAGCAAAAACTGCAGTGTCCTCTACGATGGCCACCCTACTCTGTGGGGGCTTTGGCCTCCCTGGCCTGTGCCCCTTTAATCTAGCTAGGCCTTCTAGCCTAGGCCCACTGAGTAGGATCAGACTTCAAGGCACTAGTTTCTATTGTCCTTTCTAGGCACCAAGCCCCTGACTCCTACACACCAGGCCCCTCTGTGACTGCACCCTTGCTGTTGCTGGACCCCTGTCCCTTCTGTGGCTCCTTAATTATCCAAGCTCTGAGCCTGCCCCTGGCACAGCTCAAGGCAGTCAGTTCCCCCCCAAATAATAATGAGGTCTCCACCTCCCCTATAGCCTCATCTGCAAACCACCGGTTAATGTAATATAAATACAAGCCCCCTGGGCTATAACATAAATACCACTGTAGCAGCCTTCCACCCTGCAAGAGTGTAAATGCTTACTAACCCAGATTCCTGGACTCTCCTAGAGAGGAACTCCTTCCCCAACAGCAATCACAAAAAGACAACCTTATCTAGCCTCAGCCCTGACTTTATATGCAGACTGGGCCTTGCCTACATCCAATCATCTGACCGTCTGCAAGTGCTGGCTAAATATCTCATTAGCCAGTTACCCTAGCAACCTGCAGCTCCTGCCCCCTGCCTGCCTGCAGAGCTCCCTGGCTAGGCTGCTTTCCCTCGCAGTAACAGAAAGCCCAGGCCTGTCTGTTACAGTGATTGTCATATAATCATTGCCTCTTTGTAGTTCAATGACTAAGGGCTTCTGATAATCGCTAACACCTGTCCCCCATTACCACTTGCCCATCACTGCAAGACTTGCTATTAGTAGAAGACTCCTGTATGTGTGTTTGTTTAATATAAGACTGCACATCAGCAACTTCACAGAAAGAAACCTTAATCTGATGGTAAGGAAAGCCTAGGTTTCTCTTCTGCTTCAGCGTTTATCTGTCTTTTCAGCCACTGTGAAGTATTCCTTCTTCATCTACCTGCTCCACCACTGAGGACTTTCATTGCTATTAGTCTGGAAACCTCACTCTTGACCTTTTTGCCATGAGTGACCTTACCAAGAGTACAAAACTCCAAATGGCATCACTCTTCAGTGCTTTGATAGCACATGAGCCTTTCCACCTTGATTGTGAAAGTATGCCGCTGTGTGATCAGAAACATTAAAACAAGCAACATTTTTTTGCCTGGCATCGCTCTATTGAAAGTGATCATGGCTACAATATTTCAGCTGTTTTCTCAGTAAGATAAATACATATATAGCACTGACAGGTGACAGTTACTCTAACAGTAGATATAAATTATTGCCTTTTTATTTGTTTGTCATTATGTATAGGCTCTGATTATCAACCCATGTCTGTGCAATTAAAGCTAACATTGCAGAAGCCAATTGAGTTACATCCCTGTAAAACAGTGTTATTAATCCCAATCCCCTCCAGTCATTCATTTCTTTAAATCTTTACTTTTGTTCTTCTTACAAAGCAAGTAGGAGTTGATTTACCTTTTCCTTAGGTGTGTGTTGATTGTGCTCCAGTTATTTCCTCTCAAGATAGATAATCTCATTAAGATCCTAAACAAAGTGCCAACATCATTAGCAGTTAAATAGTTAGTTTAGGGCTTACAAAATACTAGTAACCATAAAGCATCATAATGCTAATAAAGATCCTAAACATTTAATACGAAATTAATTGTGACAGACTTTTCAGTAAAATGAAGATGGAACCACGTTTATGTTGTACTAATACAAAAAAAGTTTAAATGTTTCCAAATTATTTACCTGTTCTAATCATTTTTTCCAGGAGAGGGCGCAGATTTTATGTGTTAATATTAAAGAAAGATACTGCTACCTGCAAATGTTCACATTTATCAAACAGCATGAAGAACAGTTTGCTGCTTTGTTTTTAAATCCTGGAGTGAAAATTAAACATCATATGTCCTCTGCCTTTTTTGATTTATAAAAACTATTTTAATTACTGCCACAAAAGGGTACATTAATGACAGTGTACTAAACTATCACTGAATAGCTATTATAGCTTTAGAGACAGATTTTCAAGAACAGGGTTTTGAATGAAGCACTGAAAATCACCATCATTCTCAAATTGTTGGGCAGTTTAAAGAATTCTAGTCACTTTCTTTCAGCACCCAAATAAAATCATCAGTAATTTTTGAAAGCTAATCCTCAACCACAGACGCTGACATATTTTTGAAGATTTTGTTCTTACGGTTCAGTTGTTCTTTGACTGACAAATCATTGTGATGAATATTTTTATAAACTGTCAATCTCTTTCAGTCAGTCTCTTTCTGGTATCCATATAAAGCCACAAAGGTTAATTTTAGACTACAGAGCAATAAGGTAACATTGTCTGTGTCTACATGAGATGCTTACTGTGCAGCAGCTCATTATTATTGTGAAGTAGCGTCACGAGACACAAACTGATGCAGTGCTACAGTGCAGTAGTAACAACCTATTGTGCCGGGATGCTATTGCTCAGTAATGCCAGTTACTGCACAGTCATTTAGTACTTGGTTATGCAAGTACTAAATGACTGCTCAGTAACAAGTGCACAGTGGGCATCTCGTGTAGATATGCCCATTCAGACCCAAATCCTCTTTTACCTGTGAGGCACCTAAGTGGTACGTAGGCACCTAAATGCGGAAGCGCCGGTGGAAAAATGGAAGAGCTGCAGGTGCTTCTCAGGGGGGGCACTGGCCAGTGCTCCCCACTCCATGGCGAGGGCCAATCTCGGGGGGGAGCACATGGTCCGCCCGCATCACCTATAACTCAAGAGTGTCTCTGAGAAAGGAGAAGATGTTGGGGGCAAACTGGCTTTTTTTTACCTTTTTTAATTTTGGGGCAGCCGAGACAGTTTGGCCTGAGCACAAAGAAGCCAGCAGCCCTGGAATCTTTTGCTGTGTCTCTGGGACTGTGCTGATACAGACAGGGAAAAGGAGGATGTTTGTGGCTGCCTCTACCCTCTTCTTGCAGGGTACGGGGCCAACAATCAAGGATTTGGTTTTTTATTTTTTTATTTTTTAGTCTGGGGTGGTGTTGGGCAAATATCTGTATGTGAGTGTGGTGCTAGTGTAGGCAGGGACTGTGACAAGTTTTTATATGTACTCTGGTTCTCTGGTTTAGGGCGCTGTCTACTATATACAAAGCACACAGATGATAAGTTCATGTCTGGGTATGGCCCCAAAGCCCCTCTTGCACAGGGGCATGCAAGATTATGTATTTTTTCAGCATGACACATGGACGCTGCCATGGACCCCAGAACCAATTGGAAAAGTGGGAGTGCTACAGGGTAGAAAGATGCAGGCCTTGGAGTGTCATGCCAAACCCACTTTGGGTTCAGCATGCCATACTGAGGCCCATAGTTAGGCTCATGCTTCAATCAGAGCATTTGGAGTGTCTCTGAGGAAGGGGAAGATAGTGGGGACAAAATGGCATGTTTTTTAATTTTGGAGCAGCCTAGAAAGTTGAGGCCCAACAATGAAGAAGCCAGCAACCCTGGAGGCTTTTGTTGTGTCTCTGGGGCTGTGCATGATGCAGGCAAGGGATGTTTGTTGCTCTGTCCTCTTTTTGCAAGGGACAGGGCTGTCCAGCAGGGGTTTGAATTTTTTTTTTTAGTTGGGTGGTGTGGGGTTGTGTTGGGCAAACATCTGCTTGTGAGTGTGGTGCTGCTGTAGGCAGGGACTGTGGCCAACTATTGCAGTTGCCCTTGCTCTCTGGCTTAGGGGTTTGCCTTTTGGTTACAGTCACAAGGTTGTAAGTTCAAGTGTGGGTGTGGGTCCAGATCCCCCCTGCACAGTGGTGTACCAGAAATATTTTTTTCACTGCAACACATAGAAGCAGGCATGGGCCACATGACCAATCAGACTACTAGTATGCCAAACCCCTTTGGGGTTCAGGATGGCACACTGAGGCCTAGATTTAGGCCCAGGCTTCAATCAAAACACTCATAGCATGGGTATCTGGTGCCAGTGGCGATGTGTGGGGGTATACTGGGGTGCACATGCACCCCCTGAAAGCACCAGTGCACCCCTGACCAGCCACGCTCACTGCTTAGGCGATGGGCAGGGGGGACTGCTAGTGCCCCCCCACCACAGGCACAGGAAGTTGCCACAGTGATTGGATGCCTCATGATTGGCTGTGTGGAAACACCCCCCTGGTCAGTGGGATATGCCGTAGGGGGGACCCCCTCAGTCAGTGAGATTGGGGGATCCCTCCCAGTTGTTGACTGGTTGCTGGGGGGGCACGTACCCCCCCCCGACTAAGGCAACACCAGTTACATTTTGACTCTGGTGCCTTTTGACTTGGGGGGTGGGGGGCACCAGCAGCCAATCACTGACCGGGCAGGGGGGTGTGAGTTGAACCCGGAAGCACCAGCAGCAAAACTGGAAGAGCTGCCAGCACTTCTCAGAGGAGCACCAGCTGGTGCTCCCCAGTCCCTGGCTGACGAGGGCCAATCACATGGGGGGGCCTGTGCAGGGAGTCATATTATAAAAATGATTATATACAAACCAACATTTAGATTTTGGGAGGGGATAATCAACTTCATAAATTTCATAGACATTAGGGCTAGAAGAGACCTTGGAAGATCTTCAAGTCCAGACCCAAAATTAACTTGCAAAATTACTTATCCTGTGTGAAAGACAAACCTTCTAAAGAGCTTTTTAACACCAAGCATGATTTTTGATTTCATAAATGTAACTGTAAATGTAACTTAAGTAGTCCTCACATTATTGTTAACATCAAGCATTCAAACATAGTGACTCAGAACAAGAAATCATGAGACTGGTTTACAATTCATTTGATTAAAAATAATTGCAAAGTTATATTTATTTCCCTTTTGGTAGTTGAGCATTCAGGGTAAAATTTGGGCCATGTTTTTAAGCTTCACTTCATAATCATGAGGATGAAAACCCTGGTTTTAGAAAGGAGACCTAAGATTCTCATAATATACCATAACTTTGGTAACTTGAATTTAAAGTAACACTAGATATTTTGAGACACTGTTGGCTACAAATGTCCAACTCGGTCCAAACCTTAAAATTCTGGTTTATTAGGTGGATTGAAACATCGTAATGAGTTAAATCATAAACCTTAGGGCTGGTCCCTACACACACACACACACACACGCACACACATACACACACACACACAGTAGCAAGCTACAGAGGCAGGTTTACCTATCCTACAAGCCCTGGAGTCTGCCGTCGATGGCCAGTCGAGGCTTCTTTCAGCGTGGTGTTATCCTCCAGAAGGGGGTCACCAGCTGGTCCTTCTGGCTGGACAGGTCTGATCAAGTTGGAGATCAAAAGGGCTCCACTGAGGGTCACTTTTCACTGCCTTGTATCTGTCCCTGGCAGATTTTGGTGACTCCCCAGTTTTCAGGTTTGCCCAATCCAGGGGTCGTTGACCCTCGTGGGACTTCCCCCCCTTGGTGGCTACTGGACGGCATCTGTCAGCCCCAGGGGTCAGCCGCATGGTGCAGGTTTGGGAATCCATTGATGAATTTTGAATAGGGCTCTGGGAGTGATCTGGAGATATTCAGCCCAAAAGTTGGTCCCCGGGATTGATTAACTCAGGCCAGGGCTTCTAGCCCTTGATCAGTGAGGTTTAGAGATTTCCTAGTTGTTGCATTGTCTTCTATTGAGTTCTTCTATTGGTTGATCTGCAATGTCCCAGGTATTAATTACTGTCTGCTGCTACAGTGTTACACATTCAACCACTGATTCACTCCCTCTTTCAGGGGCCAGCCTGATACAGGGAAAGGCAGTTTGATTCCTGCCGTTGTTAATACTGTTACACTGTATAACTTATTTATGAAACTAAATACATTCAGTTGAAAGTTGAAAGGTGGGGAGTAGTATAAAATATAAACTACAAATGCTACGGCATACTATAGTAGCCACTGAAGGGGGGGGAAGTCCCACGAGGGTCAACGACCCCTGGATTGGGTAAACCTGAAAACTGGGGAGTCACTAAAGTCTGCCAGGGACAGATAAAAGGCAGTAAAAAGTGACTCTCAGTGGCACCCTTTTGACCTCAAACTTGATCAGGCCTGTCCAGCCAGAAGGAGCAGCTGGCGACCCCCTTCTGGAGGATAACAACATGCTGAAACAACCCTCGACTGGCCATCGACAGCAGACTCCAGGACTTGTAGGATAGGTAAACCTGCCTCTGTAGCTTGCTACTGTGTGTGTGTGTATGTGTGTGTATGTGTGTGCATGTGTGTGTAGGGACCAGCCCCAAGGTTTATGATTTAACTCATTACAGTGTTTCAATCCGCCTAATAAACCAGAATTTTAAGGATCCCAAGCTGGACATTTGTAGCCAGCAACACAATAAATATGGCATCTGCCCATTTCTATAACAAATTCTGACAAACTCAAACAAAAAACAAAATTACTTAATTTTATAAAAACACAAAAGATTAATTCTAGCTGACCAACCAAATAGACCCAGGCATAAAAATGCATTGGGACAACAGAGATAAATGGCGGCATACATGGGATTTTGTACAAAGAACAAACCCACTATAAATCCAGAAATGCAAAGCATAATTCACAAGGTACATTGGGACATAAAGAAATGCAAGAATAGAGCCTGAGATATCTTATTCTGGCCATCCATGAATCTTGACATCAAAGATAAATATCCAGATGTGAAATCATAAGCAAACAGTGGTAACAGAATGTTAACAACCTACTGAAACAACGTGAAATTCCTCTGAGGTCAAGGTTGATGATGTTCTATTGGAACAAAGTGGGAGAAATTACCTCTTATTAGTGGATTGCTATTCCATTTTTTTATAAAATTGAGTTCTTGCCATAAGTAGCAATGTAATAATACATTATAAACTGCAATTCAAGGAATCCAAATGACTTAGTAACTCATAAAAGCCCACAATTCACTAATGACTTGTTTTGACAATAAGCTTTGATACATAAAGCACACTACATGAATCTCTTATTATGTACAATCAAGAAGACAAACAGAAAAGTCAGTACAAATAGCAAAGACCTCGATAAAATCAAAGCTCTTATGGATTGAAGCAATTCATATTTAGCATTGTTAAAATGTCTCAATACATGTAACGTATGGACAATTAACCCTTAAGCAATCACAAAAAATGGATTAAAAAGAAACAGTAGAAGAGACAAATGCTACGATAAAAATACTGACCAGTTACATCTTGTTTCCTCTTGCAAGTGAGAGAGAATGCCAGATTTCACAGTAGTTGGCATAAGACCTCCTAACCACATCAGAATCACATCCTTTAACCACATCTAGGGCCAATCCTTCAGGAAAAACAGTATGATCTCTCTGTTTGTAAGGAGATCTAGACAACTCCTTACATCACTTATATACTGACACATGTAACACCTAGCCTACCACTTAAAGACAATAAATACACTAGTGGAAGCAAACAGGGGAGCTAAGTAACAGACCAGCATCACTTCATCACTGGTGAATGTAACTACAAAAGTAAACAGTCTGAGAATTAAAAATGGCCCAATGGACGTGGCCCTATAGATAGAAACTTTTTTCCACTTGTCAAGGGAGTTTGGCATGTCAAGTCTTGTCTCCCTCCTCTATCCATAAATGCCACTCTCTTTTTTTCTCAATCCTCTTTATTCATTAGACATATCACTTTATGGTGGATGTTCTTGGTTATTGTGCTTTATTCATATTTGATTTTCATTTTTTTAAAAGGGAAGCTATAATAACAGACACTGGAGTGAGTGGATCATGACTGTGTTGTGATGAAATCATGGACTCAATATAGACATTGGATTTATGACACATTACAACCTGCCTGACATCTGATTCACTAGGTACCTACCTGACCTGAACTTTTACATTTCTCTTTCCCCCAACTTCCTCCCATCCTCTCCTTTTCACCCTTTGTCTTCCCAATTTCCAGCTATTTACTTTTTCACAGACAGCTTCTTTTCTACCTTGGAAAATTACTACAATAGAGTCTCCCTTACTTACCTTTGGCTTATTTCGCCCCTCCTACTCTCCCCTCTACCCTTTTCTACTTTTTGTTTTCCTAACTTCCAGCTATTTACATTCTCACAGACCTCCTGTCACACTTCTAGCTTCTTTCATTCCTTGGAGATCTCAGAACAGCAGAGACTCCCTATGCTTCAAATAGGGTGATTGTGCCTGAATGCTTGCAAAGAATTTTTTCCCAGCCACTCAGTTGGTCTAATAAAAGATATCACATCTACCCAAAGAACCTAGCCTGCCTATATCCTTAGACCAACATGGCTACAACCAAAAACCCAGTAACGTCCTTGTAACATTTGTTTAGATCCCTTGAATAGGTACAGAAAATAAAGAAAGACAAGGTTCTTTGGGTAAATCTGATATCTTTTATGAGACCAACTCAAATAGTTGGAAAAATTCTTCAGATTCTTCATATTGACCCAAAGAACCTTGTCTGCCTATGTCCTTAGACCAACATGACTACAACCTATATCCCATAACATGAGAAATAAAGATCGGTCTCTTACCAGAACTTCGTCATATGTTGAAACCATGGGGTTTTGGTCTAAGGCTGTTTAGACAGTTTTTCCAAAAGAACTGGTCATTTGTTTTTCATGCTATTTGATTGTCTGCAAACCAAACCCTGCTTCTAGTGACAGACATGCTTTCCTAATGACTTTTAGCAAATCTGCTTGCATTTAAGAGCATAATTTAGCTCAATAAATTTAATTATGCATGCCCCACAGGACAAGTATTTGGTATGATCAGTATGTGGCATGAATCATCTCATTAAGCATGGCTTTAGGTTTTAATATAAAGAAATCTTCCCTGTTGCTTAGCTTGGTAAGCTTAAAGTTCAGAAGTTCAGAGGCACTTCTTACAAGAAGTTAATTATGACATGGTAAAACTGATATACCTGAAGTGTGCCTGCAAAATTTAATAGTGTGTTTACTACATATATAAAATTGATTAATGAACACAAAATAGACTATTGCATACAGATGCTTAAGTACTGAAGTACAGGTCATAATAGGCAGATTTTTACAGACACAGAAACATCTTAGTTTTATCTTTGAAAATTTGGCTAACAGCTTCTCTATTTTTCAATACCATTTAGCATAACATTATCTTCCTGTGAGTACGGGGTGGAAATTATGTCATTTGTGACATTTGGACATCTTTTGACTCTGCATTTGAAATTTGTATTGGACTTTTTTTAAAGCTAGGAAGTAACACACAAGTAGTCGTTGCGCTTTATGGATCTGATCCATTCCCATCTTGAAGTCAATGTGAGAATTTCCAGGGCCTTCCATGAGAGTCTGAATAAGTCTAGGAGAGAACTAAAGTACTTCCTATTGCATCAAATATTTAACCCTACAAATTAAGGGTTTTTTTAATGGAGAAACTAAAGTGAAAGTAAACACTTAGACAATCATTTTGTCTGTAGTATAGCATGAATGTGTAATGAATATTGTGTGTAGTTTGGGACTTCACCTTTTAAAAAGGACATGGAAAAATTAGAGAGGGTCCAGAGGCAGGTGATAAAGATAATAAAGGGTCTGGAAGGCAAACCATATGAGGAGAGGTTGAAGGAAATAAGTGTGTTCACCTTAAAGAAAAGGCATTAAGAGAAGACATGATAGCAGTCTTCAAATCAGGAAGGGCTGACATGTAGAACAAGAAAAATAGTTTTCCTTTCTTGTTGAAGAGAGCAGGACGTGAACCAATGGCTTGAAGCTACAACAAAGTAGGTTTAGATTGGATATCAGGAAAAGCTTATTCACTGTTAGAACAGTGAAGCAGTGGAATAGACTGCCTAGGGAAGTCGTGGACTTTCCATCACTGGAGATGGTCAAGAAAAACTTGGACAGTCACTGGTCAGGGACAATAGAGGTGTAGCTATACTTCTGTTCTACTATGGATATTTTCTGTGCTTCTGGGCTTTACTGGCCATTGCATGGGGCTGGGAAGGAATTTTTTCCCCTCCTGCATGTGAAGGGGAACATCTATACATGCATTTGATCTGGGATCAGTGTACTCATGAGTAAACTACTTGCAAGTAAATGCTCCCAGGCAGGTGTCTACACATGCAAGGAAGGGTCCCGCTTCCTGGGGCCCTGCAATGGGCCCCTGAAACCATCAGGGGGAGCTCTAGGATTCCCCTGGGTGCTAGCCCAGGGGCTGGCAGGAAGCACTGGGCCATCAGACAGCTGTCTCCTGGCTGGGGCTGAGATATTACACCCTGCCCCGGTGGCTGCCTGCTGCCAGGTTGGCGACAATGTCTTCTTGCCCCAGCAGCAGGGAGCTCCTGGCCCTGGCTCCTTGATCAGGGGCAAGAGACTTGAAAAGAGCTGCAGGGGAGGGGCAGGTCCCAGCCCCCTGCCTTGATGCACCAATAGGGCAGCGAGCAGCTAGCTTGCTGCTCGCTGCCCCACCAGCAGATCAGAGCAGGGGGCTGGGGCCTACCACATCCCTGGAGATTTTTCCAAGCCCTGTGCCTCAATCACCCGATCAGGGCACGTGGCTAGGACCTGCTCCTGACCAGGACAGTTCCCAGCCCTCAACTCACAAGTGTGGTGGAACCTGTTTCCTGTTCAGCTCTGCAAGTGTGGAGCTGGGTTGTGAATAAATTGGGAACAGGCTCCCTAGCCCCCACCAGCAGGGAGCTCCCAGCTCCAGCTCTGCATTGTGGGGCTATCACTAGGAGACCTTTATCTCCCAGCCTGAGCTCCACAGTTGTGGGGCTTGGGCTGGAAGACCCTTAACTCTCAGTGCCAGCTCCACAGTTGCGGGGCTGACATTGGGAGATCCTTACCTCTCAGCACCAGCTCTGTGACTACATGACCGGCACTTAGAGATACGGATATCCCAGTGTCCTGCTTTCCAATTATGATGGCGGAGGGAGGGCTGGGAGATAAGGATGTTTCAGCCCCCACCCCCCAATCGCTGTCTTGGACCAGGGAGCTCAGAGCTCCCTGCTGCTGGGGTAAGGAGATGTAGTCCATGCCCAGGCTTCAGTGGCAGAGCCCAACCTGGTAACAGGCAGCTTCCAGGGGCAGGGAGCAATCTTCTAACTCCTGGTGGATGGCTGACCAGGAACAGATTTGCTCCTGGTCAGTCATCTACAAAAGCACTGCTGTACTGTTACTAATTGAAAGTAAATTTGCTACTTGCATTTGCAGGTAGCAAATTTACTCACAATTAGAGAGATTTACTGCCTCATAAGCATGTGCATGTGTTGATGCACATGCTTACTTCACACTAAACTATGCTACTGTGAAGTTAAGCATCTCATGTAAACAGTCCCAAGGTGTTTTTAAGCCTTCCTCTGAGGCATTGAGTGTTGGCTGCAGCCAAGGCTGGGCATTTTGACTAGGATGTACCAGTGCTCCTGCTGGGACTTCAAGCCTGGGATTCCTGACTATAGGGTCTTGCCCCTTTGCTCAGGGTTAGGCTGATTGTCATATTTAGGGTCAGGAAGGAATTTTATCCCATGACCAGATTGATAGGAACTATAGGTATGTAGTATGGCCCTTTTCCTGAGATCTCTTGAGCATATATTAAAAAATTTACAACAACAGGACATTGACTGCTTTGGTCCCCCTACTTTACCTGTGGTATATTAGCATGTTATGTCTTGTGTTGTGTCAGGATTGACTTGCTAAGAGGTTAGACAATGGATTTGTATAGGATGATTTGGATAGGGATGATCCTGCCTCACCTTTGGACTAGATCACCTATGGAGGTTCCTTCCAGTCCTACTTCTCTATAATTCTATGATAAATAACTTACTGAGATGTTATGGGCCTATCCTAAGGGCCAACAGTTTAGAACAGTCCTCAGATTTGCCTCTGCTTTCAATTTATATCTAGTAGTCTACACCAGATGTAATTGCAAATGTCATTTTTATCACATGGTGCTATTAGAGACTAAGATAAGCACTATGATAAGTATGGGGGAAACTCTGGGTTCATCTACACGTTCCCCTACAGCACCATTATTCCCGTGTTCTTCCTTTTGGAAGTACTAAATGACAGTGCAGTAACAGCCTGTTCTGCACTGTGCCAGTGGCACACACTTATTTTTAGCTGCTATGTCACCATAGTGATGAACTATACCAAAGGAGCGTGTCACTAGGTGACATAGCTGTGGCATCATGGTTTTTGCCTGCCATTGCTACATCACCATAGCTCATTGTTATGGCAATGTAGCATCTCATGTAGACACACCCACTGTCACCTCAGATCTCATTGTTTGGTAACTACTGACATGTGCATCTTTTCACTATACTACTAAGACTGTAACCTGTACAGCATGGGACACATTGTAAGATTCCTGTAATATATCAAACAGTATCAAGATCCTTTCTTGCTACACTCAAAATTCCCCAAAAAGAAAGGGTATGTAACATTTGTTATTGATGAAAAGAAGTGGAAATAGCTAGATAGAGACATTTGTTAACATTTTGCACTTCATTCAGCTGGAAGAATGTAAATACATTAGTTTACTTTCTTGATTTCAGGCCCAATGCTGCATTAAAAAACTGCATGATAATCAATTGTTTAAAATCAAGTAAAAGACTGTTACCACATAAAAATTTAGAAGATACATGTCTGTGCCATGCGCTCTTGGGTGCACGGCAGGTACACAGCAGGGCTCCCCAGGTTGGGGAGCAGGGGCTGGGCCCAGCACAAGGCTGGCCCCAGGAACCTTACCTGGCATCCTGGGGGCCTCCTGGGGCTACAGCAGCAGCGATCCTGACTTTTGGAGCCTGGTTGGCCGCTGGAGTGTGGCTCTGGCCACCCAGGCTCTGGTTTTGGGCAGTGCATGCTGCCCCATGCATACCACTCCACTTTTGTTTTTGCACAAATTTTTTTGACCCTGGGTTCTCCCAGAGTCAAAAAAATCCCCATACTGCTACCTTGCAGGAGAGAGAACAGCTGAATGTGCAGCATGTGGCACTGCAGACATATCATATTTGTCTAGGCACACATATTCCTGTGGTCAAAATTAACTTGCCACTTCCTGCATCCTGTTACGTCAAGTTTGATTTTAAACCTATCCTCATCAGTGAACTTTTGTTGGTGCTATCTTTACCCTTTTACCTACAAATCTACTCTATCAATTGCTTATATTTCTAACACACACTCAGCACATTTAAATACATACTAGGATAAAGGAAGCACTTATTGCTGAAGGCTGAATGTACATTATCTTGCAAATGTATCCTAGTTACTATATATTTTAGAAGTTCATGTTGGACTCGTATGACTAAAGCTTTTGTTTTACAGCATTTCCTTATTCTCTTTTGTTTCTATTTTACGTGCCCGTGTTGATTTAAGCTTTAACTTTCGTTTGTCACCCTGACCTTTTCTGATCCCAGCTGGACCACATTCAGATTAAGTCACACTACAGAAACTATTCTGTTTAAAGTTTTAGTTTTAATGCCTTGGATTAATAGTATCCTATATCAAAGACTGTGACAGGCTCTGCCCCAAACAAGCAGTGGTGCTAAAGAAAGCCATCTGTAAGACCCCTGCCCACAAGCATGAAAAAATGAGAACATGGTGGTCGAGCTAGTGAAGGAGGGGACCATGGGGAAGAAAGTTTTTGGAAATGTGGAAAGTCAGTGGTGAAGAAGGAAGAAAAACTCCACCCCTTCAGCCTTCTGCTTCTTCTGCTTCACCCCTTTAGAATGAAATACTGGAGCACATAATGAGAGGTAGAGCTTGATAGAGTAGTATTCTTCTCTTTATCACCCCACTGTTTTGTCCCTTACCTTTTCCTCAGACTGCTTCTTGTCCTCCCATTCTATCACAATCCAAACAACCAATTCACCTGCAAACTTGTGCACTGATCGGCTCCATGGCCCCCTTGTATTGAGCCCAGATGACCTATCCATCTTCCCAACTCAAAACCATCCTAAGTCTATCCTAGCCCCCAGTTATTCAAAAATTCCTACCACTCATGTCCAAAGATTATTGCCTCCTGCTTTTTTCCTCAGATCCAATGAAGAATGCCTTGCATTTGAAAGCTTGTTTAACTTTATCCCCAATAAAATATATCACTCCAAAAAGTCCTTGCTTCTCTTGACACTCTGCTTTTTCACAGATCTACCTACCTCAGAATCCTCTCCCACCCAACAGCTTTAGGCTTGGAACCATTGTCCCATCCTTATTTCCACTACTGTCTAAGTTCATAAGTAGTCTTCTTCCAACTAGAAATCTTCCACTGCTTGGCTTCGAAGCTTCCTACATGCCATACTCCCTCTTACATACAAGTTCACAGGACCAATATATCCCCTTGGTGTTCTGTAAAGCCTGAGAGCTAGCAAAAGTCCCCTCAGGTGCTCCTATTGGCAGCAAGTGGTACCATCAGGGCAGTACATCATTGCCTTTATACACTTATGCTGTTGTTGATGAGCCTTAATACCTAATGGTGCATTGTTGACTACATGGGACCATGATAACCACTTCAGAGCCTGGGCCAGCATTTGAAACCCACTGAAAAACTATTTGAACATATATGTTTCATTATCATTTTTACAATGCCTGAACTTAGATTTATTTTTCACTTCTATAGTTTATTTGAAAATGTTGATCTGGGCTTAATAAATGTGGTCATCAAGAAACCATCCAGAAGCTGAAGGAAATCATGGGCAGTACAGTAATTTGTTTAATTTGTCTTTTAGATGTAGTTTTGTTAGCTCATCAATTTAGATTTGATTTAGTTCAAGTGTGTTTATCAGCCTTTTCCTGTTTTTCAAAGAACACAAAACAATAGGTTATAAATCACGCAGTTTTTGACTAGCTTGAACCAGTTTTTAGTAATTGCTCTTACAAAGTCATACAAATCTCACAATTATGCACTAATGGTGCTGTGTTTCCCTCAGAAAAATAATAGATTGATTAGCTCTCTAATGAAGAATGTCTATAAAGTACTCTGTTTAGTTGAATAGGTAATAGCTGCATAGCATGATATTCTTAGAAAGGCTTCTGGGGCCAGGAATCATAAAATTGTGATAGATATCAAAATCAGGTAAAAAGCCTGACTTCTTGCATTTTGATGCCATTTTAATTCTTCAGTGATATTAACCATAATTATTCATTAAATAGATTAGCCTCAATTTCATTTCAAATCTGCTACAGTTCCTACTGTCGCAATGACAGCATCCACTAACACTCAGTCATCTGGAGGGGGACAGCAGCACCACTAACTGCTTATATCCCTACTTCGTTGCTTGTGGGGGAAATCTGAATCTTTATGACAGGCAACAGCATAGGGATGCAGCCAGGCCCCTAGGGCACAGAGCCAGTGGTGACTTCTGGTTGGCACTGCAACCATGATTATGGTTACATGGATTGGATTGTGATAGTGGCAGCCAGCAGCAGGCATTTTTTGTCACTACCCCCTCAGTCAGCATCTGGGGAAGTTGCCCATATACTCCACCCTTGTTATACAACTAATGACAGGGGTGTCAAACATAATGCTTGGAGAGCCACAGGATCTGACCCACCAGGCTACAAGCAGGACACAGGACATTAGGGGGTGTGGCCTGCCAGAGAATCCAGGGCATTTGAGCCCTAATGGACATGGTGATTGGCAGCAGGTTGACACATCCCCACTGGCCCTCCAGCTGCCACTCATCACCACTGTGGTGGCCCCAGCACCTTGGCTGCCAGCCCTACGGCTGCCACTGCTGCCACATGCCCTGTACTGAGCCTGGAAGTAGAGCTGGAGGTTTCGCCACTGCGTGCTCTGTCTCAGAGCAAGAGCTGCTATTCCAGCATGAAATGCATGCCAGCTTCAGCAGGTCCAGCTCTGGCAAGCAGCATGTAGCATCAGCTGCACCACCACCACTGCACACACCAGGTGGGAGCTGAAGATGCCACCCTGTGCCCTGGGCTGGATCAAGCTTGCAAAGAGCCCCTCAGCCCAGATCCAACCTGGGGCAGGATGTGAGTTTGATATTGCTGCTTTATGTGATGGCATCAGGAGTGGAGCAGACAGCTTGGGAATGGGCAGGGGACATGTCAGGGGACATGTTGATTCTGCCACTTTCCTAAGCAGCCTGCACCCGTAACACTCCCATGGAAGCCTAGACAGACAGACCATAAAGCTCCTGCTCCCTGGTGTGAGTTTCCATTGGGCACACCAAGTTTTCTGGGTGAATCTGATATATTTTATTAGACAAACTGAAATAGCTGGAAAAAAAATTTAAAGCAAGCTTTCAGGTTTAAAAACCCTTCATCAGGCTGAAGAAATTTCTGCAGTTGGTGCGTGCTCTTCCTGGATGGAATGAAAAGTAAAGAAGCCAGAGGCTGGGCTGGTATGCATACAAGATAGGTAGTCAGTGAAGATGTAAATAGAGGAGTCAGTGGGTGAGAGACAGGCTGGGTCAGGGGGAGAGAAGGGGGATGAATAGTGGAGAGGTACCTGGGGAGTTAGATATCAGGCACAATCACTTACCCTTTCCATTAGGCCTGCGTGAAGCAGCAAGTATTTGATTTGGATTCAGATTTGGCTGATTCGGAGGTACAGTGATTTGATTTGGTGATTCAAATCACTGTCCTGCTTTGATTCAGATTTGGAGATTTGGCACCAATTCAAAGATTTGGCCATAGACTATAATGAGGAAATACTAAAATCCCTATAACTTTGTCATTTTTTTTCAGATTAAGATGAAAACAGCAGGAATGGTATTCCCTTTTGAGGGCATGAGGCCTGCCAAGGGAACTTCCCTCTTGCCTGCACAGAGGCGGAAAAAGACCTCGGAGTCATCGTTGACTCCACGATGAACATGAGCCGGCAGTGTGGGGAGGCAGTCAAG
>JAGPOW010003316.1:107313462-107351932 GCA_030014935.1 Caiman crocodilus | reverse complement strand
GGTCATCTGACCCCGGTGCTCTTTCCTGCCAAGGCAGGGGGTCAGACTGGATGATCTGCCCAGGTCCCTTCCGACTCTAGATACTATGATACTATGATACTATGATAAGGTTCAAGGAGATGGGTTCAGGGGTTTCTGTAAAAGTGCACCTCAAACTATTGAAAGTAAAACTCAGATCATATCACTGGTGTGTGTTAAGGCAGAGTGGGGTGAATGCAGCAGGGATGGTAAGCACTCTTGCAGGCATGAGGCCTACCAAATTTCAGGCAGCGTGGTAGAGGGGTTTCTGTGAAAGTGCACCTCAAACTGTTGAAAGCAAAACTTGTATCACTTGTGTGTGTTAAGGCAAAGCAAGATGAAAACAGCAGGGATGGTAGCCCCTCATGCAGGCATGAAGCCCACCAGGTTTCAGGCAGAGTGGTGCAAGGGTTTCCATGAAAGTGTACCTCAAGGTTCTGAAAACAAATTTAAAAAACAAATAGGTGTAGGGTGAGGAGGCTGGCACTTACTCTGTCTACATGTAGGGCTTGGGGAATCCCAGCAGCAAAAGATTCACCTTCAGGAACACCAGCTGCTCCACCAACCAGGATCTAAGGAGGTGAGGGTGGGGGTGTCACAACATCCCCAGCAATGCTGAACATCCTCTCACTTGGAACACTGGTCGGTGGACAGGACAGGTGTTCTCAGTTAACCATGGCCAGATCCTGCCACACCTGGCTGCAGGTTGCCCCATGGGCCAAGGCATCACAGTGAGCAGCTCCACGTCCTTGGTGAGATAGGTAGCCACTAAGGCCTCTGTGCTACCTGCCTGATGGTGGGATCTGGTGCCTCTGAATCCCAAAATTGAAGCCATGCCCTTTGCAGTGGCTGTGGTGGAGGAGATTGGTTTGTGGCTGAAGTGCTAGCAAGGAAAAATGGATCCCCCTCTTCCACTCCTCTACCCTCCAGGATCTGCCCTTCTGCCTCCCTGACTCAATTCACCAACACTTCCATCCAGTAATTGAGGGTTTTGCTACTGCAGACGCTCCCCTTCACTCTCAGGTTGCACATGCCTGCCAGTACATGGACCGTTCTGGACTGCAAGGGATCCAGCCATTTTCGATGCCTTCCTTCAGCTGCTTCACCAGTGCCTGCATCTATGGTGAAAGCAGCATGCCTCAGCCAGGAACAGTGATCCCCTGGAACTTTTCCATTTCATTCTCAAGCTCCTTCACTACAGGATCACCTGGCTAAAGAGGGTATTGCCAGCACTGAGGCTCTTGGTTGCCATGAGGAACATCTTGAGGACCACCAGGATCTAAGAGATAGTGTCCCACTCTGTTTCATTAAGGGGGCCACTGATCCCAATATTCCCAACCAAGGCTATCTCATGGATGGCCTTTTGTTGCTTGACCAGCCTTTCAAGCATCAGGTATGTGGAGTTCTACCAAGTCTCTACATCCTGCATACTTTTGTACAGCAGGATGCTCAGCTCTGCCTGTTTGTCCCACAACGTCTTGCCCCCCTTGATGCTCCAGTAGAAGTATGCTACCACCTTCCTGCATTTCAAAATAAGCTGGTTGATAGTAACAGTGCCATTGACATCATGCACTGCCTTAACCATATTGACTCCATTGTCAGTGACCATGAACCCACAGGTGAGCTCACCCTGCCCAGCAAGCCACCCCTGCACCATGCAATTCATGGCCACTTTGTGGGACCCATCCATCAGCTCTGCTTGAAGAAGAACCCACCGAAACCTTGACTGATCACACCAGTGCCCTGTGAGAGAGAGGTAGGCATGATCTCCACCCCAGATGCTCCAGATGTCCAAGTGCAAGGCTACCTGCAGACCTGCCTTTCACAGCTCCTTCCTCAAGTACTTCCTATATGAGGCATGCAGGGTGGGCAGCACCATCCTGCTAAAGGGGGTGTATGTGGGCACTTGGTAGGATGGGGCCGTGAGTGCCATGAGCTGCCTGAACCCTGGATGCTCAACAAAGGAGAAGGGCCGGCCATCTAGAGAAAGCATCTCACAATGCTTTGGGTGATCTCACTGGCCGTGGGAATGCACCCCCTTTGTCTCCACCTTTCCCCACTGGTCCAGGGTGGCCTGTCTCTTCTTCTTGGGGATGGGAGACTTGGAGTGAGAGGGGGATTTCTTTTTGGGCATGCTCCCACTGGTACCAGGCTGAGGAGGAACAAGAGTAAGGGGATGCTGCCTCCTGAGTCATTGCCATGGTGGCAGAGTATTCTACCACCTTACCCTGGCTGATCTACTTTCAGCAGTGCTGGCAGGTAGCATATGTGGGATTGTCTGCCACCTCAAAATGATCTCACACTACACTACCCACAGGCTTCTGGGTTGAGGGTAGGGATCCTGCCTGATCCCCTCCTCTCCACCTGCCCTCACAATCTCCTTTGAAGTGCCTTCTAGAGAAGGAGACCTGCCTGTAGGGGAACTTTGAGAGGTTTGGAGCACAAACACAGATTCCGTCTCCTTCCTCAGAATTTCCTTTGCTATGGCCCTCAGTTCCTCTGCTTCCAGACCCAGCTCTTCCTCTGGCATTGAAAGGCTCATGCTGGGAACTGAAATTGGAGTGGAGAATGTCATTCTGTTGCTGGTTAGTGGTGTTAGTGGTGGTGGTACAGATACAGGCACTGCTACCACCTCCTTGTTCCCACTAGCAGCAGAAGACTCATCACTGCCAGGAAAAAGGGTGTGTCTATGTTTGGGGTGGGAGGAACTTGAAGCTGTCCCTCTGCCCCCTTTCCCTCCTCTGCCAGAAGTCCTGGCACCTGACTTTCCAGCACACTTCATAATGTTTGGTGTGCTGCAAAATGTGTGTGTGTCTGTAATATATGTTGTGCTTTCCTGCACAGTGATGACACACTGTCAGGGAAAACACAGATTTCTTTGTGTAGGGGGAAAGAATCAAGGCAGACTAAGAAAAACAAATAAGAGGATTTGCGGGGAAGAATAAGTTGAAAGGAATGGATAGGGATAACAATAGGGACTGTAGACAAGGGTAAGTAGAAAAGGATTGGATACAACGTACGAGAAGAGAGACTAGCTACCAAGACACTAGGTAGAGTTGCCAGAGCCTTTCAGATGCTGCTGCTCCAAGAGACAAACAACTCTACAAAAGGCACAGATCACTTCAGACACAGCTTGATATGTTGTTTCTACATCCCTCCCCCAGAGCACTGTGATTGGAAGGGAACTCAAAGAAAGATCACAGTCACTGGCCAGCTACAGATGCCAATGTCAGAGCAGTCTTTCCTCCCTCTTCTCCCTCCTTCTTCTCAGTTTATGTTTCCTGCAAACCTTCTAAATCTCCAAATTGATTCTGATCTTTTTATGGGTCTTCTGATTTGATTCAGATTTGGAGATCTGGCAGCCAAATTGGACCACATCTGCTCCAAATTAAATCAGCTACCAAAGCTTTGCACAGCCCAACTTTCCACCTCTTTACACTAATGGCCAAAATAAGACTGGCCTTTAGATACACTTTTATGCTCACCAGATAAATAAATAAACCATTCCACTCTTTTTCTGAGTCAATTTGTAGGGCAAAAATCCTTAGTGATCCATTGTCCCTTTTATATTTTTAACATATCCCAAAATATTGCCAAAAGAAGGAAGTAAAGTCCCAAAGTACAAAATTCCTTTTAGAACTGTTATGGATTAGCATTGGCTTACCTAAAAACCTTACACACACACACACACACACATGCACACACATATATATCTATATATAGCTATATCTATATATCAATTTATCTTAAATAGCTAGAAATTTGGGATTATCTGTTATGACAAGGCCATCCAACTGGTGGCCTGCAGGCTCTATCTAGCACACAAGGGTTAACATGAAGCCCCTGCCATTTGACCACCATTGTCCCCATTGCTCTTGTTGCTCTGGTAGCTGGGGTCTCTGCGACAGGGCAGCACAGCAGGAAGGGGCACAGTGATCATCCTACTCATGTATCAGCAGCAGTGAGGGAGCTTGTACTACTTACACAATGGCAACGGTAGGGATCCCTTGTGGCATGTGCCCCCCCCCCATGGCATGCAGCCTATACAGTGTGGGCCTCAGGGGCCCATGACTTCTGAAGCATGCAGCCCCCAAATGCTCACAAGTGTGACAGCCTTGTGTTACTGCAGCCCTGCTTACTGGTCTGCATATCCACATTTTACTTTTACAGCCATTAGTTCCCTGAAGTGTGCTTTCTGTTAATATAAAAATAAAGGGGCAAATCAATCCTTTTGTGCAACTTCTTCGAGTTTAATCACGTAGCTAAATCAACCAGGGATGACTGGTCCAGTATCTTTCTCAGGACAACCTTTGGTTCAAAGCCTTCACTATTTGGTTCTGACCTTTCTCTAAAGAGCAGCTCTGTATTTAAAGCTTCATGTGTTAAAAGCTGTGACAGACTGCTGGTAAGTGTAAAATAAGCACTAAAATGTATAATGTGTTGTTTGGAGATTGGATGGCTATCTATCAAAAGAATTCTTCCCCTTGTTATGCCCAATTTAAAAGGAATAACAATGATCAAACCATGTCTAAATTCCATTTTTGATACAGAAACATGCCTTTGAATATATTGCCCTAGGTATGTGTCTGTCATGAAAGCAAGTGGTTACTTTATTCTGCTGCCCCGAATCAATATAGCAATGGAAAGTTATCTGGTAGAAGTTCAGTTCTTTAAAATGGCACTGTGAATTCTAAGTTATAGTTCTGCATCCCTGTAAGATAGACCTCTAATAGCATTCCCAGTTGTAGTTTTTGCTTTGCAAATCATTTCAATTTTTAGAGCTAATTTGGAGCTCTGGAAAGGCACCAGGTTATTTTAGTATCCCACAGCTGTACACAGTCTGAAGTGGCAGTTGAGTTTAGCTATGGTACACGAGACAATAAATCTAGGATTGACAGCATGGTAACTCTGGAATTCAGATAGGTACTGATCAGCAACTGAGGGTATGGGCAGGTATTCATCTGTAGTGCTACCAAGTGTCTTGGTACTTGTAGCACTACAAAAATATTGCGCTATGGTAGGGGTGGCAGGGTGAGGCATTCAGCCATTCCAGCCTCCTAGCTGGGGAGCTACTAAGATTCAAAGGCAAACTCTCAAGGCATATTTACCAGTATGAATTTAATGTCTATACATAGCTTGAATCATTCAACTTTCAGAGCACATTTTAAGGATGATCTCATGATTCTGAAGGCTGTTTCATACTGCTGTCAACTGGTGTTTTACAGAAGTGCAAGATTCCATTCTATTCCATTGTTTGAAGCAAAAGCATTATTATGTTTTGTCCACGCATTCCAAAACTTGTTAGATAGGACACATTTTATAAATCAGTCAATAAATAAAATCTTTGCTTCAATAAATTTTCCTTATTTTCTCACATACATACAATACACAGTTTTCTCCCAAGATCAGGTCCCTCAAATTGGAAGAAGCTGTTCTCTTTGCTGGAAGGAGAACTGCCATGCAATTGCCAAGATGGCTGCCAAGATGGGGGAAGTCTTGTGTTAACCCTGTCGCAGCCATAGCTATTAGCTGTGCACTGTAGCTTGTGCATGAAGCAGGAAGTGAGTTACTGGTAGTATGTTGATAAGGCTTGGGATATAGAAATAGCACTTTATTTACAGGAACCACTGGTGACGTGCAGGGGTTGCATGTGCATCTCCTGAGCGTTGCAGTGTATCCCCTGTGAAAAGGTGCCATGGGTGGTTGCTGCTGCCCCTCACAACTTGCTCCCATCACCAACACCACCAGCACCATCTGCAGGAGGTCTTTGATCGATGCCGGCCACTGTCAGCGGTGTCCACAGGTGGTTGCCAACCCCTGGTCAGCACTCACCCCGCCCCCCACAGCCAACAGTGCTACAGCATCTCCCCACTTACCTCTACCATGCTCCCATTGCTGCCACTGCCTGGGGGATCTTGCCATGCCCCCAGCTTCCAGGGGCATGCAGTGTTTATGACAGGAACTTATATTAAAAACCTACATACGGTAAAGAACTAACACTCTCCTTGCAAGGGTCCAGGGCCCAACCTTGTGTGACATAGAGTAACTCCTCCTGGCAATACAGTCTCCAGGAAGTATGGCATCCCAGGAGACAGTCTGAGTCTGGTAGTTGACAACACTTCATGGGAACTCGGTGTCATACCTAAAAACTTGTCTATAGCTATACCAACCATACAGATGATCAAATAAAACATATCACCTACAAGAATTCCTGCCTCTATGTTACACAGTTGGGTATAACTGAAAAAACCCTCTTATTTTTCTACTTTCTGCCTTCCATAAAAACAAGCTGTTTGTTTGAGGCGAGGGAGTGTTGTATGCAAGAAAATATGGTAATCTCTGCTAAGGTTCTGATCTGCTCATGTGTAGCAAGACCAAATTCTGTGCTCAGAAAACTTTTGAAAACTATACCTGTTTTGTTTGCCAGGTGGAATGTAAAGTGAGAGATATATTTTGCAGATTTCCAGTTCAGTGTGCTAAACAGGTTATCTATTTTTAAAAGCATTGTATTTAAAAGTTCCAAGGAACAGCCCCGGCTGTTATATATATGGCAAAGCTGAAAAAAAAATCATTAATCTCAGTGTCAAAAACCAAGGTGATTATTTTCAAAAAGACTGTAGGGAATTGATTTAAGGAAAGTTCTTCAATTATACACCATTTTTCACTGTTTTAGAAATCTCGTATGTTAGCATTTCCTCTGAAGTCAAATATTTCTCATGTAATATAAATTCTTGTCCTAACATTTTTGTTTAATTTGGATGATTACTTTAACATTTTTTTAGATTAACTTGATTGTTGATAGCTTAAAAAACCAATTGCAATTTCCCAAGACAAACAAGAACTGTGGATTAAGAAGTGTGCACCTGCTGTGAAAGATCTTTTCCGAGTTGAATAGCAAAGATAAAATCAAGAAATTATCCGTTTTACTTGACTTTATTCAGAGATGAATGTCCTGCTTACATCTTTTTCATTTTATTCTGGAGATGGCCATTTCTAACTTCTGTTTGCAATATGTGATTTATCAGGAATACTCTATGACTCAAAGAAGTTAATTCTTCAGTATTACTCAAATAATGATTTCTGTTTTCTTTGGCCAGGTGCTCTGTGCACCCTGAAAATCATGACGCTAAAGACCCAAGAAAGAATTTCAGGTGGCCCTAGTGCTGATGATAAAATTAAAAGAAATCTGAACCCAGTGCACAGGCATGACGACCCTGTTCTATTTATTCTGGCTAAAGAACAAATAATGTTGTCATCCAGGATTTAATTTATGAGGCAATGATGACTGCTTGTGATTTTGCCCCTTCATGTTCAAATAATATATTGTATTTCAGACTTGGCAACAAAAACGTTTCAGGACTCCTTTATGCAAAGTAATATGTTTTTGTATATTATACAAGATTATCAAACTGTTTCAAGGTCATTTGCATCCCATGTATAATAAGAATGATAATTCTAAAAAATGTAATGTTAGGTCCCCTAAATGCCTATGAAACTTTTGGCAAGAAATCAATTGCAGGGTCTGATTTTTTAAAAAGGAAGGAACACATTTATTTACAAAATACACATAAATTACACATACATTATAAATCCACAGGGTGGAAAACTATTACTAAAGAGCATAAATTAAATTCAATAACTGATGCACCACATTATATGGGCTTGAATGGTCCTCAGTAGCAGCTTTATCAAAGCAACATAACAGCAATATAATCACAAGGTTACAGAAGTCATGGAAAAATGCACTAAGGACCACATTTGAACTAAGAGTACACATGCCTTACAAGGCACACATAAAAAATATATGCTTTTCAGGGCTGCTATCAGAACACCTACAACTAGCTATGAATCAAAGAAGATTGCCCATATTATATTGATACAGAATTAGAGGCTACTGACAGTCAATTTGCCATGCCAGCACAATTCTAGTCCCTTTTTAGGTGCTTTCCAAAATCTACTGCTGCTATCTCAGCCTTGCTCAAATTAATCCTCAGCCAGTCAGTCTTCTTTGAGGACTCACGTTTCTGTGGACATTGAGTCATCCGTTCCCACCAAAAGGATCAGCTGTAGTAGAGATTTACAACAGATTGGGATCCACAGGCTGAAAACAATGTCACCTATAAAGTTTTATTAGCCTTTCTACAGCTCTTATACATAACCTGACCAAACAGAGTGGGAAACAAATCAGAGCCTGCATTTTCTGCCATGAAAGAGTACTTAAGATAGATAAATACATTGCTTATAATCAGGGATCCTACTTTTCTCTGATAAAAAAATCCCTAATTTTCAGATAAAAAAAAGTAACCCCAAATCCACACTTTCTTGTAGTTGAAATGCAACACCACTACATATATATTAGTGGTATTTCCTTTTAATCATGGAAAAATGTGGATTTTGGGTTACTTTTTTAAATCTGAAAATTGGAAGGGGGTGGTGTTAACAGAGAAAAGCAGGATCACTGCTTATACTCACTCACACAAACAGGAGCAAAATTACTTCTGTGTAGTTCTGCGTTGGACCACATTTCTTTGCTCAGCACCTCAGAATCATTCATATAAGCAATCAGAATAGACAGATTGTACCTACTTCTCACTTACACAAAGGTCACTTTACATCATTCTAGAATCGACAAGGCAGTATACAACTTGTATTTACACTCACTTTAAGCCCTCTTTACTCTAGAAGAGACACATAAGATTGCCCTAGTGTTCATGAAAATCAAGCCTGCATTATCCTCATCATCTATAAATAAGAGGAAATAGCAGTACCTATAATTACTGCCCTGCACCACGTTAAGGAAATCCAAATCCTGCTAATAATGTCCACAGTTGCTTCATCCTCATTTTTACAATGATTAACCCCCGCCCAAACCAGGAGGCTTGATACCAGTTTGTAGTACGTGAGATCATCAGGAACAAAAATTGATTTGTTGGGTGGAGGTTTCTCTAGTGCTCCTTGAAGCACACCTAACAATCCAAACCTTCACGCAAAGGTCAAGTCTACAGAGATTCTGGGAAACTTTAAGTGCACCCAGACAGTCAGCTGAAAGCAAGTGAAGACGCCTTTGGTCTACAGCCAGCACCCTTCCACCCTTTCAAGGTGGCAGCTTAGTAGTGACAGCTTCTGGCTGGCACCAAACTTTCTGCTACTGCATCAAGTAAGCATAGAGAAGGCCAAAGAAGCACTGATAATTTCCACCAGACAAGGGGTTACTCTCTCACTACAGGCCTTAGCTCAGTAGAATAGACACGTTCCCAATGCACTAGGGCCCCAGATGTTTTCACATCTCTATTGAACAGGAAGGCTGAAACTTACACAGACAATGACCTGTGCTTGTCCCCTTCACATGCCTTGTACCCCTGGATTCAAAAAAAATATCCAAACCAGTGCATTTTGATTGAGATGCCAAATTAATTTTAACAGTCAGCTACAAAGTAATCAGTTAACTCCATCTCATCTCATTCATTCTCCCTGCATAGGGATGGGGAGGAAAAACGTGATTCAATTTTCAAGTGAAGGTAGTTGGCATAAAACCAGCTATCCACCTCCCAAAACAAGTCAAGTGTACAAGACATGAAAAAAGAATAACACAAAAGAAATGTGTCTTTTTATCCTGCCCTATATAACAATAACATTTCTTAAAATTCTTTATTTTGTAAAGGACACATGAACAATCCTAGCCAGGTCATGAGAGACTACAGGGCTCTGGGTGTGCGGCTTAGAGGGTTGAGGGCATAGGTGGTCTTTTCGTTGCTCCTCCTGGTTGTGGGTCATGGGCTCCAGAGGAAGAGATGGTTCGAAGTAGTCATCCAAAGACTGTGGTGCTGGTGTCGTCATGAAGACTTTGGCTTCCACGATCACTGTCTGCTCTTTGGTGAGAGAGCCAGTGGTCTGCTGGAGAGAGACAGCCTCCACCTCACTCAGCTAGGGAGGAGGCTCTTCTCAGCCGGACTGGCTGACCTGCTCCACCAGGCTTTAAACTAAGCTTGCTGGGGACTGGGTGGGTTACTGCCACTGCAAGCCCACTGGGCAACCTTTGTAAATCCAGCAGACTAAGGCACTTAAGGGAACCCACCCCTACCCTAGCCCTACAATCTGTAGAGAAAGCAGGGGCCCCCAATGGGACACTTACCTGCCTGTACACCAATGCCAGGAGCTTGGGGAATAAACAGGAGGAACTGGTCTTCCTACTAAACAAGAATGATTATGACCTCATAGGGAAAACGGAGACCTGGTGGGACTTCACCTATGACTGGGTCACAGGTATAGATAGCTATACCCTTTATAGGCAAGATTGTACAAATAAAAGGGGTGGGGGTGTAGCTCTTTATGTCAAGGACAACTACATGTTCCTGCAAACTCACATTGGCACCCAGGAAGGATGCCTGGAGTCTCTCTGGGTTAAAATACATGGGAAACGTGACACAGGGGACATCATGGTAGGAGTCTACTACAGACCTCCTAACCAGAAACAAGAGCTGGACCATGAATTCACCAGGGAACTGGCTGAGGCTGCATGCTCTCGGTGCATGGTTGTCATGGGAGATTTTAACTATCCAGACATCTCATGGGAAGAGCACTTGGCCAAATCTGATAGGTCACAAAGCTTCCTCACATGCGTGGATGAGCTCTACCTGGCTCAAGAAGTCCATGGACCGACAAGAGGTAAAGCGTTGCTGGACCTGGTACTGGCCAAAAGGGATTATCTAGTCAGCGACCTAAGAATCAATGGAAAGTTGGGTGATAGTGACTATGAACTGATCACCTTTACTATCCATTACAAAGCTGGCAAGTCAGTCAATGATACAGAAGTCCTTGACTTCAGTAAAGCTGACTTTGACAAGCTCACGAGACTTGTTGTCAAGTCCCTAAGGGACCACGACTTGACAGGAAGAGGAGTCCAAGAGGAGTGGTTGCTCCTAAAGGGAGTGATCCTGACAGCACAAGGGATGGCCATCCCATCTTGAAGGAAGTGTAGCAAAAGGGCACAGCAACCCCCTTGGCTCAGCAGGGAACTTGAAGACCTCCTATGCCTCAAAAGAGAGACATAAAGGATGGAAGGCTGGAATTACCACCAAGGAGGAGTACTCAGAACTGATCTGTGCCTGCAGGGAGTGGATCAGGAAAGCCAAGGCTGTGTTCAAGCTCCATCTGGCTTCACATATCAAGGATAACAAGAAGTCTTTTTTCAGATATGTAGGGAGTTGGAAAGAAAACAAAGGTAACATTGAACCCCTGCTGAACCAAACAGGACAGCTGATAACTGACACCCAGGAAAAGATCAACCTGCTTAATGGGTACTTCACATCTGTTTTTCATCAGTCCAATGGGACTGCCCCGCCTAGCAAGACATGGGATGGCCAAGGTGATAAGGGTGTATTTATACCCAACATCGGTGTTGATCTAATAATGGATCACCATGAGAGGCTGGACATCTTTAAGTCAACTGGTCCTGACAGATTACACCCTAGAGTACTCAAGAAGCTGACAGGAGTCATAGCCCAACCATTGGCAAAATTATTCAAAAACTCGTGGCGCTCAGGTGAAGTACCTGAAGACTGGAAGAAGGCCAATATGGTACCCATCTTCAAGAAAGGGCAGAAAGTAGATCATGGGAATTACAGGCCAATCAGCTTGACCTCAATCCCCAGTAAGATTATGGAGAAAATTATCAAGGAGACCCTTCTGGATAAGCTGGCTGAGTGCAACATCCTGAGGGACAGCCAGCACAGGTTTGCCACGGGTAGGTTTTGCCTGACCATTCTTATCCCCTTCTATGACCAGGTGACATATCACCTGGACAATGGAGAAGAGTTTGACTTCATATATCTGGACTTTAAAAAAGCCTTTGATCTGGTGTCCCATGACCTCCTCATGGAAAAACTGGTCAACTGGGGCCTCGGCTACACCACAGTCTGATGGCTGGGAAATTAGCTCCGAGGTCAGACCCAGAGAGTAGTAGTTGACGGTAGCAAATCATTATGGCGCTCCATGACCAGTGCCGTTCCCCAAGGCTGTCCTTGGACTGGTTCTCTTTAACATCTTTATCAATGATGTGGACATTGGTGTCAGAAGCACACTGGCTAAGTTCATCAATGACACTAAACTTTGGGGCATAGCGTCCACACCTGAGGACAGGCTAGTGATCCAGGCTGACTTGGATAAACTTAGTAAGCAGGAGGATACAAACCTGATGACATTCAGTACTGATAAACATAAGATACTCCACCTCAGGAAAAAAATCCTTGCAGCATACTTATAGGCTCAGCAGTGCTATGCTTGCTAGCATCATGGCTGAAAGAAACTTAGGGATCATGACTGACCACAAGATGAACATGAGCCACTGATGTGATGTCCCAGCTGGTAAAGCAAACAAAATTCTGGCTTGCATCCATGGATACTTCTCAAGTAAATTGCACAATATCATCCTCCCACTTTACTCATCCTTGGTGAGGCTGCCACTGGAGTACTGCATCCAATTCTGGGCTCCACAATTCAAGAAGTATGTCAAGAAGCTTGAGAGGGAGTCCAGAGAGCCACATGCATGATCAGAGGGCAAGAGAACAGGCCTTATGAAGAGAAGCTAAGAGCCATGGGACTCTTCAGCCTGGAAAAGTACAGACTCAGAGAGGACCTGGTGGCTGCTTATAAGTAAATAAGGGGTGTGCATCAGGACCTGGGAGAAGGTCTGTCCACCAGAGTGCCCCAAGGAAAAAGAAGGACCAATGGTTATAAACTCCTCCAAGACCATTTCAAGCTGGACATAAGAAAAAATTTCTTTACTGTCTGAGCCCCCAAGACCTGGAATAGACTCCCTCCAGAAGTGGTGCAGGAACCTATTCTGGACTCATTCAAGAAACTCTTGGATACTTATCTTGCTGAGATCCTTTGACTCTAGCTGACTTCCTGCTTCTGGGGCAGGGGCTGGACTTGATGATCTTCGAAGGCCCTTCCAGCTCTAACATCTATGAAATCTATGTAACTACACAATTATGCTGCTTTAATGTAGAGGGATCTACTCCATGTGACTGCACCTCAGCTGATCCATTTCACTGTTCTATGTGTCTGCTCTTATCCTGCAGCAAGTGAAATCAATAACCCAGCCCTATCTCATTCAGGGGTAAATTGGCCTGGTTTAACCTCCACTTACCATGGGATTGAAGCAGACTGGTAAAACAGTGGATTCAGCTGAATTGAGGTAAGTCTTCTGCCTATTCCTTTTTAAAGTAGTACAATTGCTTCATCTGTGTAGACCAATGCTGTTCAACCTTTCAGCCCCATGGGCCAGATATGTGGTATGCAGCTGGTCTGTGGGCTGAATTGGGCCCCTCATGCTTGGATCAGGTCCTGCGCTGCCCCAGACCTACACTCCCATATTGGGTCCTATGCTGCACGCCCATACCGGGTCCCAGCCCTGCGGGCAGCATACCACCCCCCCCTGCCCCACACAGCCAAACATTTAGGACCAGAGGAGCAGCGGTTACCTCTGCCATTCTTCCCTTCCACCAAATTTTCAGACCTGGGGGGAGACCATGGACCAGATGACACAGATCTACAGGCCACATCCAACCTGCAGGCTGGAGTTTGAGTACCCCCAGTCTAGAGTCTCAGGTTGTCACTGATTCCTAATGCCATCTTCCCTGACTTCAGGTCCACTGAGTCTTCTAGAATTCACAGTGCTCTGTCTTTGATCTTTGCATTTCCAAGTCCCTGAGACTTCCACAAGATTTTCGATGCGCTAGAAGTGAGGGAAGAATGTCAGAGCATAAGTTGAATCAATCAGAATCTGGGGGTGCCTGTACATGAGCACAAAGACTGTTCCATGTAATCGAGTCTGCTGGAACATGGTAATTACCATGCTCCAGGAGCCTCCCTTATCTGTTGTATCATAATAGCAGTGGAGGCTCTTGAACTAAAGCTCGTCAAATGCGCTTTCGTTCAAGCACCCCGCTGTCATTTTGAAGTGTGGGGACGCAGATACATGAGCTGCTGCAGTGCTTTAATTAGAGCAGCTCTCAGAGAAAATTTACTGCTGAGAAAATTTCAGGAGACCCGCTCCAGGCATTGCGTCTGCTGGGGCACTATGGTACAGCAGTTAAGGTATCTTGCTAGGCTCTAAAAGCATGAGCTGAGTCTTGCTCCACCCCGCCCCCCGTTGACCCCGCTATAGCTGGGAATCTAGTCACTCAGAATGGGACATTAAGGGCAACCAGACATGATACCTACACCCCTCCCTCATGTGCCACTGGCTGTAGAACTGGCCTGCTGTATCCAAAGTAGGCTTGGGCAGACCTCTTTTGGGCACACTTGTTACTGACAAGGTCTTCCCTGCACCTTCAAAAGAACTCTCTGAAAAGCAAGTCCAAATGTAATCATAGAAAGTTTGTTCTGGTGTTTATTGTTTTAAATAGCACTTTAGCCCTATCCTTTTTCTAACTTGAGCTTTGCTTAAAGGACTTGAAAGAATGTTCCAGTGCTGCTGCTACATGCGACCCCTCTGAAGCCTTGCCTACACTGAAAAATTGATTGGCATAGTTATTTCAGAATAATCTCTGCAATGCACTAGTAGGTAGATTAGCCAAGTTATTACTTTTCATAGGAGAGCTGAATATGTAAATCCTTACAGGCTTTGAAGACCCACTAGACAAAGTGACAAAGTGATGGTCCCGCTTTGAGCATGGGGGAGGGGGATGATGACAGACAGACGAATGGGACTACATGACCTTCTAAGGTCTCTTCCAACCCTCATAATCTATGATGAGGACTGTACAAAGCATAAGAAGCCCCAAGGCTGGTGCAGACCATAAATAATGTGATCCTGTGAGATCTGGCTTATACTGCTGGATTAGCAGAAGCTGTATAAATCCTAAATTTTAGAAGTGAACTGGAGCATATGTCCTACCCATTCACATTTAAGTAAGGGAACAGATCCCAAAGGATAGCTGCATTGTACCAGGATTTGTAGGAGACAATTTGCACCGGTGCAGCAGTTCTCAATGTTTTCAGAGACAGGTAGCTCTCCATCAACTCAAGAAACCTCTTGAAAAATTCCAGCTCTTCGATTTCATGTGGCATTATTTGTGACCACAGCATAACAAGAGCAATTCTTCTGTTGCAAAGAGCACAGAAAGCCACAGTAGGCAGCATGGCTTGGGCATGCTGAATTCCTCTGGGCTTATCTTGTGAATCTGTAGCCAATGTTTGCACACCTTGCAGCACTAATGTGCGCGGGACCTTTAAAAGGCTCTTATGGCACTGTCCCTGCTCCTGTACAGAAGCAGCACGTGTTCCCTCTTAGATCATGTCACAGGTTTTGGCCATTTTGTGGCCAGAACTGGACAACTGCTCTCTCTCTCACACCTATACACTCCCACATGCAATCACACACTCTGTCACCCCCCCCACAAATCACACATGCTTTCTCACACATACATAATTATACACACTCTCACACAGTCATACACTCTCTCACACACACATGCAGTCATGCACACACTCACACAATCATACATGTTCTCTCTCTCACACAATCTAAAACACACACTCTTACATAGTCTGTTACTCACACTTTCCCATGCACACTCAATCATTCTCACGCTCACTCACACACAGTCATTCTCACACACAAGTGCACATACCCTATCTCACACAATCTCTCACACACTCTGTCAGTCTGCCACACGTGCACACATACTCTCACAAGCACACAATCTCATACACTGTCCCACACATACTCTCGCACACCCTCACACACAGTCTCTCACACAGTCACTAAAACAGCCTCTTGCACACACATACTCTTTCACATGCAAAAGTCTCACACACACTCTCTTACAGTCTCTCCCTCTCACACACACTCAGAAAGTCTCCCACACACGCACACAATCTCTCGCTCTCACACACACGCAGTCTCCCTTTCTTTCCCACGCGCGCGCGCGCGCACACACACACACACGCAGCGTCTCATGCGAGCCCCCAACCCCTGGCTGTGTCCCACAGGCCCGGCGCCCCCGGCTGCAGGCGCAGGGCAGGGCCGAGCCGGGCCGGGCCCGCCGGTGTCCCGGGGCGGGGCGGGCGCGCGGCTCCTCCCAGGCCGGGGCCGGGGCCGGTTCCTTGTCGCCCAGGCCGGGCGGCGAGGCCATGGCGAGCGCGACGGCGGAGATCGCGGCGCTGGCGCTGGCGCTGGCGGGCTGGGTGCTGGTGTCCTCCACGCTGCCCACCGACTACTGGAAGGTCTCGTCCATCGACGGCACCGTCATCACCACCGCCACCTTCTGGGCCAACCTGTGGAAGACCTGCGTGACCGACTCCACCGGCGTCTCCAACTGCAAGGACTTCCCCTCCATGCTGGCTCTGGACGGTCTGCATCGGCCCCTTCCCCTCCTTGCCTGTGCTGGTCCGTGGGGCGGGGAGGGGGCTGGAGGGGGCAGTGCGGGGCTCCTCGGGCATCTGCCCCTCTTCTCCCGAGGCTGGGGAGGGGGGCTGCTGGAGGGGGCAGATCTCTCCCGTCTCCCCGGGAGCCGATTTAGACTTGAGCGTTCGCGTGTCAGACCTCGACCAGGCTCCTTGCCCTGCCCTGCCCTGCCCTGGCCACAAAGCCTGAGCGCTGTGCTTGAGTCCCACTCCGATGCCTGCGCTAAAGCTTAGGCTGGACGCGCAGCCTGTGCCCTGTGGGCAAACAGAGGCGGGGGTGTGAGACCCCTCCGAGCCCCAGCCTAGGACTGTAGGCTTTCTCCCACCTCCCGCGACTTCTGGGAGGCTAAAGCCAATGTCATCGCTTGGGTCGGGCTTTGAGCAGATGCAGGGATGTGCCGGCCGACAGTCCCAGCGAGATGCCAGCGGCTCCATTCTGTCCCCTTATTCATTTCTGATCAAAAATAGCAGGGCATGAAACACAGCTTCTCATCCAAAACTTGCTTCCCAGGGTGGTTTTAGGCACAGGTCAGAAACATTTCTTAAAATTGAATTGATTCTTTCCCACTCTTGCTTTCCTGGACAGTCAGACACTTAAGTGAGCTGACTTCTCCTTTTGTGTTCCCAAGTTTTTCAGTATTATGTAGTTAACTTGGAACTTCCTACCTGCAATTTGTTTGAAAGATTAACAGGCATATATATTCCACACTTGGCAGTTCACAGGAGGATAACTCCGCACACTACCTTCTCCAGCTGTCAGTAGCTAATTTCCTATGTGAATGCCAAGCAGTTCACTTGGAGCTGACATGAAAAGAACAGGACCTAATTTTTCTTGTCTCTTAATTGTTTCTAAACCATTGAGACATTAAGCTTTTTATGTTTTTGCCAAACGTGCCCAGGATTGGAGGGAGGGAGGGGGGAGGAAATGAACCTTTACATCATTCTAGTTTAATGAATGTTCTTTTGCTTCCAAGTGGTACTAACTCAGATGTAATTACTTCATTAATAAATGGCAATTTAAATGTTTGCAACAGTTGGGTATGCACGAATAAGATGTGCACCACTTAGTTTTGAAGCAAGTAGCAATACAGTGCTGCAACTGAGATTTTATTCTGGTGTTTGAAGATAAAGATTGAGTTATTGCAAAGAACTAAATAGTTTTTCTTCTAATTTTAAAAGGAATCATTTACATGTGGGAGGCAGGAAGGGATTTTTTTTATCACTTCTAGGTGTGGATATAGTTGAGTGAACTGCAGGATGTGCAATAGGATGTATAATATTTATATTATTTGCAATCCTTTTTTTGCAACCTGTGGCTAAAAATGGAGGCAAGAGGCAGTAACATTTCTAGTGTAAAAACTGTGACCACAAAAAACCAAAAACAGGCAAACAAAAAATTAATTAGCAGCTGAATCATTAAAAAGGGGTGGTAGTGAGATATGAAACCTTTCACTGATCCTGGTCAAGGGGCCTGCCAGAGCAGGGGTGAGGTACAGTGGCAGGGTCATGTAGGTGACGTTCAACTGTTCTTGTTGAATTGCTTCTGCTTTATGAATAAGCATCAGCAGAGGTGCTGAATACGTGAGGATTCATGGGTTCTGGCCCCCCTGTGAAGCGGACGGTCACCTGAAAAGCATAAAACTTTCCACATATCTATCATCCTTTGCCCCCTCCTACCCAAAACTAAAAGTTGGTGCCTATGGGGATAAGAATTCAGTCTTTGTCCAATCTACAGCCTGTTCTAGGTTGTTAACCAAATGCACTGACATGGAATCCCTCTGAGCCAGATCCCAGGATAGTGTCATTTCTCCTACTTAAGATGACCTGTGTGATGCTAAGGCCAATTTCACCAGCTAAGGAGCTGCTGTTCCCTTCAACAGGTGCAATGTATAAAACCAGTCATACCAAAATGATGACTGGCTTCATTCTGCCCTCTTTCAAAAATCACAGCGTTTCCTTTTGTTAGCTCCAAGATTTACTTGCTCTGAAAAAGAAAACAAAGTTAACAATAAAGTTAGTAGGATGAGGAGCATTTAGAACTCTGAAGAGAATAAAAATAGGACAGCAAGAAAAAATAATGGGTATAGAAAAAGTTCCTTACTAGCAAAGGTACAGCTAGGTCTTTTGGCACCCTGGGCCAGAAGGGGTGGGTGGGATGGTTGGACTGAATGCTGGAGAACAGAGCTGATGGAGGAGTGGAGCAGGCTTTTCCAGAGATATTCCTGGCAGGTGGCTGCAGGTTCCAGACATAGGAGCAGAGGTAGGACTTCCCTCATCAGCCTCACTCTGCAATGACTATGAAGTTAACCTTTTTTTTGGTCCCATAGCAAAACTAATTTCACTGTGAGTATATATACAGTCAGTATCTCTAATATGGGACCAAATGACTAGGCTTGGCCACAGTCAGGTGATTCAGAGTGTGTTGGCAGTGATATGTTCCCCAAAACTCCAGGAAAGAAATGGAGTGACTGGTCAGCTGCTATATCAGCTTAAGATTTAGCAGCTGATGAGTCTCATTTGATAGGCATTCCACGGTCAGACTGGCATTATCACTCCCCTTCAGTGAGATGGTGCAGAACCTGCCATGAACCTGTCACATGGTGTTATGAATATTTCCTATCTCATACCTGATGTCACAGAACTTAAATATCAGGCGTGCTGCAGTGTGATATGCCGGGCATGGCTCAGGATGGTTTCTACCTCCCTCACCATACAGAATTCTGTGTGGCGTTTATGTAGCTTCCCTCTTCCCTCCCCTTCTTTCTTGCCCAGCTGCATTAGAGGCTCAGGGAATTCCAATTTTTAAGATACAGAGTAGTGAGAATTTTCTTCCTAACTAATTTCCTGAATAAAAATATGGGGCCACATCCCACTTTACTTGTTACATGAGTAAGTAGATGTGCATGTTTATGTGAGATTTTGGTCCACTTCACTTGAGTCTCTGAGAAACTGTTAATACAAAAGGTGTGTGGATCCTCCTTTGTCTTGCTGCTTTTTTATGATCTAGTCTTAAAGATATTTGTAGGTTGGAAAAATAGATATATTAATGGATTTGCAGGAATTCAAACAGGACGGAATAGGATTGTGCTTAGATGTCAGTCTACTTAGGCATCTAATAGGCAGAATAAGATCTAACCCATCGGGTCCCCCAAGGAAAGTCAAGAATCATTGTTCCATCTCCCCCACCCTCAGACCACAATATGCTGGCAAGACCAACTAGTCAGGTCCACTGGAATACGTGTGTGGAATAAGAGCAAGTGAGAACAAAGTTGCCAACAGTCTAGTATAGGGGTTGTTAAATGGGGGTATGCACACCCTCAGGGATATTTAGAAAGGACATAGGGGGTACATGTGGATGAGCGGGGTCAGAGCACGCTCTGGGGCACGGTAGTGGGGTCTCCCCTGGCACCTTCCCATATTTTGCTTCTTTCCCAGGGGAGCAGGAAGGGTGTGCCGGGTGCTGCCAGCCCCATTTAGCACACCACAGTACCTCCCCACCCTACATTTCAGTTTGCTCTCTGTACCCACTCCCAGGAGCAGGGCTGAGGGCAGCAGTGCCCCTCTGCAGGCTGCACACACGCTACCCAGCTGGGCTTGCACACGGTGGGTACCACTGCCCCATGACACCACTGATGTGCCCCGCGCTGCATTCCTGCGGCTGGTCATGTGTTCAGCTCTGCAGGCCGCTGACGCATCTCATACCTTGCGTGCCGCCCTTCAGTAGCCCGCAGAGCCACACGTGCGACTGGCCTCAGGAAAGTGGTCTGACAGTGGTGGTGTGGGGTGGTGGCAGCTGCTGCACGCGAGCCCCTCCCCGACCAGTCATCCAGGCAGTGCATGTGGCCTGCAGAGGAGCACTGCTGCCCTCATCCCCCCCCGGCCCTAGTCCTAGGAGCCGGCACAGAGACACACTCCGCCCACATTCTCAGTCTGATCCCCCAGCCCCTTCCCTCTGCTGTAGTAGGGCAGCAGAACAGGTGCCATGTGCAGTGTGTTTCAGACCCTGCAGGTGATGTGTGCAGGTCAACTACAGACCCAGAGGGAGCACTGGGGGCTGGATAACAGGGTTCTCTGGGATGGATTTGACTTGTAGACTGGATCTTTGATACTTGTGCAGTAGGGGATAGAATCAGTTTCTCTGAGCCCCGGAACAGCTCCACCATGATACATCTAGGTTGGAGATTAGATCACTTCAGTAGAAAAAAACAATCCCAGGTTCAAGTTGTTGCTTTGCCTTGTTCAAGGCCTTCTTAAGTATGGGTTTTAATCTGAGTTTCCCTATGTACTTGTGGCAGGGGTTTCCTTTCCCCACAACCTGTTTCTTCTTTTTTGTGAAAAATATTTGAAAGCAGGTGGTTCGTGCCTAATCAAAAGCTGATGAGGAACTGCAGTATTTTTTAAATCATGGCAATTTTCATGAGATTTTCCCACAACCTTTACTTCCCGATAGCCTTACACACCATATCGCCCATTCTGATTCAGGGCCCAATACCACACTGCTTACAGTACTCTTGTGAAATTTGTGGGAGCTCTGCCTGAGTAAACAGGTCATAAATTTATCTCTGAGTTTTGTGCAGTGCCACGTGAGGACACAATATTAATAATGAAGCCACCACACACAATTAGCACATTTCAGTCACCATTTTCTCACCAATGGGTCAAATAACTTGCTAAAAGAGGATAGCTGAAAAATAGTTCACTTCAGGAAAGAAAGAGTTAAGAAAACTATACAGAAGCTTACATCCTGGGTGTGTGGTTTATGAAAGAATCTGTCTACAGAGAAATCTCATTTGCTTCACATGGTGTGATGTGGACAATGTCATAGAAGGCATGCATTTCAGAAGTGACAGTCCTTATAGTATTATGCATTTTTTCTTTATATCATAATAAATGGATGTGTCAGCTCCTCAGAACTTTTCATACATGAGGGCAGTATTGTTTATTACCTAATAGGATTATTCTGAATGCACAAAACATTTAAAAACAAAAGACCAAAACTGAAGTAGGTCATGATTGGAATGCTGCTGAACATATACAACGTGGCTGAAACATTTGTTTCTCTCAATAATTTATTTTTCCTCCTCTGTTTAAAATGTGTGACTTCAAGTTGTTCTGGCTGTTTACTGGAATGATCAATTGGTGCATAGTTCAATAAACCAGTTTCTTACAGCTTGCAATCCAAATATGTTTTTAACATGTTAAGATGTAGTATATTTATTTCATTCACCAGTAGAAACTGAAGAAGTCCTGACTTTTTCCTCTTTTATTGTTTTTTCTTGTATTTTTCCTATTAGCTAAGTGGGTGGAAGGAAATTTAAAACTGTATTTAACAGAAATGCTGCCCTAACTGGATGATTTTTTTTGTACATGGAACTGAGCTTAGAGTTTATTTGGCCTACTGAACTTGGTAAAACATTGGTCAAGTACAGTTATTCATTCAACAGAATCCATGGATATTCCAAGTCATGGTATTGCTAATTGAAACTGTTTTGTAGTTGAGTGAGTTAATTATTTCTTGCTGTGGCACTAACCTCTATTATTTTGCAAGCATGCTTTGACCTTTAGTAACAAACAAATCTCAGCCATGTTGTTTATAGCACAGGCTAACTATTTTTGTTGAGGTGAATATTTCTCCTAGGAAACTTAGACATAAATAAAGCTTAAAGGACCCATGGGTAAATATGTTCATGGTTCAGCACCTTAATGTGTTAATTAGCTGCTAACAGAACCAATAAATTGACCTGTCAAAAATAATGGCTTCCTCAGCCAGTTTTCATCTTCTACTATACCAAAATAGTATGGCAAATATATTGCCAAAGCAAAGAAAGTAGAAGTAAGTTCTGATATTCATGTTGCTAAAATTAAAAAAGGAAATAGCTTATTATAGACTTACAAATCAAGGGTCAAATTTTGGCATCCTCCCTTATTAAAATTTCCCCCCTCTTGATTCAGTTAGCAGGTTTATCTGAGTAAAGATTGAACAGAGGTTCAGCTTTTGTCCTAGAAATAGAAAGATCACAATGGGCATGTCTACACATGTGCCTAATGCACATTAACCTAATGCACATTAAGGAAATTTACGCACGTCTAGATATGCATGCGCTAACATGCATTAATGCAGGTGTGTGGACCGACTTGGGACTAAAGTTAGTCCCAAGTCAATGGACACACACCACATTAATGTGCATTAGCGCGTTTACGCATTCACTAATGCCATTTAGTGCATAAATTTGATATCTTTATGCAGGTATCAAATTTAGGCTCAAATACCTTAAATCATCATTTTTAGGGGGCATTGAGGGTGAACATGTATATTTGTGTGCCCTTAATGTGCCTTAAATTGGGCTAATGCAGATTAAATGTGTACGTGTAGACACACCCTATTACTGTAACAGGAACCAAGTCAATTGAGGACTATAATTCTGGAGGCTATAATTCTTAAGTTTCAGTTTGTTCTAATCACCTGTAAAGTCAGTTTCATTATACAGGCAGTCCTGGAACTGAGCAAACCTTTTACAGTTCGTGAGTGTATTGTCTAGAAATTATTCGCACTATTCACTGGTAAGCATACCCAAAATTTTGTCTTCAAATAAATGATTCATTGGGCCAGGAGAACACAGTAGGAACTATGATGGTGCTCATCTGGGCAGGTGGAGTCCTGCTCCCTGGTTTGTTTCTATATTTTATCCAATAGCCATTTTCAGTAAAATGCAGAAAGTCTAGAAAACAACCCAGGACTCTCCATCCTAGGTGAGTGTCTTAACCAGGAAGCTCCCATTCCCCTAGGTCTCTCTTGGCCCAATTTATCCTTGTTTTTTTTCTGCACAGTAGCATAGTATTAACAGGAGGGATGAAGAATGCCTATTCCCAACTCCGAACAGCTTTTAACCTAGTGGGCAGAATACTGTCCTAGGCAGTGGGAGTTGTGGATTTTAATCTCCTCAGGCTGAGAAGGATGCTAAAACCAGTTCTCTTGCATTCTCACCCAGTGCTCTAACAGCTAAGCTACTATATAAAATGTAGATCATGTTGGTCCCTCTTCTTCCAGGCATGTTTTAAAAGAGTAAGTACTGCTCAGACCTACAAAAGCAAGAGTGTAGACACACACCTTCAAGAGAGAGTTCTAGGTTGTCCAAGCGGAACAAGACATCTCCCTGTCATCCCAAATCAGTTGCGCGAATTCCAGAGTTTTCCATTGTCTCATTTTAGGTAGCTCCCTGTTCAGGATGCTGGCCATGTTGGGTCCCATCTGGAGGCACTCGGCACTCTCTGTAGGTATGCAGTCTATACGAAGCCTAAGTAGCTAACACAGGGTTATGAATTCCATGCTGGAGTGCTGTAGTACTTAAATTTAAGGTGTGCAAGTCCTTAAGGTGTACTTTTCATTTCCATTTAGGTTATTCCCAAACACAGAGAAATAAAGGCCCTTTTGTGCTCTTTTTACAGTGCTTCAGCACTGATCAAACTGGAACCACTTTTCCTCTACATGGAGTTGTATATAGGAATTTAATTGCAGTTCATCTCGTCTTCATTTTATTTATGCACCTTACCGGAATTAAACTCCTTGCCATAGATGGTGACTTTGAGCCAAGTGTCCCTCTTCTGCTGCAAATAGAGAACAATTGAATGATGGGATGTTATGGTACTCTAGCTTCTGAATCAGCTGTCTTGCTGGAGAAGAGGGAAGTCTGGAGTCTACCACAGAGGGGTTGGCTCTCTCTACAGATGCTACAGCTCCTGCAGTATTGGCAACTAGTTGTTTCACTTATCCTAAAACTTCACAAGGTTTTAGAGAACATCTCCTCTTCCCCTTCATGAAGGAATAAATGTTTCCCCCAAAAGGTTTCTTCTTAGAGTAGACAAAAGAATATAGGCCTTGTTTTCAGAAAGCCATGCTCTATATTAATACACATTATGTTCTGCACAACACAGGCAAACTAAACCAAATTTAATTTGCATTCATATAGCTAGAATATTTTTCCAGATCATGACTCTTTCCTGGTAATACTGGTGTATCAACTCTGATGGTAAGCTAAAGTGTCTCGGCTATGCTTTTGTACTGGTTTTTTTCTACCATGTCCTTAGCTACGTGTATAAATATGGTTGTAGAAATCCTATGGTGTGATTGCACATATGTAAGTAATGCACCATCAGCAATAGTCATTCATGTAATATTTTGAGCTTTAAGCAGAGAGATAACAGGAGCACTGTAAAAATAGATATGTCACAAGTTAATAGAATCCTGGTCAATGGTGTTGAAGAATAGATGATACAGGTGCTGCGTGATGAATATTGCTTCTTGTTTTGCTTTATTGTGGTGTCCTTAATCATTATTGTTTTAAAACATTTTGATTAATTTGTTTTCCACTGAGTATCTACTTTTTCCTCTTTGTTAGGTCTATTACTCAAAATAACCAACAGTGGGAGGGAATGGGTAAAATAGAGCATGGTGTTCCAGTTGTGGTACAGCCAGAAAATGGCTCAATAGAGATCAAAGTGAAATGAGTGAATAAAGTAATGGAAGCACCTTTTCATTTAACATATAACAAACAAGTCATGAAGAATAATCTTTTATGGTAATAACTCAGCTTTAAACAATTGCATCATTTCACCCATAAGCCTTGCTGCTGTTATCATAGGATTTTACTTTCAGAAGATGCAAAGTGCCAAGTATTCAGTATTTCTTGTTTGAGGACACTATGCTTGAGTGTCCTCAACACCTGTGCAAGAAAATTCCTTGTTGAATCAAAGCCTTAAGTATGTTTACTTTTAAGCATGTGAGTACTTCCGTTCAAGTCAACAGGATGTCCATGGGCTTAAATTTAGACACATATTTTCTGGTGTCCAGGATACATCAGTGTATAAGTTAAGCCACCCACCAAAAGATAAATTTGTGCCTTCATGCTGCCACCCACCCACTTGAGGGAAGGATGGCAGTATCTTCCTGCCCACCCAACCACCAACCTGGTGCTGGACTCTCATTGGCTCTTCAGGCTTTTCTTCAAGATGCCTGTGTTTAATTTCAGTAATCTATTCTTTTTTCTAAGAGCTCCTTTTTACAAGGAAAACATGTCTTATCTACTAGAAAATATAAGTATGGAATCAGGACCTTAAAGGTTAATCAAAAGCCCACTGAAATAAATAAGAGTGTTTCCATTTAATTCAGTAGAATCAGGAGTAACAGGGATGAAGGAGCTGATCACTTGGTATGGAGCACGGTCCTGCTTGTGGGTTAGTCCTGCGTACCCTGGGTGATATCAAAGAGCCTACAATGAAAGCTGTTAGTTAATGCTATTCTAATATCAGCATTAAACATTGTGATTACAGGTTATATACAAGCCTGCAGAGGACTCATGATAGCTGCTGTCAGTCTTGGGTTCGTTGGTTCCATACTTGGACTGATTGGGATGAAGTGTACGAAAGTCGGAGGCTCAGATAAGACTAAAGCTAAAATAGCTTGTTTAGCTGGGCTGATTTTCATACTTTCTGGTAAATATGAAACTATAACTGTAAATCTGCATGTCTGAAACCTTATCAGATCTGATTCTATTTCCAGTTAAATCAATAGCACAACTCCCTCTGATTTAACTGCCAGCAGGTTCAAGCTGCAAAGTAATAGATTGATGCCCATGAATAACTTGTTCATTTGATGTGTTTTAGGGTTGTGCTCTATGACTGGTTGTTCCCTGTATGCAAACAGAATCACATCAGAATTCTTTGATCCTACTTTTATTGCACAAAAGTAAGTACTTTTATGCCCATTATTTTTTCAAACAAATTAGGTTATAGATTGGATAAAATACATACTGAAGTAAATTTGTAAAGGAATTGAATGCTCCAGACCAGGGCTGTCACAATTACCTGTGGCCAGATCCACAGAGCCAGTGGCTGCAACACTGCCAAGTCCAGCAGTGGCAGCAGCAAGGGTCCAGGGGTCCAAGGTGTGGTGGTAGGGCCCAACTGCCACAGGACAAGCACAGACTATGTCAGCGCAGCCCTCATTCACCCTGCTGCTGCCAATGGCCATGTCCAGGAGGGTCCAGGGACCTGGAATTCTGCAGCAGGCAATGCCTTCAATTTCCAGTAGTCCAGCAGCCAGGATACAATGTCTCTGTGGGCTGTATCTGGCCTCCAGGCCAGGTGTTTGACTCCCCTTCTCTAGACAAGAGACAGATATGAGGTCTGTAATTAAGTTTCACTATATTATTCAAACTTAAACTACCAAGTTGTACATACTTCAGGAATTTCATGAACTAACAAAAGCAATTATTTCTGTTAGTTTCTTGAACTAACAAGTTACTTCTTGTTTTGTAACTTTGCAAATTACTTACAAAGTAACTAATATTTAATCTCTGTGTAAAGGCATAATGTTATAATTGTGTACTACAACAATTGCAGAGGATAAATTCAATTTAGCTAAGCTGATTTTTAGGTCTACATTTGTCACTGATTCAGTTGTCATTTATTCCACCTTAGCACACCTGCTCACACACAAACCAGTTGCTCTGTACAGAGGAATAATCCAAAATAAAGTTTGAACTTTAGATTTTAATTATAGGGAACTGTGCTTCATGCAATATATTTGTTTCATGTAAGGGAAGGCATAGCATGCCTTTTCCTCTGCAACAGTTTAAGTAGGGGGCTCGCAGACAAGCTTTTACTTGCTTCTCTCTGCTGTATATTGATTAATCTCTCCGAGGACAGAGAGGTGGATATAAAACCCCTCACACTGAGAATTAGGAGTAAAGACAGGAAGACCTAGCAGTAACAATCTAGAAACAGTGGGTGTTTTTACATGTGCTCTGGGGTGGGAGAGATGCTTGAATTAGAGCAGCTCTGGGAACCACTCTAATTAAAGCTCCTGCAGCACCTCGCGTATCAGCGGCCCTACACTTGAAAATGTTGGCAGGGGAGATTTAACTAAAACTCATTGAACTAAAGCTCATTTTGAAGCACAGGAACACTGATACATGAGATGTGGAGGCTCGCTGGAGTGTAATTAGCAGCTCTAGCAGACTCAATTAATCAATCCTGCTTTGACATGCTGTAATAATAGTGCATTGGAGCAGGTTTCAAGATTAATCTTATGCTGAGTTGTATGTTCTGCTGTGACAGATTTGCATTACCAAATAAACTCTAGAGGAAATTAAAAGCCTGCCCCTTATATATGTCAACTAACTGGAACAAGATGGGGCAACTACCATCTTACAGGCAAGACTGATGTAACTATTCCTAAGACATATCCAGTACAAGAGTACCTAAGCTAGTCAATCTTTCTGTCTACAATAATGATGTTTCCAAAACTTGTATTAGCATCTTATTCTACTGAATGACTACTGCTAATAAATATTTTTCTGATGGATTCCCTATCCGTTTCTCAATACAGTAAGCTGTAATTGATCTAGTTCTTTATACAAATTCTTTTGCCATATTTGTAGAGAACTGTCTGCCCTTAGCCTTCTTTGCTCTAAACAAACCATGAACTGTTCTCTCAGCCTTTCCTCACCTGTCTTGCCAGCTTTTGAACTTATTTGGCAGGAGAGATATCATGATCAACAGTTTTTCCTAGGGTGAGGCCTATCCATTGCACTTAGAGCAGGCTGACTTCTGTGAGTTTCCCAAATGCAGAAAACTGCATTTGTACTTTCCCTCGACTTGCTCTTTCAGCCTTCTGGCTAGGAGCCAGCATGACTAGGGGACAGCTGAACCCTGACATCTTTGGCCTGCATACAGGATGCCTGCCATGGATTTGAGGAGTATCTGAAGTCCCAGACTGATGAGTCTAGAAGGAAGGAGACTTGCCCAGTGGTAGAACCACATGCAGACTTGAACAGATGAGCTCAGCTCAGTCGATTTGGAATCAGAACTAATATAGCCTTAAGCCCCCCAAAATGTACTATATATAAATAGGTACAACAATGCTGCTTAAAAGTCCGTTTATAGAGTACCTATGCTGAAACTTGCTGCGGTTTTAAAAAGGGGTAAAATATATCAATTCTGGATGAATCTAGTCTATGGGTACTATATCAGGCTATTATATACAGCTTTTTTAGAGCAGGTTTCTAAGGATCCTAGATCCCACTTCATATAACTACTCTTAATAATAAAAATGGAAGAAAAGGAAAGGAGAAGAGAATTGTTTTTAAGGAAACATTTCAGTTTTTAGTCCAAGAGCTAGCAAAGTATGTAATGGGCTTTAATAGAAAGATAATGGAGTTAGGGGAAAATAAACTTTGGGTTAGACATGAAACAAGCTTAGGAGCACCAGTGATGAGCATGACTGTAACTGCTTATGGCACTCTCCTGGGAGGGGAGAAACCAAGGTTATGAACTCTGGTGCAAGGCATCTTGCTGTAGTTTTTCCATGTCTTTGAAGCAGGGACTGGAACCCAGTAATCTCTAGGCTATACAGTTCTTACTTTCTCTTCCTCTCTTTGGCACAACGAATCTTAAATATATTTTGCAACGCAATGAAACAACTTCAACAGGCATAATAGACAGCGTGCCTCCCCATCAACTCATTTTGGCTTGCAAAAAGAAAACCATAGGTTTGAAAATGCTCAAGCCTGCAGAGACAGCATTTGTGGGTTTATTATTGTTGGTTTTCCAATGATATACATATCACATGTCTAAAATTATTTAGCAAAATGTGAAGTTCTTATGTTGGTCTCAATGCATCAGGAAGAACATTACAACCAATCTACAAGCTAAATTATAAGTCCAGTAAATGCATATTTATTGTTTTCCCACAGGTATGAGTTAGGAGCAGCTTTGTTCATTGGATGGGCTGGATCATCACTTTGTATAATTGGTGGCAGTATATTCTGCTTCTCAATAGCTGAAAACAACAAAACCCCAAGGTACAGAACAAAAGGTTGCACTTATTTTGCAAACAAACCCCACTACTGGCAAATTGGTGATCGTTAAGGCACAGAGAGGTAAATTTTAAGTACATGGCTAAAGTTTAATTACTGTCCAAAAGAGCTATGAAACTAGGCAAAAAATGGCATGAAGGAAAGAGAATCGGGATTTAAAGTTAACAAGTCTTTTTAAAGTGCCTGTACTATTGTTAAAGAAAGCCATTGTTTTCTATTACTTGTACTGTATTTACCAGAATCCAAAACTATGTCACATTTAAGACACACTCCCCAATAATTAGATTTCACACATGGAAAATTATAAATGTTGTAATTTCCAGGTAGAGAATCTAATTAGTGGAGGATCATTCTAAATTTGTCCTCAGCTGCAGCAGGGTCAGTAGCCTGACCCTTGCATTTTGCTCCCCTGCTGCTTGCCTCCCCCGCACCGGTGCCTGTTCCCTTTCCCCCCTGGCAATTACTCCCTCTGCATCCCTGCTGCCTGTCTCCTCAACACAGTTCCCAACCCTTGCTGATGCCTGAACCCTCACTCAGGCTGCTGTCCTGTCCCTGACTGGATCCCCCATGGATACTACAGCCCCATCCCTGGACACATTGCTACCGCATCCCCTAACCTGTTCCCTATGGCCTGATCCACATTTTTGATGGACAGCAGCTCAGGGGATAAGGCTGCAGTGAATGGGGAGGGGGGGAGCACCAGTACAGGTGACAGGATGGGGAAGCAGCACACACTGCTTCATATTTTTATGTATGAGTTGTAAATGCATAGTTCTCTTTCAGGATGGGGTACACATACAAAGGAGCCACATCTGTGATTTCCTCCCGGACAAAGGCCCACAGTAATACAGCAGACTTTAAATTGCCCAAAGACTCTCCACGGCACTTTGACAAAAATGCTTATGTTTAACTGTACTATCCTAAGAACCAGAGCCAATTTTTAAATCAGTTTGTACAGTTCGTTTACAGAGGAATTTCCAGAAGAGTATCGAAGCAACCGCCACCAGAACAATGAATTTTTAAAATATTATCTTGCAGGATTTTACATGTTGATATGCATTTTCTTATACAATGTTTTAAGAATTATATTGGTGGTATACATAAAATTTGTAACTGTAAGTCACTTGCTGATGTAGCCTTGTATAAAAAAAATAAACGGGATATTTACAGAAACTGTATGTCAGATTCTTTGTATGGTATCACGTATGCAATCTCCAATGCAGTACCTTGGAGCAGCAACATAGAAATGAATTCTAAAACAGGTCAAGTACTGGAAAAAGCAGTCAGGTTTTGTGCATTTGTGCAGCGTCAGAACTACTAACTTACCTTGCAACTCCAGTGGAGGTTAAGGGGTGCTGACCAGGCTGGGGAGCGGTTTGGGTACAGCAAGCTAGGGGAACTAGGGATGGCTAAGGAACCTAGATAAATCAGATCTGGTCAGGCTAATTGTGCCAGGCACAGACTATGGGAGAATAGTGTGTTGAGAGTGTGAGGAGAAAATGAGATAGGGTAGGAAGAGCAGAGTAAGAACATGAAGTTCTCCCACCTGAAGGGATTATGTGAAGGACAACACAATAGTTTTGAATAGGCTCCTCCATTCTGCCTCTGACCCTCTTCAACTCCCATTTATAGCTTTCTCCTAGTTTTCCTTCAGCCTACCTTTTCATACTTACCCTCTCTACAACATGGTTGCCCTTTTGCCTTTCACCCCAAAGCTGGCAAATCACTTATTCTGGCAATTGTTCAATCCTGTTCCAGATTGGCTGGGTGTGATCAGACATGTGACACTGCAAACAGGAGAAGACATTGTAGGAAATAAAAACTAGCCACCTGCTGCAGTCTTGCTGTTTGCATAAATTTCCAGAAAGGCTACAAGAATGCTTGAAAGGATTGCCAAATGTGTGGATGTCACATGGACTATGATATAAATAATAATCCAGATTTATTCAGAGTCTATGAATAACCACAGAATGTGTTTTGGTCTGAGTCACTATAATGAATTAGTTTCTGGTCAGAATCAAAGCCAAATCTTTCTTGAAGTTTGGATAGACAGGTCCTCAGTTTCACTGAAGTAGTATGCAATGTTGGCTCAATTTATCCTCATTATTGGTTTAGTATGTCCTCTAGTCATTACTGGCTTAGCAAAGGAAAAGAAAGGCAAGTATAATATTGCAGTTAAATAAAAGATAAGAAGCTATTTACAACAGTAATGATCACAAAAGTTTTTCTTTTAATTTAGTGCTTTTATCTATTTAAGTTTTAAACACTTAAGTCTTTATTAAATGAAGGCAGCTAATAACAGTAAATTAGTACAATTGAATACAATACAAAAACAAAAGTGTTCCATGCCACACATACCATTCTTGTTCTAATTTGAGTTGTCCTGTTATAGTTTTACAAATTTTATTTTACTGTGAATATACATTAAAAACCTATTCTAACAACTAAAGCAGAAACATCTTCCCAATACTGAGTTTTAAGGCATACTCTAAAAACAACTCTGTAAACTATGTCATTTTTCAGCTTTTGATGCTTACTGGAAACCATGTTGGAAAATGTTAACATTTTAATTTTAAGAAATACTTTATTTAAAATACTTACATTTTAATATAAAGCTTGGGACAAAGTACAAAAAATACATTTTAGAAATGCTTTCAAATACTGGTCTAGTAACACTGCAATAAACTCTGCCTATTGGCTAATACTTCTGGACTTCTTTAACAGCTGGTCTTAAAAGCAAACATTAGAAGTGAATGCTTGGCCCAATTAAGACAATGGAAATTCTGCACAGGAGCCACCAGGGCCAAAAATTTCTCCCGAGTTTCTAAACTGTGAGGACTAGTCGCATATATTTAAATATCCTTCCATACAATTCAAGGCTAAACACTATCAGATTCTCTTAAACAAATCTTCATGGTTGTTAATGTACAATACAAAGAAAACCCAGGAGTCAGAATCTTTTAGACCAGGACTGCCCAGCTGCGAGAGGTTGATTGTGGCCCCTAGGCCCAGCCAGCACTTTCTCTATTACCCTGGTTGCTGCTGCTGTTCCCCCTTCCTACGTCAGCTTTTGGTTCCTGCTCCTGCCCCAGGGGACAAGGTGGGGCAGTACAGCCCCAAGCGCTGGGAGTGCTCTGGTGCAGTGGAGCAGGGGAGCCAAGGAGGGAGCTACCTGCCTATGCGGTTCATTGGTGTCTATGTGGCGGAGAGGTTCAGCAGGGGGTGGGAGGTGCTACCCAGGGGCCTGTGGCTCACACTAGTGCAGTCCCTGGGTCAGGTGGCCCCAATCACCTGCAGTGTGGCCTGTGACTGCTTAGAAGTTGGACATCCCTGTTTAAGACAAGATATTTAATCTGAATAAAATCAGCAACAGAATCTCCTCCCATTTAGAATGCAATAGTTACAGATCTGAAGAATTGCTCCAATCGGTTACAGTGACTAGGCTGCTTTTTAATGTGCTTGTTGTATCAGCATCATGAAGTCCTGTTAACAAAGAAAGGAGAAAATAATGTCATACCAAAACAATTCTCAATCCTATTTTTGAGAGGTTATTTTCCTGGCAGTCAATTTTAGCCAATGACATCTTGGCTCAAGAAAAATCAATAACAAATCCCTATCGATTTCAATGGGGCCAGGGTTCCCCCACACCAGGGATATTATAGACATCTATAAAAGAATTTTGCCTTTGTCATTACAATGAGGCACTGATACTAGCACAGAAGTCCTCCTAGAACCTGCAGGTCATGTCCACACTACCTCAGGCGGATGCTAGAGAACTAAATGAAGCATGCTGCCATACCCATCTACATACACTGTGCCCTCAAATGGATGTAACATTGACATGTGCCCAGCACTGCAGTAGGGCAGCCACATTGCACCCATTTCAGGGAATAGTGTACATGGAGCAAGCATGGCATGCTTCACTTTGGAGCTTCCCAACGTGGTCTTGAGGTAGTACAGATATGCCCAAAGTATCTCTTCTATACAGAAAAATGAAACAACTCTAAAGGGCAGTGTCACAGGGAGAGAAAGACCGGGGAGACTCCTGAGTCCACAGGGAGAGCCCCAGGGCGAGAAGCCGGGGGTAGAATGGAGAAAAGGAAAATAAAAAAGAGTAACTTGCTCACCGCAGGATGGGAGGAGGAGCGGAGACGGCAGGAGAAGCCCTCATGGGGCGCAGATCACGCCTTAAGTTACCTGCGGCTGGCAGATGACGTCACTCCCAATCGCTGGCTGGTGGAAATAAAAGAACTGGTGGCGAAAAGGAGCGGGGCGTGCACATGGCTGCTGGGAGGGAGCCTGGCTGGTGGAGTCAGCTGGAGACGTGGAATGCCAGAGGTGAGTACCCATGCTCACCACAGGGAACTAAAGGAACCCGGGGGAGAGCCAGCGCCCAAGGCCAGCATGGCAGCTGCAGGCAAGCCGGGAGAGGAAACGGTATGAGCCTCAGCAGCACGGAGAGATTAACAGTCCAGGGAAGACCTGGACAGAGGGCTGCTGCTCAGGGAAGACCCGGAGAAAGGGGCACTGTGCCTAGGGGACCCAGACAGAGGGTCACACTGGTAGGATACCAGAGAAGGAGTGGCATGAGGCTGGGATAGGCGGAGAGGGGTCACAGAACCAAGCCACAGGCAGGTGGCACTGCCAACAAGCGGAGGGATAAAGAGGCTGTCAGCTCCGTAAGAAAGCCCAATAGGGGCAGGGTTATGCCTCTCTTGAGGCTCACTGAGCTTTTCGTTTGAGTTCTGGAGGGAGTTTTGTGTTTCCCTGCATTAGAAGGGGCTGAGATGGTGGAGGCAGGGAGTTGGAGCAAAAGGTGAGCTCATTGTTTAAGTATCTAGGGGATATTCGGCCAACCACGGAAACAGCCAAGATCCGCTGGGCAAAGGGCGAGGTGCAGGGGAGGAGGAGCCTCGCAGAAGACATCTTAGAAGCAGGTGACCAACAAGGGCAACCGTGCTGCATGAAGCCCCATCCACTGAAAGATTCAAGTCGTGGCAGGAGAGAAGGGGCAGGTTGCGGCACGTGGGAAGACCTCCTGGAAGGCCACCTGCAATGGCAAAGGCGAGTACTGGCAAGCACTCGGATGAAGGAAGCCCAAGGTAAGATGTACGAGGCCTGGCGGGTACAGGCAGTATCTTGAAACTTCAGAACTAAAAGCAATTGTGTATGTCCCTCACAAGAAAGATGGGACTGTCTCCCTTCAAACTGTATAAACAGGTCTAGATAAGCCTAATAGTCATCAGATAGAAATCTTAAACGTCAGCAGGTCCAAGGATGAATATTATTCTCACATTAAAATGATTCTGGTTTCTGGAGCTGAAGCAATTCAAAAACAACATTCTCATTTAGAGGGTATGGAAGAATATTTTCCAGGTAGGTTAATTTAAAAAATGGTTGGCTGTAGCTTTGGGGAACTTAGAAACATTTAGCATCTGTTTTACAAAGTTAAACCACCTTAATTTTTAAAAAATATTTGACTTTTCCTTCTAATCAGATGCTGTGATAATAACATTTTACATTACAGTGAAGTTCTCCTTTAACTACATCAGCTACTTACACCTGATTTTTCCCTCAAATGTTGTAAAGGTTTGAAAAGTGTTCCATGTTACCTTCCTCCTTTGTCATATTCGCCTTAGGAGCACCCCAGGCCTGAACCATTGATATAGTACTGGGTCCATAATTTTTTTGAATTGCAGTTCCCTTCTGACCTCTTTCATCTTTTGCCAATAAACTTTCTTCTTCAACAGAGGATATATCCCAGTCATCATCATCAACTTCTGTGAACTGATAAAAAAGTAGTTTTTCTTTTAAAAAGGAAAACTATTTTCTGACTTCAACTTATAAAGATAGATTCTTTTGACAATCTATTTACAAGACACACAGGAGAAAACTAGAAATATTTGGAAGTGAATACTTACAAAGTAAGATACTCTGATGTACACTGTATGAAGGCTACGTGGTGTTGTGACATATTACCTTACTTTTATGTTTCATTGGTTAAAAAACTACCTACATGCTTTTAACCTCTGCACTTGAATGCAATAAATTATTTTAGTGCCAGACTCTTAAAAAGCCCCACAAGAAGTGACAGGAACTGCAGAAGTTAGAGCCAGACATTTAGGTGGTAGAAATCAGTGCAGTCCCACTCACAATCAGCGCAGTCCCCATACATTGGTTTACACCAGCTGAGGACTGGACCCAGTGATCACACTATGATGTTTATGTAGCTACACTGCATGCTATGTGTGTGTTATAGTGTACCTTGCCTAACAAGGTATCTGCAGCCCTTGACTAGTGTTCCTAAGCATTACAGTTTTATAAAGGATTTGATTACATATTAGGTTATTACTAGTTTAAGAAAAAATTAATATAAGCCATGACATTCAGAGTGTCTGTACAAAAGTGTCAAACAAGCTTTAGTTCAAGTGCCCTTGCTACTATTTTGAAGTGCACAGACATCGATACATGAGACACTGAGAAGCACTTTAATTAGAGCTGCTCTTGCAATTAAAATGCCACTTACACCACCCCCAGAGCACATGTAAAAGTGCCCTCAGTTTCTAATGAGAGAGTCACTTCTCTCTCAGGAGAATGAGTGTAAAAATGTTCAGGATTTTTTTTCCCAGAGCAAAAATAGCTGTTCCAGGAGCAAAAGAACCTGGGAATAACCCGGTTTAAAACGCTTCTGGGAGAGATCATGTTCCCTTCATGATTCCATACTGTGCTACAGGCAGAGACAGACAGACCCTGGGCAGTTTGCGTTAGTCCATCAGGGCTGTCCTGTGCACTACAGCCATCTGTCATCTGTCACCAGGCAGACTGAGGGAGCTTGCAGAACATATTGAGATCTGTGTACACTGAGACCTGGCTGAGCTGCATCAGCACTGCACTGCAAGCTCTCTGATCTTCAGGATCTCAGCATTCAGGAGTCTTATTCAGGGTAAGTTTTCTAACAGGAGACCCAAACCAGGAGAATTCTCCCAGGTCCTTTGAATATGTGTACACAGCTTAAGACACTATAGGCCATATAGGTTATCTGCCAGAAACAAGTTTTTCTTTCCTTGACTTCTTGTATTTTCAACTATGCAATTTTAATACTGCACAAACCATTTTTAATATGTAAGGTTCCTTGAATGAAGGGGGAAAATAAAAGAAGGGATAAAAAAGAAAGTTGAGAAAATGAAAAAAGAATAGAAAGTATTTGGTACAAAATTATCATAAAGGCTCTCTGTATCCAATTATTTAATTGGTACCCAACCTTATAGTAACTGTTGTCAGCTTTGGCCATTTTCAGGAGGCCTGGGCCAAGCTGCAGGAGAGTGACATGAACTATGGCTCACAAAACTGTTTTTGCATGCCTGCAAAATTAATCTTTGCAGTGTTACAAGTGGGAGGTTTAACTGAATGTGCAAAGTCATTAATCTGCACAACTAAATAGTGGAACCTGGGTGCATCTACATGAGATGCTTTACTCAAGATTAGAGCTAATTACTGTGTAGTAGAGGTCACTGTCTACACATGCAGATGCTTACTGCACAATAATTGGCTCTAATAACAAACAAATTTGCTACCTGCAAATACATGTAGCAAATTTACTCATGATTACTTACTGTGCCGTATGGCACGTGTAGATGGCTGACTAGGAGCAAACTTGATCCTGGACAGCTAGGCAGCCTGGGGCAGCAAACTGGGCACCAGAACCTGGATGGGGACCATGTCCTGGCAGCAGGGAGCTCCTACCCCCCTCTCCGATCACAATCAGAGCAGGGACCAGGGAGACTGTTCCCACCGCCTGCTCCACAATTGCAGAGCAGGGGCTGGGAACAGGCTCCCCAGTCCCAACCCCACAGTCACAGATTGGGGGCTGGGAACTGTCCTGGTCGGGGGAAGGACCCAGCTTTGTGCCCCTATTAGGCAATCAAGATGCAGGGCTTGGGAAGTGCTGCAGGGGAAGGGCAAGTCTCAGTCCCCTGCCTTGATCCACCAATGGGGCAGCTAGCAGTGAGCCCCCAACTGGACAGGGAATCCTGGAGCTCCTTCATCCCTGCTTGTGTAGATGCCCGCCATGGGTGTATTTACTGTAATTTACTCTAGAGTAAACCCACCCTAGAGTAAATGCATGTGTAGATGTGTCCTCTGCCACTTAAATTAAGTGAAAGACCTGGTAGGAAACAAAACCTTCCCAAAAGTCAGAAACAAGTAATCCATAATACAGCACACTGCAATACTATGAGAGTGTTAGTATAATTAATGGGCAAGATAACACAATGTGTCAAATGTAACTTATGCTATAGTATGTACACCTTAGTTAAGCTTCTAAGTTATAAAAGCAAAAGCAGATTTGTAGAGAATACTGTAAATTAAAGAAAGAAAAAAAGAATATTAATAAGAAGAAATCCTTCCTTCAGTTTCACATAGAAATACATTTTGACTACCTGACACCTTGCAGAACCATGGAAATATTGCTTGAGTCTTGTTTCTAGAATCTCAGCAAGGCTAAGAGTATTTGAACTGCTGTGGTTAGGGAAAAACAGGTATATATACTGCAAACTGGTGAAAAAATTGGATCCAAAAAAGCCTGCAAGCCAGTCTGCAGGTCCTCCTCCTTGTCTTTCCTGAATTTCCCCAAAAGAAGTGAGTAAGCATATGTATTCTGCTATAATTGGCAGCACAATACACACTTACCCCAGTGCCTCACTTATCATTTAGGTGTGATCAATTAAAAAAGACATCACTTGTCTTGTTTATCAGTAACAACCTGGTAAGAACTCCTAATTCCAAAGCATTAAAAAGACAACAAAACAAAACAACACAACATTACACAAATTATATGGACAACATAAATTCAATTTTTTTCTTGTTCACAGCATCTGGTAGGAGTAATTGTTTTAAATTAGCATGTTGGATTTGCATATTAAGCTTAAAGAACAAAAGCCAGGTAAGAGAGGTGAATCTGTATCTCATCTGAATACAATACAGTCCATCATCATCATATTTCTTGTGCCAGACAATCTCATATGTAGGAACATCTCCTAAAGAACTCCTTCTTTCTCAATTTCATATCTGCCCTTTGTATCTCTTGCCACTGACACCTTCTATATCAAGGATGTCCAACTTCTAAGCAGCCAGGGACACCAGTGGGGCAGCATGTCTGCAGGTCA
>JAGPOW010003316.1:107285268-107308619 GCA_030014935.1 Caiman crocodilus | reverse complement strand
CCCGGTGCTCTTTCCTGCCAAGGCAGGGGGTCGGACTAGATGATCTGCCCAGGTCCCTTCCGACTCTAGACACTATGATACTATGATACTATGACTTGGTGGGTCATAGATTCACAGATGTAGGGTCGGAAGGGACCTTGCAGATCTTCTAGATCAACACTCTGCCTTGGGCAGCAGAGAAAATGGGGCTCAAATGACCCCAGCTAGGTAATCATCAAGCCTCCTCCTAAAGACCCCCAAGGCAGAAGCCAGCACTACTTCCCTTGGAAGTTGGTTCCAGATCCTAGCCACCCTGACTGTGAAGTAGTGCTCGACAGTGCTACACTAGCTAGCATTACAGGGAAAAAGAGACTTGACGGTCATGATTGACCACAAGATAAACATGAGCCTTCAATGTGATACTGCGGCTAGTAAAGCAAGTAAAACATTGGTGTTCATCCATAGATGCTTCTCAAGCAAATCCCAGGATGCCATTTTCCCATTGTACTCGGCCTTGGTGAGGCTGCAACTGGAATACTGTGTCCAGTTTTGGGCTCCACAATTCAAAAAGGATGTGGAGAAGCTTGAGAGAGCCCAGAGAAGAGCCACACGCATTATCAGAGGTCAGGAAAACAGACCTTATGAAGAGAGGCTGAGAGCCATGGGACTCTTCAGCCTGGAAATGCGCAGGCTCAGGGGTGATCTGGTGGCCACCTATAAGTTTATCAGAGGTGCTCACCGGGATCTGGGGGAACGAATGTTCACCAGAGCGCCCCAAGGGATGACAAGGTTGAATGGTCACAAATTCCTCCATGACCATTTCAGGCTGGACATAAGAAAGAACTTCTTTACAGTCCAAGCCCCCAGGGTCTCGAATAAACTGCTGCTGGAGGTGGTTCAAGAACCTACTCTGAACGCCTTCAAGACACTTGGACATTAGGAGGCACTACTTGGACATTAGGAGGCACTACTTCACAGTTAGGGCGGCTAGGATGTGGAACTGGCTTCCTAGGGAAGTGGTTCTTGCTCCTACCTTGGGCATCTTCAAGAGTAGATTGGATAGGTACTTGGCTGGGGTCCTGTGACTCATTCCTGCCATTGGCTGGGGGTCAGACTAGATGGCCTGCTCTAGGCCCCTTCTGAACCTAGTTACTATGAAACTATGAAACACATTTGGATGTTTATCTTGCTGGGATCCTATGACCCCTGCTGACTTCCTGCCCCTCAGGCAGGTGGCTGGACTCGATGATCTTCTGAGGTTCCTTCCAGCCCTAATGTCTATGAAATCTACTAAGTCCCTTCTAACTCTAGATATCTATGAAATCTATGAAATATTGCAGGTGCAAAAGTAGTGTCAGAGGTCTGTTCTATTCTTTGTAGCTGACCTTAGAGAAAATCTAAAATAGAAAAGGAGTGAGAACTTGCTTTTGTCAGTATGACTGTGAAGAATAAAAGTAGCAAAGTTTGGTTTGTAAGCCAAACTTCTGGACAGAATCATTCATTTATGTTTTTACTGTAGGATACAGATCATAGTTCAAATGTGGATCCTTGACCCTGCAAACACTTGCTCATAAAGTTTTGAATTTGTATTAGTACAATTGTTTTTCATGTAGGTTGTCAAGCACCTTACAATATGGTTGAAACTTTTAAAAATATCTGAATATTAAAAGGGAAAATCTTCATGAGAATGTTCCCATATTTTTCCACCACTTATATATTTAGGTAGCTGCAAAGCTTAGACTAGAGCCTAGGACATTCTGAACTACTTGAAGCAGCAATTCTGGTTCAGCTGAGTGTATTTCTACATGCCCACCACTTTTGACAATAAGGGTATTTAGGTGCCTGAATAAGAACCTAACTTCAAACATGTATTTCTGAAAATAGTAAACCAATTGCCCAAATGGAAAACCCCACCAACAACCAATCATGTAACTCAGTAAACTTTATTCATTCACTGTTGTTCCTGTTGGTTTGTATCCCCAGTTCTTTGTTCATTTGACTTTCAAAATGCAATCTCTCCAAGGCAGAGATTATCTCTATCTGAGAATGAGATTCTACAAAACAGGTAAGTAGTGTCAAATGCCAATGATTCTCAACCAAGATGCCATGGCATCCTGGTGTGGCACAAGATCCTTTTAAGCATGCTAGGGGGTGCTGCGCGATACTGGCACTGTTTGGTATGCAAACACCTATACATGATATACAGTGTAAACCCAGAGACCATGAATGTCAAAAACATTCTGATCTGGTGTGGTCTGCATTCTTTGCAACAAAAAAATTGATCTATAATTTTCTGTAGCCAAAAACTGAATGGAAGCTAAGAGCTGGTATTTACTAGAGGTTACCTTGAGTTTAATGAGGAGGACTTGAATTTGAAAAGGTTGAGAACCACTGGTTTAATGTGATTTGGGGCATATGTCTACCACATAGTTCAGCTTTGAAGCATTTTTAAAACACATTGATGTTATCATCTATGAGGTTTTTTTTTTAAATTAAAACATTATCCAAAAATATTACTTTGATATATAAAAATAATGAAAAAAAACCTTTGGAGGGTTTTAAAGGCATTTCAATCTCCTCCTCCTCCTTTTCACTGTCTTCTATCCAGTCTATAGCAGTTTTGTTTGTGGTTATGCCACAGTCAGATACGCTGCTGCTGGATGGTTTTGTCTGTAAAAGTTCTGGTGATATGTAAGACTGCTTAATATCATCATCATCCACTTCATCCTCTGAAGTGAACGGAGGTGTTCTAAAACAAACAAAAAAAACCAGATGGGTTATTTAAGAACTTTGAAATCTTGAGCTTTCTGGGTATTCCCTAGGAAGTGTATGTAAGTTTTTTATTTGAAAATAATGGTGCATCATATCACCTCAAAATACACAAATAATATATTAAAGAAACTTCAAGTAACTAATAAACTGACATCTTAAATGAACTCTCTTATACCCTCTACCTATATAACAAAAGTCAAATCATAATCAGCTGCCCCGATTAAAAAGTATAAGCTTTTGTGAATCAGGAGGAAAAGCAAGAGTCCAGAATCAAGACACCCTAACAAAAAAATTCTGCTACTTAAAAAAAAAATAAAAATAATAAAAAAAAAAAATAAAAAAATCTAGGGACAAGTTGCAGAAGTTTCCCAATCTATCCCACCTGTTCAGTTGGTGACAATGAAAAAGACATTTCTAATATAACCAGTACCTAAGTAATTTATGATTTTACAAACAACACTAATATCCTGAATGTCGCTCAGGAAAAAAATCAACAGATAGTACAATTTATAGAATATGGGTGTAATATGTTGCACATGACTAACATGAAATATTGTGTTTAATTTTGTGCATATTTATATAGCTGTACAGTCTTGAAAAATAAAGATTTTAACAAGGCAAGAGAAAATCTTGGACAGGCTAAAAATATCTTATATTTACGTCCCTGTCACTAAAGGCTAAGTACTATAGATATACCAGATCAAATGAGAATGTTGGATTAGCAATTATGACAACAAACTCAGAAAGAAATGTATTTTAGAATAAATTATAAAAATATGGTTCATAAAATGCTTGTGATTTTAGCTTAATAATAGGTTTTCACATCCTAGATCTATCAGCATCTAAGTAAGCTCAGCTCACTAAAAAATATTATCTTCAAAACCAGAAGTGAGCAAAACTTACGCAATGCTAGCTGTTCTTCTGGATACTCCATCTCTAAAAACATGCTTCCTGGGTCTGTAAGAAATAAAACAAGTTATTTAACTTCCATTGTCCACTATATATGCAGTGAAAATTGTCTTCCTTTATATATAGGAATGGGCACTCTGTGATAATTCCTATTAACATTAGTCAGAAATAGACATATCAGCTCTCTTGTACATGAAAAGAACAAACTTGTAACATTTTTATGATGATATTTGAATTATCTCTGTGGCATGAGTGCTAAGAAAATGCTAAATCTTACTTTGGTGTAGATGTGTTTTCAGCAACAGACATTTTTTGTCCAGCTGGGCGTACATTTTTAGAAGTCCATTTTACAGGTTTTTCTAACGATGTTGATAAGGTAGTTCCTAATTGAATCAACATCTGTTTATCTACAAAATAAAATATCAAATCTCAACATTAGAAGGTCATTGTTGGTGAGGAACCTTAAGTGGAATACATCTAAGGAAAAGATGAAAAAAATTAAATTTCTCTGAGAACCAGCCATGAATTTTGCCCAGTTTTAGAAAATATTTCTGAAAATAAATGAAAAGTATAGAACTGTTTAAACAATGTCATTTAGTAGGCAGCAAAAACACAGCATGAAAGATCTGCATAAAAAGATTACAAAGGTAACCATAAATAACTATACACATAGACCCTTTACTTTGAGAATGAAATATATGCACTAGAATTATATTGGGTTTCAAAAACAAGTACAAAAACAAAATCCGGAAACCAGTAAAATAAAATTATCTAACCTTCTGAAGAACGATGGGGGATGGAAACAAATCTACTACAAGATGATGAAGATCTCTCTTCAATTCTGAAGCTGATCTGACGTTCAAGGTTTTCCCGGATTAGTTGCATGTCAGGCATCTGTTTCTCTTTCTCTTCTCTAGCAGATTCAATAGCAAGTAAAATTCTATTTAAATGGTCACTTGGGATACCACGAACACCCTGCAGAAAATAACACATTGCTGTTTCATGTACATCATGTTTAATATAAATATACTTAAGCCTGTCTTGATCAACAGAGGCAGCGAGCTGGGGGAAAGACTTGAGGTAGACTGGACAGCCAAAATGGCATAATTTCCAGGGGTTGGAGAGTGGTGCTGGACCATGCCCAAGGGAGGAGGAGATATTCAGGTGAGATAGTGCACACAAAGCCCATAGCAGGTGGAGGGACTCTTGGGAGGAAGAAGTAACCCCAAAATGGAACCTGCATGGAAAATGAACTAGGAAGTGGCCCAGTGAATTGTGGGTGGTATGGGAGCTATTAGCTCTGTTAAAGCCACTTTCATAGCAGTTCTATATCCTGGACAGTGGAGCGGGTTGGGCCTGGGTCTCCTTACCTTAGCCACTCCTTTGGAGAAAGGGAGAAATATTAAGGGCACAGTAAAATATATGCACAGGTCCACTGGGAATACAGTATGTCAAGAGGAAAACAATACATGAAGGGGCGACAAAGTGCATCTGCACCCAATGACCGTCTCAAACAGAAAAAATGAAAGCAGTGCTCTTGCATGCAATCTCAGAGCTGTACAGAGGATGCCTACAGCAGGCACTCAGTAACACACAGGAACATTCATACTCTTTCCTCATGAAGATGCTCAGTGTCTTCCAAACATGGCATCTCTGGCGGTGGTCTCTGAAGAACTGTTGGGGCTTCTCCTCCTCTTCCTGCTCGAATGGCTATGTCAGTCCCTCTGCCTCTCCTGTGCAAGTGCTGCCCACCTCATCCTTCTTGTTACAGATGTTGCATACAGCACAGCAGGCAACCACAATTTTGGGCAGGTAATTCTCTCTCTCTAGTCCAGGGGTGGGCAGTTATTTTGGGTGGAGGGCTGCTTATCGAGTTTTTGTAAGCTGTTGAGGGCCACATGGGCATCCCCGCCCCCTGGTAGCCATCTTGGTAAGTCCTGTGCCTTTACCTTTGACCTTTGCCACCAGAAGTCCCTCCCCCTGCCTCCAGAAGTATAGCAAGAGGTTTTGCCATCTTGGAACCAGAAAAACACCAAATCATATTCTAAAATGTGAAGATCTACAACATTAATTAATTTATTTCAAAAATATTTTTGTCCTGGTTTACATGTGTTTGTGTAATGTGCATAGAGGCAATTGTATATAATAGCTTAAAAAGAAGTATCATTCTTGTATATTGTGGGTGGTGGGGAGCATGGGTATATGTGGGGTGTGGGCCTGCATGTATGGCAGTGCAAGATGGGGTGTGGGTGCATGTGTATGGTGGGGTGTGCATGTGGGACTCGCTCTATAAACATACACCCACTGTCCCTGCCTGCACACATACTCTGCCCCTGCCTACACTCTCTCTCTGTCCCTCTGCCTGTGTGCAAACATTCCCCCTGTACCAGCAGGGACCTGTGCTGGCTGGTCCAGCCATGCAGGCAGGAGCCACATGGTCCTGGAGCAGGAAGAGGCAGGAAGCAGAAAAATGGCTGAGGGTGGGGCAGGGCTGGGCTCCTGCCTCCTGCTGCAGGCTCCCCCTGGGTCCTACTGTCCCTGGCTTCTGTCATGTTTGACAGGCAGCCAGGAGCAAGCACATAAATATTCTCTAAATTTTTTTAGGGGTCCAGTGGGCTGGATGGAATGGCCTGGCAGGCCGAATCTGGCCTGCAGTATGAATTTTGCCCGCCCCTGCTCTAGTCTGACACCAGGCACCCCCTGGCCTTCAGCCCTCCGAAGTGGTTGCAACTTCCACATAGTTATTGCCAGCAGCTTGTCCCCTGACAAAGGAAACCTGGGAATAGCTCTGCACAGATTCCCAAAACACTGGTCTTCTATATTCTGATGTTCTCCTGCCGCTGCTCATCATTTCAGGGGTCTAGCACAATCTTCTTCCTACCAGTCTCCTTTTTTTCCTGTATCAAGGGAGAGGAGATTGACATCATATATCTTGACTTCAAAAAAGCCTTCAATCTGGTGTACCATGATCACCTCTTGGCAAAACTGACTAACTGCAGCCTTGGGTCCACCATGATTCATTGGCTGGGGAATTAGCTCCATGGTCAGACCCACAGGGAGGTGGTTGACAGAAGTCAAACATCATGGTGCCCTGTGATCAGTGGGGTCCCACAAGGCTCTGGCCTTGGACCTATACCGTTCAACATCTTCATTAATGATCTGGACATTGGAGTCAGAAGCAGACTCGCCAAATTCATCATTGATACTAAACTCTGGGGTAAAACATTCACAACTGAGGACAGGAGGGTGATCCAGGCTGACCTTGATAGGCTCAAGAAATGGGTGGACAATAACCTGATGTTGTTTAACACTGAAAAATGCAAGGTTCTCCACCTTGGGAGCAAAAACCTGCAGCATCCTTATAGGCTCAGCAGCGCTATGCTGGTTACCACTAGGGATGAAAGGGACTTGGGGATCATGACTGACCACAGAATGAATATGAGCCTTCAATGTGATGCTGCAGCCAGTAAAGCAAGCAAAACGCTGGCTTGCATCCATAGATGCTCCTCAAACAAATCCCAGGACATCATTCTCCCGTTGTACTCGGCCTTGGTGAGGCTGCAGCTGGAGTACTGCATCCAGTTTTGGGCTCCTCAATTCAAAAAGAATGTGGAGAAGCTTGAGAGAGTCCAGAGAAGAGCCACGTGCATGATCGGAAGTCAGGAAAACAGACCTTACAATAACAGGCTGAGAACTATGGAACTCTTTAGCTTGGAAAAGCGCAGGCTCAGGGCAATCTGATGGCCACCTATAAGTTTATGAGGGATGTTCACCAGGATCTGGGGGAACAATTGTTCACCAGAGTGTCCTAAGGGATGACAAGGTTGAATGGTTATAAACTCCAGCAAGACTGTTTCAGGCTGGACATAAGGAAGAATTTCTTCACTGTCTGAGGCCCCAAGGTTTGGAGTAGCCTGCCACTGGAGATGGTACATGCACCTACATTGAATGCCTTCAAGAGAAATATGGATGCTTATCTTGCTGTGATCCTATGACCCCCAGCTGACTTCCTGTCCCTTGGGCAGGGGGCTGGACTCAATCTTCAGAGGTCTTTCCAGCCCTAATGTCTATGAAACCTAAAACCTGCAGCCGAAATTGGAGATAGTCCCAGAGCAAGTCATCCTCGTTCATCATCCACCTTATCTTCTGAACAGGTCTGAACACAGATTAAAAAAAGGTCTACAGAGTGCTATATAACAGAATTGTCCAGTTCAACCCTTTGACAATACATCTGCTGTAGCAAAATGTGCATCTACTTATTGCTGCAGCTGCGGACTCCACAAAATGCAGGCTTAGAACGGGAAGCCAGATACGTCATTATAATCTGGCATAACCGATTTGTAATAGCTTAAGGAGACCACAACAAGGAATGTTGATGCTGCTGCACTTACAGATTGAAAGTGGTGTTGTCTTGCTCTCAGAAAGAGGTGCCAGGTAAATTGTAGGACTTTCTCCACGGCTGTCACGCAGAAGCCAGGCATTTTTCTTGAAGTGTCCCACACAGTGCTGAAGCAGGTACTTTATAATACACTGGGGGAGGCAGCGTTACAAAGGTCCCTCAAGCTATTGACAGACATTCAATTAATTTAAAGGCGTGATGGGATCTGAGCTGCAATTCCAATAATCAAGCCCCCTGTAATACTACAGGTGCATGGCAGTAGGTGCGATTGGGGAGAGGGATCAGGAATCAGATCCCAATTGCGCCCTATTACTAATGTAGAGGGAGCCCACGATCATGATTGTTGGCCCCCTGTGAACTGGTAAGTAGCAAGCCAGCTAGAGCACAAGTCAACTTATCGGCATGCCCAGCCATGGGAGTGGATGGGAGCCCTTCACATCAGTGCACTCCTGTAGCTGGGAATGCCAGTCAGCTGACTTGAGCTTCCAGCCTCAAAAGCACACGAGCAAAGGGCTACAATGCACTCCCATGGCTGTGAATACTGATCAGCCAACTAGCGTGCCAATCGTGACTAGAAAATATTGATCAACTGACTGCTACTTGTTGGTGCATGGGGAGCTCAGGATGCTGATCCTGAGCTTCCCTTGCACTGGTAATACAGCAGGCTGGCTGGTGCTGCCAGCCACAGAAGTGCACCAGAGTCTTGAAGGGCTCCAATGTGCTCCTGTGGCTGGAAGTGCCAATCAGCTGACTGGCACTACTAGCCAAGGGAGTGCAAAGAAATCCTTCAAGGCTCTGGTGTGCTCCCGAGGCTGGCAGCAATGATCAGCTGACTGGTGTTCTCAGCCTCAGGAGCATAATGGGGTCTTGCAGGGCTCTGGTGTACCCCAAGGCAGAGGGTGACAATCAGCCCACTGATGCTCCCAGGTCCGACAGTGCACAGGAATGCTTCAAGACCCCAGTGAGATGGGAAACAACCACAAAGTTAGTACACATTCTATGTTTTATCACGCCGTTAACTGCATGAACGTGTGACTGGGCTGCTTCTTAAAATGTGATTAACTGGGTAATCATGTCTTAAGTGTAATGTCTGCCAGGGGCCTGATACCAACTGCTTCTGCTACTAGTACAAGTCGTGGCACACACCCATTTACAGCAACAAACACAGCTTGCCTCCTTGAACGCAGTAGTTATAATGAGACTTTTTCCTGGTTTGTGCTGGGAGCTTTGCCTCTCACAGCCTATAACATTATAATGTACATCCATGGCCTTAAACTATTAATTCATACTTATTGATTCTGATTTTGCTGTACTTTAGGGGGGAAAAGGTTGTGGGAAGCAGTACTGAGGAAAGATGGATGAAGGCATATATTAAAAGGGTATCAAAAACTCACTATATTTTTCATATAGGAACTACTGAAAACTCTCACCTTGGGAATTAGAGAATTTGAATTAGTCAGTGGGAATTGGAGATAAAATCCTAACGCCTGGGGGAATTTCAGCAATCCCCTTAAGCAAGCTTCTCTAGCTTATAATGACAGTGGACTTCTACTTAGAAAGGTTAGTAGGATACAGTAACTTTGAGAGCTGTGATAGAAACTGAAGGGGAAAGGGAAAAAAGGTGGGAGAAAGGACTATTTCCCTCAATTAATTTACAAGCACCTTACCATTTTAATTCCCAAGGATTCCAACTTTTCCTCCAGGGCCTGCTCCAAAACAGCTCGTAATTCTTTAGTTAATGAAGGATGAGTTTTCAAAGCGCTTATTAAATGCTGGTTACTTCTGCCTATTTTGTGATCGCCTTTCTCTATTTCTGAAATAAGAAAATCGCATTGAAAAAATGTTTAAAATGCATAGTACATGGGACACATACTATAGTTAAATTAAGCATGCAATTCTTTATAACAGCATACACATCAATATTTTTTGTAGTTGGATTGTATTTGTTCAGTCTCGCTCTTTTCTTAAAAATGTCTAGCACTATCTTATGATAATTAGAGCACTCAGAATCCATCATTTAAATAACCTCTAAATAGTCACTTGCCTTGAGTGTCAATGCTTTTTTCATGCTACAACAACAAAAAGTTATATGCATTAATATGGAACTGTGTGTGCTTGTGGGAAAGGAAAATGATCTGTGATAACTAATTTAGCATTGAACAACACAGCTGGACTCTGGTTCATGTCGCCTAATTAGATATATGACAAGCAAGTGACTTTCCTCCTCCTCTTAAAATGTGTTCCAAAATAATGACATAGTTTCTGCTTTACTAGAGTCCAAAGGATGTAGTTTCATTCTGTAAGAGTACAGAGCATCACACATGCATAAAACAGGGAAGGTAGCGTCAATTCTATTTCTCGTTTTATACATCTGTAATATCATCAACACTTATACAATAATACTAAATCCTTAATAGGTAAGTAAAAAGGTAAAAGATAAATTAGGCTTGGGTCTTAACATGGCACACAAGGGCAGAAGTGGGATAAGATTCTTCACACTTCCTAAACTACAGAATCTGCCTTAATTCTTACCAAATAATCATGACAATTATGCCTACCTCTGTTCTCTATTTGCCAGGGCATAGAGTGGGAGTATGTAATACCCCAGAAAAGGATATGGTAAATCCAAACCTCCTTTCTCTGGAAGACCAACAAAGAACTGTACAGCACTAATTCTTGCCAGTGCTCTTTCTGGAGCAGCATCCCCATGTACCATCCATGCTCTGGGCTGTGCTGTTTATATAATGTCTGATTTAGTACTCTGTGATTTTTAAAATAAATGTGGTCATGATAAGCCTTATTAAAACCCAGTTCAATTCAGCTTTAGAGTTTTCTGTGCTTACTGACTTCTGATACAGTCACAAGCAAACACCTCTGCTTTTACAGTTAGTATGTGACAAAGCATTAATGCTTTGTTAGTGCTATAGAGAATAATTTAATTGGAGCAGTTAACATTCAGGGCTTCACCTGAATGTGGGCAGGATTTAATTAAGTAATCAGTGTTCATGGCTTTACCTGGATGTATTTGAGGAAGCAAGAACAACCATAGAGGACTAAGCCTTCTTTTAAAATAGGGCTTAGTTAGGAGACAGCCCAAGACAGAGAAGTAGTTCAGGAAGGAGGAGAGACAGCCGTCTGGTATTGGCTTTGAGAAATGGGGACAAGATGCAAGAGGTAGTATTGGGGGTTGCTGCTCTACTAGAAAAAAGAAACTTAGACTTGTGTCCAGGTGGGACAAGAAATGTAAGCCTCAGGTTGGCAGATGATGGATTAGTTGAGTTTTGAGATTTCTACTAAGGAAACCTGGGAGAACACCCCTTTCATGACTTTGAAAGAAAAGAGGATCTTAAAAACAGTCCTTATGTAGTACTAAGAAAGTGGTGGGCAGGACAGTATCTGTTTGGGTCTTTATTTGGGTTTTGAAATTTTATAGGCAGCTAGTACTTTGTAACTGCCCAATATAAGAACCCTTAAAGGAGCCTGACTTTTAGGAGGCTAGGACTAAACACTTTTGAAAGTCCAGTGCCTTTAAGATGCCAGGCTTGACCAGAAAAAAAAAAAAATCAATGCATTTAATACTGTTGTAATTAAGCCCAAACTCAGAATTAACCAATGTCAAAACCAGAACAGAAAATTAATTTTTAAGAGCTACAATGTGATAAAGCAACATATCCTGTTTTAATTTTGCATCTCTTTTTATAATCTAATTAATATTTCTCTCTCTGATTTTCAATTTCTTGTTTCTTTATTCTTAACAATATTTGTAATTTGTGTAGAATTGTATTTTATGTCAGAAAGTAAGCAGTTTTCCTAAACCATTAAAATAGTCTTTTAGGTGCACTGCATAATTTGGGGAATGGGAAACCTCTGTAAATGGGGAGGAAAAAATTAGATTTTCATTTAAACCTTTTGTCTGCTTCCTTTTCAGATCTTTTCCTCAATGTAGCCTCATTGCCACTAAGTTATTGGCTTCAGCAACTTCCAGGGAGATACAGAAAAATGACTGAACATCCATCTATAGATATAACATCTATCTATCTATCTATAGATATAATATAATATATTAATATAATAACTAACTATCTCAATTGATTGATAATATAATATAATACAATATAAAACTTTCAGATGTATCCTAATTAGAAAAAATAGGAATAGCATTTAAACCAACTTTTCTCTAGTAGAGAACAAGATCAGACTTTAAATGGGAGGAAGATCCCATTCTGCCTACTACTGAATTAAAGCAGGAGTCAACAACCTACAACCCACAGGCTAAGCCACTGGAGCTGGCCTGGCCCAGAACTGAGAGATTTGGGGAGTGTTTGGCAATGAAGGACCTTAGCAGTTTGAGAGCAGATACCTGCACCATTGCTAGGAAAAGTGCCAGTAGCTGGGTCTTTGTGCTGGCTGTATCAGACCCAAGCAGGTTCATTTCAGCCTGCTGGTTGAAGCTGTTGTTGACTGCTGAATTAAAGCCTCTATCACTTGCCATGGTGCTGGACTACATGGACCTTGGGTTTCATCCAGTATTTCAATTCCAATGTTTTCCTCAAAAAGATGTCTTCAGACCCAGAAACATTTATACCCTCCCTTACAACAGTTTGTGATGGATAATAAATATTCTGGCCTGCTTATACAGTGCAGTCTTTATTTCTATTTTGCAATACACAGTGGATCTTTGGGTACACTAGAAGAATGAAGATAAACTATAAAAGCAGAAGATGGCAAACAGAACCATTGATAGAACTAGAGTAGAAATGCAAGAAATCTATATTACAGATAGATTAGGACAGTTGATTCTTCCTTGGTTAGATTTCTCTTACTCAAATACTCTGCAGAACTATTAAGATTTTAAAATGGTATCAGCATCTCTCCCCATAGGGTTTAAACTGACTTTGTATGAAGGTCAGAAAGGACTTTTACTTCAATATATAATTCTGCACAGCCATCTATACAATAGATGTAGGGCAGCAGGTATTGCCACTAGCTGATATATTGGATACTACTAACTGTCACATGGGCGGGATATCATAATAGGTGATTTAATTATCTGTGTTGTGGTGTGGTAAATAAATCATAGTCTCTGTACATCCAAATTCAGAGTTGCTCAGCCTTAGGCTAAATTAGGGATAGCCCAAGTTTACACTACTTGCAAAATATTCTTTAGATATTGTAAGAGAAAATTAGGTGGTTCAGAGCTCTGCTCCATCATAAACCTGCTCCATACTCCATCCCCTAATGCTAAGAGTTGGAAAAGCATTAAGTATCAGTGGCAATGGTACTAAGCTCCCCCAGTTTAAACCTGTGGAGAGTTCCACCAAACAAGGGTGTTCTCCATAAACCATCATGGACCCTTTAAGTTTACGCAGAAAATAAATGTCCTTAGCAAACCAAAGAATCTAACCATATGCTTTTATGTTAACTAATCAGATACTCTGTTTAGCTACTATTACTGTTTTACAGATATAAAAATAGGCCTCATTTAGTATATTCATAAGTAACATGCTATCCAACTTCTGAAGGGCTAAGGGCTGCATGCAATGTGGGCCATGGGTCCCTTGTGCAAGCAGGTCACCCTAGACCCTCCTGCCAAATGGGTTGCAGGTTCTCTGCCCCCAGGGACAGAAGCAGGAAGCAGATGCTGAAGGAGGGAACAGGAGCCTGACGATCCTGGTTGCAACAGTGGGAATGATGGGAGGGGAGTTTGCACCTGGGTTGGAACCCATGGATCATGAGTTAACAGCTTGTGGGCTGCATGCAGCCTGCAAGTCACCAGTTGGACATTGCTGGGTAAAATAAAGACATCCAAATAAATAGGGGTCTAGGTTGCAGCTGTGTTCGTTTAAGGACACAGGCAGACAAGGTTCTTTGCGTAAATATATCACTTTATTGAATAGGCCTAAGAAGTTACCTTGCATCATATTTTTAGATCTCCATTAGAATATCTGTTCATACTATTTTACAGGCACCAACAAGAAACCAGACATCCATACATAAAAGAGAACAATGTGGGCAAGTTACACAAAGCATGCTCAATCCTACTGAAGATGACTCTAGGAGTATGGACAGGCACTCATTAGAAGTGCTAAGCAATTCCAGGAAATTTGTAGTACTATGAAAACGTGGCATGAAATGTGTAGATAGCCATTCAAGTCCGTGGCCTTCAAGATTTTGACAGAGCATGGCAAGGACCTGTATTGGCAGTACTCCATCACAGGGTAGGAGGCTGTATGCAATGATTTCTTGAGCTGCAGAAATATTTGTCCAGTGTTTTACCCCAGCTCCACCTTCAGAGCCCCGAAGGCCCGAACCTGTTGTGTGCCCAGAACTCTGGAGGTTTGTTCCTGCCCCTCGGAAGTCACCCAAATATAGCGATGGAAGTTTCATGCCCATCAGAGGGGGGACAAAATACTTGGAACATAGAAAAGATGTGGGCCACTGCATGATGTGGGCCCTTTGGGGTGGGGGACTCTAATCAAGCAGCCCAGCCTGGGTTAACTACCTAGGCTGCTGGCAGCACTCCCTATCAATTTAGTCTCTGCTGTGGAAGTAGGTAGATATCTAGGCCAGCCAACAGTTTTGACCCTGGCCTGCTTTGGGGCTTCTGTTCCCTGCGTTCCCTGTATTTGGCTCTGTTCCTAGATTCTGGCTTTGGGTTTCATCACAGATCTATTTCTTAGTTTCCTGACCTTGCTTAGCTCTGTTCTCAGACTTCAACCTGTGGATTACCCTTAGCATCTGATTCCTGGACCCTGACCTTGGCCTGTATTGTGTACTCAGTACCTAGATTTCCTTCCAGACCTGGTAATTTGGCTCCTGAATTCTGAGCCAGCACCTGTCTTCCCTCAGAGGCCAAACCATTAGTAAAGACCACCTAAAACCTAGTACTTAAGACTAGGAGTGCAGAGCCACAGTGCACCAGTTCAGTTTCCACTGCCAAAGATTCATCAATTTCACTCCCAGCTTCAAATGGATTCCCAACACCTACATGCTCTGCAGCTTCGGATCTAGCAAGACCAACAGATCCCCTATGTGTCATTCTCCTTCTGGCGCAGTCAAATCCCACTACCACTTTGCCAGAGAGCTCACTCAGCTCCTGTGCAAGCTAGAGCTGTGCTATGTATAACCATGCAGACATGACTGAGACTTTGGCCATGCAGTTCCTGACTCCCTAACTAGTTCAGAATAGGCAAGTTCACAGTGGGAGAGGCAGTGAAGGATGCATCCCTAGCTATCCAGTGGGTGCTGCCCCCACAATTCACCTGCTTTGTTGACTTGCATGAGTTTGGTGGCAAGGGGAGAGCTCTGACATGGTTCTACTTCAACAGGGTTGTAGTAGGGACTCCCCTTTGCCCCAGCCAAGGCCTTTGTGAATTACAACAACCACTCACTGCACTAAACATATGTGCACCTTCCACCTGCACTGCCCATGGCACCATCCCTCACAGGGCTCTGATGCTTTCTCTTCTTCAGAAGAGACAATGAAGAGTCTCCTGTTTGCCCTAGCCATGGCCTTTATGAATTCCAGCACCCAGTCACTATGCAAACCACACGTGCACCCCCTATTCTGACACTCCCTCCCCTTTAGGAGAAGCACTGAAGATTCTCCCCTCCACACCAGCCCTGCCATTTACAAGAGCCAATTTTTCTGAAGTACCTGATCAGAAGCTCAACCAACTATGAGGAACTGCTTGATGTCCTTGTAGAAAATGTCAAAGATGTTGAAGCGACAGGAGCAGGAATTTTTTGCATGGCCAGAGAATTTGGGAGGTGTATTCCTGCTGTGCCTTTTTGGGCAAGAAGTTTATCCTATTCACAAAGGTAGGGCAGAGCAGCAACTTGTAAGTCCAGTTCAGCCTGCCTGAGGCAGTAGAGTATGGGGTGGAAAAAAGACTCTCTGGAGGGATAGGGTGAGCAAGGCAAGGAACAAAGCTTCCTGGGATGCTAGAGGACCAAGGCACACCTTGTTGTGCTACACATAACTGTACAGGTATTCACATGGTGCTGGAAATCACTGCATGGCTAAGAAGTTGCTATTGGCAAGAGCTAACATTTTGTTGTGCAATTACCATGTTTTTTTCTGCCTGAATGACTGTATGTTCTCTTTCTGCAGCACTAAAAGGTCATACATCTCACCATAACTGTAATGCCTGTCCATGGCCTAGGTATCAAACAAAATTTTCAATTTTTATTTCCAAATAAAATAAAATTTAACAACACTACATTTTGGACTGAACCCACCGTTACCTTTTTCCTCCTCTGAAAGCTCCTCTATGGGCTCCAGCATATGTATCAAGACTGTCTGCTCTATTAATGAGGAAAAACAGGAATAGCAGACAAACAGGACAGAAGAAAGTCAAGGTCCAGAGTAGAAAGGTTATGCCAAAGAACACATGCTGCTGTCATCCTGGTATTTCTCCCACCCACCGCTGCTGCTAACTTATTGCATAAACCCAAAAACCCAAATTCAGGGCAACTATTCATAGTAGCAAGCAGAAGTAGTAAGCAGAAGCACACTTGGTAGCAGAAGGCTGGAGACTACAATAATCATGTAGGTTGCTTACAGACATGAAAAAAACAAAACAAAACAAAACAGTGCTTTATCAGAAGAGACAGCACATTAATTTGACCCAGATCTGCAGTGTCTATATAGATTGGGCGCTTCAGCAGGGCTTTTTGGCATTTCTATCTAAAGCTGATGATTCAAAAAGCTTAGACAAAAGAACCAAAAAGCCCCACTGAAATGCCTGATCTATACAGATGTTGGGTGAACTGGGTCCAAATAATGCAATGCCTCTTCTGGGCATGTGTTGCACTTGGTGGGGTTGTGATGAGTTTAAAGCACCCTTTTTTATTTAGTCTTTTTTCAACGTCTATAAGCAATATTCATTTCTTTTTGGGCTCAGTTTTCTTTTTCAAGGTAAAATTTTAGAAAATTTAAAATATAGCAAAAAATTGAAGTGTATTTGCAGTTTGGGATTAAGAGTTTAAAAATGAAATGAAATGGTAGGTTATAGAAGATCTCAAAAATTTAAGGTAAACCCCATAAATAAGCAAAGTTATTAAACTGGAGAATTATCATTTTGGGATGTTATGCACTTATTGTGGGATCATGCTTTATAAATAACTAAGACAGATATTAAAACCCAAGACCCAATAAAATTAATGAAAAAAAATCCTATTTCAGTGCAGTCAGAATTACATTGTCCCTGCTCCAATAAATTTATGAAGTGCCCTCATCATCCCTGCTGAAAATGTAGCTTCTGCAAACTAATTAAATGATTTTCCCCAAAAACTGACAAGTTTAATACACATTGTCCTGACTTCATTAGAGTTTTATCTGACTGACACTATGGTGGTTTTTTCTCTTTTCTTACTACATTTTTAATTTATTATATTTTTGATCAACAAGGGGACACAAAGACACTTAGCTAGATGTTTAAAAAATCTACATTGCATAAAAAACATTCTTATTTCAATAAGAACCTCTCTATTGCTTCTTCAGAAACTTCAGTAGGTTAGTTACTTTCTCTCTGTGCCCACCTCTAAAGGATTGCTCAACCCGATTTAATTATTAAGGCAAGTTACTAGACTTAAGATTTGTCTCTTAATTTGGCTCCCATACAATTTAAAATACATTAGAAGTTTTGAGAATGCTTCTTACAAGCTATATCATCAGAGAATGCTAACAGGGTTTACCGTTATCATTTATTACAGAATAATTAAAAGCAAGACTCAGAGACTGACTGACCAGGAGCCTGTTTTGCTGGCTGGAATCAGCAGGAATCTATCACTAAGCCAGTTGCTACGTAACTGCATTTAGTTCATCCCCAGCCTGTTTACATGTTCCATCTACTTAAGTGTATTTGGTCATTACACAAAAGTCCTTGTTAAGAAGTTTTCTGATAACAGGAAAATCCCAACACCCAGAAACCAGGATTTAAAATAATCTGATAATGCATCATATTGTCACCTGCTTCTCCCCCTGAAGTATAGTAGAAGAATCAGGAGTTAAAAACAATATAATGATAATAGTAGTGGAAACCATACAAGTAACTGTGCCATTCACAGAAACCTTGTGCATGCATAACTGACAGCTGATATCAACCTGACAAGGTAGTTGAATGAGTAGTGGGGTAAGACTCAACACCACTAACAACAATGTCTTTCTAATGGAGTAATTCATCTTTTGGCCCTTAGCATAAAAATACTTTTCTTTCCCTGAAACAGAATCTAATGCAAGAAAGCATGACCTGGTTTACAGCTCAAGCATCTAACACAGGGCTATCCAAATGCAGGCCTGTGAGGGGTTCACATGAGGCCCTTGAGTTCCCACCCAATCACCAGTGTTCCCATATCTTCACCTGCAGCAGCATCCAGGGTTTTGGGGATCCCGACAGGTTTTGCTGCAGATCCATGCCCCAGCGGGAGGTGCTCTGCAGCATAGCATGGCACAGCTCACAGTGCCAGCTGTCTGAAGTGCCTGTTCAGTGCAATGCCACAGGAGAACCCATAGGGAGCTGAAGGTGTAGGTACTGTACCACCCAGGGGAGCATCCACCCACCTGTGCACGGTGCAGTAGGGCAGGAGAGTATCTGCTTGCCTGACTCATAAGGGTCAAGGGCAGGGGGAGTGCCCACCCACACACACATGCAACCTAAGAGGCCCATGTCCCCCGTGTGCAACTCCTGCTGATGTGACCTCTTGCAGCATGTGGTTCCTGGCCACTCTGAAGTTGGACAGCCCTGTTCTAACACACCGGGCCCTTCAAGAGCTTTTCCCCTCTGAGTATCTATGGGATGAAAATGGTTTCCTGGGGTGTCCAGGGTGTTCTCTAACTGCTTGATTGGGCCTCTCACCCCTCATCTCCAGGTTTACACACCTTGTTCAACTGTGTGAAATCTGAAGATAGCATTAACCTTCTAAGTGTTGTTCCTCCCCTTGTCTCACAATATTCTGCTCAACAATTACAAGCATTTGTCAGAGAAGTAGCTGAGTTAGTTCTTTACTATCCTTGCTTCCACACACTAATCACAAAAATAGTTTGTTAATGTAAGTACTTGTTGGATCACCTGAAGTTAGGTAAGTACAATTTGAAGCAGACTGAAGCACTATCACTACCCAAAAGCAGTTACCTTTCATGTTGCATTCTGTCACCTTATCCACATGCTTGTACATGCACTGAAAGAGTAATTCCAGAGCTGCTTATCATAGAATCAAAGAAGTAGGGTTGGAAGGGACCTTGTAGATCTTCATGTCCAACCCCCTGCCTGGGCAGGAGGAAAACTGGGCTCAAATGACCCCAGCCAGGTAGGCATCAAGCTACTTCTTAAAGACCCTCTGGGCAGGAGCCAGCACCACTTCCCTTGGAAGCTGATTCCAGATCCTAGCTGCCCTAACTGTGAAGTAGTTCTTATGGATGTCTAATCTAAACCTACTCTTCAACAACTTGTGGCCATTATTCTTTGTTATCTCGGGAGGCGCTCCAAGATCTCCCCCAAACCCTTCCAAACAAGGTCTCCCCCAACCCCTTCTGGTCCCCCCTAATGAGTTTATAGACGGTTACCAGGTCCCCCCTCAGCCTTCTCTTGTGAAGGCTGAACAGGTTCAGATCCCGTAGCCTCTCGTTGTAGGGTCTGCCCTGCTGTCCCCGGATCATGCGGGTGGCACTCCTTTGGACCCTCTCAATGTTGTCCACATCCCTTTTGAAGTGGGGCGCCCAGAACTGGACACAGTACTCCAGCTGTGCCTGACCAGTGTCGCATAAAGGGGGAGGATCACCTCCTTGGCCCTACTTGGTGCACCTGTGGATGCACAATAATGTCCAATTAGTCCTGCCGACTGTGACCTTGCATTGTCGGCCCATGTTCATCTTGGAGTCAATGATGACTCCAAGATCCCTTTCTGTCTCTGTGCTCTCAGAAAGGGAGTTTCCCATCTTATAAGTGTGCTGCTGGTTACTACTGCCCAAGTGCAGCATCCTGCACTTGTCAGTATTAAAACGCATCCTGTTTTTGTTAGCCCACCCCTTCTACCCATCCAGGTCTTGCTGCAGTCTTTCCCTCCCTACTAGCGTGCCCAACTCACCCCAAATTTTGGTATCATCAGCAAATTTAAACACGTTGCTTTTCACCCCGTTGTCCAAATCGTTGATAAAGAAATTGAACAGTGCGGGCCCAAGGACCGAGCCCTGGGGGACTCTGCTGCCCACTTACCCCCAGGTCGAAAATGACCTGTCCACCACTGCCCTCTGAGTATGGCCCTTCAGCTAATCTGCAATCCATGCAATCCTTATAGTATGCCTATAAGGAGTTCGCAACAGTATTCCTAAAAACACTCTCTTTACTAACACCCACACAGACAATCTTGTATACCTGCTCTCCTCCTTATATTACCCGAGTTGCAAATGGCACATTAGGTGATCTGTTAGGAATCTACTGCATCAAGTTTTGAAACTTAAATTGAACAACTGCTAGTACCTCAATTTACAGAACTTCAGATGAGCTTGTTTTGTCTTTGTGAATATGTATACACATAGGCATGCATGTATGGACATTGACAGAGCAGAGGCAAAAGAAATAATATCCCTTGATGGAAACAGTTATTTTCTAACTTATAAAATGCATACTTCACCCGCTCTAAAGACACAAACAAGTGAAATGTAAGTAACAGATTAAAGGTGAACTAACAAAACCTCCAAACATAAATAAAAACCCTTCGTCCCCATTCACTAAGACAAAAGAATGAGTAACATGTGTGAAGTATGGTCTTGAAGTCTCTGTAGGACTCATGGATAAAGGAATCTGCAGAGTTAAGAACTCTTCCCACTACTGAAAAAATTCTCTCTGGCATTCTTCCCAGCGTTTTAAATGTGTAGCCTACCAGTAAGAGTATTCCAAATCATTTTCATTGCTTAAGATGAAACATGAAAAAAAAAGGTGATCTGTACATAGAAACAAGAATTCTGAGCTTTGCATATCTCCTTGATTTGCACCAGAATACAAAACTAGATTTTTGTAATTACTTCTAGTTCCTCCATCATTGTGGATCAGCATAGGACTTTCACAGCCACCTGGAAGCCAAGTACTGGGCATGCCAAGCAATTTCCTGATTGACAAATAAATCCACCCTTAGATTATAATTGTTTCTTCACATCCTCCCAAATGCCTTCTTCCAGGCTTAATTTGGAGGGGACTGTAGCGAGACAGGGTGTACCAGATATGTAGATTACCTAAATCTCTTAATTGGACAATTATTTTATTTAAAGAAAATAAGGGATACACAGTTTCCCTATCATGCTTCGTAAAATAACTAATCTCCAGCAATATATGTAAAAACAAATCATATGCAAATGGATGATGGCATGATTGGTATTTGATCCCTGATCCTCAATTGTGCCTCCTGCCATACACATGTAGCCTCACTGGAAGTGCAACAGTTGGGATTGCACATTAGATCCAAAGGGGCCTTTCACTGAACATATACTAGGGGCCTTAAAACACAATAATAAAATACTTTCAGTGCAAGAAGGAGTATCATTTTACTATTAGTTTGTTATCTATATTGGGGTATGCCTAACACCTTTAGTAACGAATCTGGTCTCTATTATGCTACACTGAATATAACACAATGCTAAGAAAGCAGCTGTCCTAGACAGCTTTTGATTTTACCAAAAATAAAAATGAAATGGAAGTGTAAATCTAAAATCTATTGCTGTAAACTGAAATACAATCCCAGGATATATTCAAAAGCCAATCCTATAATGTTTTCTAATATCTATTGATATCCTAGAATCTGTAAGAAAGGAAATATGTCAATGTCACGTCTTATGTCAATGACCAAACGTTAATTAAGGAATCATAAACCACCTATTACATCAGTTAGTTGTGTTCTATGATGATCCGGATTATCATATCATTTTATCACTGTGCACAGAAAAGATAAACACATTTGGTCTCAATTACTTCATGCATTCAAACTAGATTTTGTGCTCAAAGAGGTATCAACTGCTCTGTGATACATGTACACTTTAAATAGATGTATATCAGTTCACTGCCAAGAAATTAATGGAAAAAAAATCATGCAATGCACTTACACAATATACATATATGCTTCTAAGATGGTCATTTTTAAATGAATGTTCTTGAATTATGTCAAAGGCACATTTTTAAATAATGCCTAAATTCACGTATCATAGAAGCAAGGGTCAGGAAGGACCTGAACAGATCATCTAGCCTGACCCCCTGCCACAGGCAGGAATGAATGCTGGGTTCACACGACCCCAGACAGGTGATCATCCAACCTCCTCTTGAATTTGCCCAAGGTAGGGGTGAGGACCACTTCCCTGGGAAGCTGGTTACAGATTTTGGCCACCCTAACTGTAAAATATTGCCTTCTGATCTCTAACCTAAACCTATTTTCCATCAGCTTATTACCACTGTTCCTTGTCACCCCAGGTGGTGCTGGGGAGAAAAGGGCTCTGCCTATTTGCTGTTGATCTCCCCTGATGAGTTTGTAGGCAGCTACCAGGTCCCCCCACAGCCTTCTCTTGCTGAGGCTGAACAGGTTCAGGTCCCTCAGTCTCTCCTCGCAGGGCCTGTCTTCCTGCCACTCATACTCCACCTACTGGAGATCCAACTAAAGCTCATGAAAATCTTTGGCAATTTAGGACAACTCTCAAGTTTCTGCTAACTTGTATATCAACAAATTTGGAAAGTTAAGGAGCAAAAATATGTATACGTAGGAGGGAAGAAAAGGGAGAGACAAAGCGAAATGTGAACACAAGTAAAATAACCATCAGCAAAATGATTCAAGCAAAATACCCCCATTAATAAACTAATATTGGACTTTTGTATACTAATAAGCAAGAGTAATCTTTTTTTTTAAAATCTCAGAAAACACCACAGAAGCCACAGCAGGAACACAAAGAATGAAGGTAATAATCAGAAATAAGCAGACCTCTCCAAGGCAAAAGATGAACATGTAGTGTTTTACAAATGTAGAGAATGAATACCTTGGAGCTGTAACTGAAGAAGCACACCTGCTTCATGAACTCTAGATCCTTAAACTGTGAATTCATAGCTAAACTACTTTTGAGAGTAGGTTTCTTTATTACCAGCCACATCACCATTTTGGTCTATTAGAACTTGTTTGAATGAAAAGAGCAGCTTTTTAAGTAAATTTTCATGACCTGAAAACCAAATAATGGATAGGTTTTCCCCCTGCTTCCTGCTTTTTGTGACTTACTCTTAAAATGATGGCATATTATCAAAATAAACGTTTTTTTTTTTTT
>JAGPOW010003316.1:107248419-107285168 GCA_030014935.1 Caiman crocodilus | reverse complement strand
TTTTTTTTTTTTTCATGGGCTTGAGCAGGATGAAATAGAATCACACTTAGGGGTCTAATAGGTAGAATACTTTCCAGCCTTTAGTAATGAACAAGAAAAAAAGAATAACGGGTCTTTGCGGTATTATCCCTAACATGGGATAATTAAAGACAACGACAACATATTTTGCTACTATCTAACAGTATCACAATGCTATGGCTTAAGAACCCTAACTACAGATTTATAGTACATACAGAACCATCCAGATTGGATGACTATCTAATGTTTAGATAATTTTTGTTGCTTTTCCCCCACAATGATTGAAACTACAAGATTCACAGTAAACTATTCACTTGCTCTGTTTATGTATATACCAGTTTATTCAACATCTGTCAAAGAGAAACTCACAATTTTGCTTCCTCTCCACTGTTAGTTATCAAGTTCAGCTGAAAAATGAATTACAAAACATAATATACTAGGTAGGTAATAAACCATCCATCTGGTAGGAATCACTGTTAAAAATTGTTAGTTTTCACATCTACTCATCTTTGCACTGTTGTTTTACATATACATGTCATGTGAGGATTATAGCAAAATTAATCATGTTGAATTCTGTTTAATTTATTATTACAGAACTGATCCCATAGATTATGAATTTGTGAAGACTGAGTGTTAGATCTGTGGCCACTGGAACTGAATTTATTATAGAAACTTACCGTGCATGCCTGGTAGACTTGATTTAGGTTCTGCTACATGATGTGCCAGACTGCTCACTAAAACAGGAAAAAAGAAAAAAAAAGAAAAAAAAAAGAAAAAGATACTAACAAACGTTTTATGGTAACATCAGCAACTTTACCTTGTTACATTCATAAGCACAGAAAATATGTCCTCCAAACACATTTATAAAATACAAAATCTGTTTCTTTAACGAACAAACTAAATTTTTTACAACAGACTTGCCCAAGTAGCAGAAAGCTGCTTTATATAATGGGGCCAACATTGTATCCAACGGCTGATGTCAGTGGATGGACATAAAAATCTTGGTGCTATAAGGAGATATTACATCTCTATATATTAGTGGTGTTTCATTTTAATTATGGGAAAATGTGGATTTTGGGTTCTTTTTTCAATCCAAAAATTGGGGGGGGGGGGTGTTAATCAGAGAAAAGCAGGATCCCAGTTGATCGGGGGGGCCTGGAAGGAAGACATCCTTTGCTGGATGAGGAGGAAAGCCTGTTAGGCTTCAAGTATAACCCCCAAAATGGGAGCAGTGCATTCTGCCCCAAGGAAAGAAGGAATTGGAAAACAGGAACCAGGCTAGAAACTGACCTGGGGAAAAGTCTCATCAAGGAGACCCAGAGGCTGGAACAGGATTGGCAAAGTTTCCAAATCAGAAAGGGAAATATGCATCACAGCAAAAGCCACAGCCTCAAGCCCTGGAAAAGAATAAGTTGAAAGGGCAAAGGACGAAAGGGCTGGAACCTGGAAGTACCAAATAAACCCTTTATATTGTAAGGATTTAATAGATCAGCCCCTTGATCCTTGCTACACGAGATGTCTAGAGAAAGAAGTAGGAACCCCAGGCAACGTGTCTGCAGTGCCAAACGGGAGATATGGTCTGCAACACTCTCCTGTTCTATAAGTGTTGTGAGATTTAACTGTGTGTGTATGTCCTTAAGTTCTTCAGTGAAAGGCGATGTTAAGTGTAAAGCATTATTACAATGGATATTACTTGGATAAATTATTCCATTTCGTCTGCCTTCTCAATATCTGTCCCTCACTGTATTTGAAAAGCAAATGCTCAGAAGAAATTTACGCTGCCTTTAGGCACCCAACAATAAAATAAAAACATATTTGGTTCATTTTTTAAATCCAAGCCAGAAGTTATATTTTTTCACTTATAAAATTATTAGATACCACTGATTTCGTATTTCTTCACTATTCAAGATAAATCTGCTGTGTGCCCAGCAAGTGCTCATGGCTGCAAAACAAATCGACAGAAAACAGACAAGGAAGCAGTGCCACTATCGCAATAGGAAGAACAGTTAAGCTGCAAGTGCTCCTTGGTTTTCAAAATTAAATTCTCTACGTCTCTATTTTTTTTAAATACACTGCCATGTTTGTACTGGGATAATCGTGTTTTAATATTTAGTATTAAGATGTTAGATTTTGATTCTGAAACAGAATTAATGTATAGTCTTTTCCTGCACTTACCATCATGTGGTTTGATGTCTGCTACTGATTTAGTGGATAATTCCCTTATCTAAAATAAAAGAAAAAATAAAGTGAGATGAAGACAGTTAAATAAGAATACTACAAACATCTAAGAATGTATATGCAGTAAGTCATACAATGGATAAAAGAGCAATCTTAAAATTGAGAAGCCTCAAACAATAAACATTGTTGAACTATATTAAATCTGACACTTTACTGCAAAGTGATAGCTTCTTCATAAATAAAGACATATTGTTTTCATTGTATCCCTGAATCTTTCAGTGAGCAAGCTGTAAATGCGCAATGCTTTTTATCCTTGTCTTCTGTGTGATCTCCTGCCTGACACATTAAACACAATATTGTCTATATACAGAGAAATAGTCAGTGATCTTATGAGCCATGCTTCATTTCCTGTAAGTTGTACTTTCAACTTCAGCAAAGGATATTCAATCTTGCAAGTCTAGCCCCAATCTATCAGAGTATTTTGTGTTCCTGCTTCACTTCAGGTCTGTGAGCAATTCCACTGACTATGTCTGCTCCTCAGCCTAATTCTTAACACAATTCTGCCTCACTCAGTACCTACCCTACTGATTGGGGATGACAAATATGTCAGCAGCTGGTGGCCAAACCAAACACCTTGTGTGTCACATCAATGCGGGCCACACAACCACAGACCATACTAGGGTCTGCCCCAGCACCGTGTACCTGCACCCCGTGGCTTCTCCCCCAGCTGCTGCACTGTGTGCCTGCACAGGCCCTCCCTCTGTTTATCACTGCACAGAGTGCCTGAATAATCCCAGGCTCACCCTCAGTTCCCCCAGCTCCAATTCAATACATACAAACAAAATACATCATATTTAATGAATAAGTATCAGTGGACAGATTTAAATGCTCAGGTAAATAAAGGTTGTAAACAATAAAGCTGTAATGAGACTTCTAAGATAGATTCAACATATTTCACACTGACAATTCATCCCTACAAAAGGAAAATGCAAAAAATGCTTACAGAAGCTTAAATATAGTGATTTTTCACTTTTGATGGCTTAATTCTGCAACCTGAAGTTCTTGCAATATAGTATTTGCAAATGACTTATTTGGTTCTTCAAATAAGTAAAAATTAAAATATATTTCTAGACGGTAGAAATAGCTTGTATTTTTATTGTTCAGCAAAGCAGGACTACAAGTAACATGTTTAACTATATTTATATTATGTCCATTTCTCTCTGAAATCAGACTATTTAATTTCCTCAGAAAGAGTTGTTATATTTGTCACTACACTCCCATATAAATTCACTTTTACTTTGAATAATCTGTACATATAACAGTGCTTTTACTACATCCTTAATAAGCTTTATAAATGAGGGGTCAGACTTAAATGTTGTTGCTCCTCAAAATTTTACTTAATCCTTTTAAGATATTGGTATCATACTCAGTTCTCTTCATCCCCTAAAGTGGTTTCTAGATATTGTTTATAAATATCAATACTGATATTTACCAATAAATATTGATATTTATCAAGGGAAGCCTGGTGACAACAACCACGAGCTGATCACCTTCACCATCTGCCAAAAAGCTGTCAAGTCAGTCAGCAGTAAGAGGTCCTCAACTTCAGGAGGGCTGACTAACAAGCTCAGGAGACTTGTCAGTGAGGCCCTAAGGGACCATGACGCCAAGGGGAGGAGAGCCCAGGAACAGAGGTCACTCCTCAAGGAAGCAATCCTAGATGCACAAGTTAAGGTTATATGGTGTCTCGGAGGAAAGGCAATAAGAGGGCACAGCAGCCCCCTTGACTCAACAAGGAACTAGCGGACCTTCTACATCTAAAACGACAGACCTACAAAGGATGGAAGGCTAGATCCACCTCCATCAAGGGATATTCTGTACTGGTCTGGACCTACAAGGAGTGAACCAGGAAAGTCAAGGCTGCAATGGAATTCCAGCTGGTAACAAGTATCAAGTGCAATAAAAAGTCCTTTTTTAGGTATGTGGGAGCTAGAAGAAAAGCAAGGACAACACTAGACCCCTGCTAAACCAGATGGGACAACTGACAACCGATGCCCAGGAAAAAGCCAACTTATTAAATGGGTACTTTGCGTCAGTCTTTCACAAGTCGCATGGGATGCCCCTGCCTGCTACAGGACAGGGACAAGCGAGTTCCTTGCTCTCCATCAATGCTGACCTCGTGAAAAAAACCCTTGAGAGGCTGTACACCTTCAAGTCTGCTGGAAAGTGATAATTACCATGCTCCAAGAGACTTCATTAATTGTGTCTGCTCCAATGTGCTGTAATTACAGTGCATTGGAGCAGCCTCCCTGCATGTGTATAAGAGCCCAAATATCCTAACTGAAGCATGCCTCCCGGTTGTAACTCTTTTCTGATTTCTCCATTTTGGCTTCCAAACTTTTCGTCATTTGAAAAACAACTTTTTTTCTCTTGAACTCGTCCAGCATGAATGATGCATGCCCCCGGAGGCTGAGGGGGCATGGTGACTGGCCACAGGTGGCAGCATGGCAGTGATGAGCAGGGAGCTGTTGCCCGGGGCTCCAGCAGTGCCAGCACTGAGGCAGGGGGGATGGCAACCACCCACAGATGCCGTCAGCAGTGTTGGCAGTGGCCAGCAGTGATCAGTGCCTACCTGCAGATGCCAGCGGTGGTGTTGGTGGGGGTAGGGTGGTGAGTGACGACTGCCCACAGGCTCTGCCGGCAATAGCGCTTCTCCCAGGGGGTGCGCTGCCAATCTCAAGGGGTGAACATGCACCTGCGTGCACCCCTTACGCATTGCTAATATTGTCCAGCATGGAAAACTTTACATTTCATAATTGCCTTTCACAAACAGTAATCTGGAAACCTCTGGTAACTATTTTACAATTCAAGTAATGCAATTTTTTTTACAGGTATCAGAAATATTTCTTATGAAAAAGTGAAACTAAGCTTCTTCTGTTCCATAATCAAACTCAGATTTATTATCTTTTGCTTACTTCTCAGTTAATCTGAGGTTCAGCTGCTACTTTTCCTATGAAAGACAGAAAAGTTGTAACTTACAAACCAGCTCTCCCCAACCTTGGTTCCAATTCTGTAAATGCTTGTGTGTGTTTAAAATTAACCACTTGCACAAATCTATTAAGTCAAACCCTTGTTGTAAATGTGCAACATTTACTAAATCAATAAATCAATACATTTTAAAGAAGGGACCACAACGATGTTCTAATCTGATTTACTGAATAACATAGAACATGGAATCTAAATCCATAACTTTGTTTTAATAGTATCATCTCTTCTAGGAAGATCAGTTCAAGTGATGGAGAATACATCACCTTCCCAGGTAAATTATTCCATAATTAATTACCTTTATACTGGGTGCATCAACATGAGGTGTTAAATGTGCAGGCATAGCAAAAGCCATGTTATTATGCTAATGCGTGTTAGTCTACTGCACATTAGCGTCACTAAGAAGGCGTGTGTTGGTGCTATTAGGCAGTAGCACTGGTACAGTGCATTCTGTTAGTATCTCTTATTCCAGGTACTAAACCTAATGCACAGTACCTACAGCAAATTAATGCACATGTAATGAGAATCCTCCAAGGAGACAATCCTCCAAGCCTAAGGGGTGACAATCCTTACACAGATCAAAGGGAGCAGGAGTGCTCAAAAGCTCCCATAATTCACCAAAAGCATCCATGAATGCCTCAAAGCTAAAAAGGTGGCGTACACCCAATGGAAGGAAGGAGCCATCACCAAGGAGGATTCTACCTCCATTGCCCAAGATTGTAGGGGGGCTGTTAGGAGGCTAAGGCAGAGATGGAACTGGAACAAGAGACCCAGATCAAGGATAACAAGAAGTCCCCTTTTTTAAATACATGGGGGTAAAAAGAAGGTACCGGGTAACATAGGGCATCTGCAGGATACACTTGGAAATCTGGTGGTCACACCAGATGACAAAGCTAACCTCTTTAACAATATCTTTGCCTCCATCTTTTTGAGCAGGGACCAGGGCATCCCTCGCACTGGGATCCCCAACGGACCCAGGGGAGGTGCTGCCAGGCCCAGGGTCAGTGAGGACCTAACTCCTGGTGGGTCTAGATGTGTTCAAGTCAGCAGGTCCTGATGATCTCCACCCCAGAATGCTGACGGAATTAACAGATGTCATTGCAGGACCCCTGGCACAGCTTTATGAGCACTCATGGTGCTCTGGCAAGGTGCCAGATGACTGGAAAAGGGCCAGTGTGGTCCCCATTTTCAAAAAAAGGAGGAAGGAGGACCCAGGAAACTACAAACCCATTAGTCTTACCTCAGTCCTGGGGAAGCTGTTTGAGAAAATTATCCAGGAGCATATCTGCAGGGGACCAGCAGGGGAGATCATGCTTAGGGGCAACCAACATGGGTTAATTTGAGGCAGGTCCTGTCAGACCAACCTGGTGGCCTTCTCCGACCAGGTCACAAAATTCTTGGCTGCAGGCGTCGCGGTGGATGTAGTCTTTCTGGACTTCAGGAAGGCCTTTGACTTTGCCAAAGTCGCCTAATTTCTTAACGATAATGGGGTGAGAGACATGGATGCCTACACAGTCAGATGGATTGCAAATTGGCTGGAGGGCCGCACCCAGAGAGGGGTGGTGGATGGGTCTTTTTTGATCTGGAGGGATGTGGGCAGTGGGGTCCCCAAGGCTCAGTTCTTGGGCCCGCACTGTTCAACATCTTCATCAGTGACTTGGACGAGGGAGTGAAAAGCACTGTTCAAATTTGCAGATAACACTAAGATGTGGGGAGAAGTGGGCATGCTGGAGGAGAGGGACAGGCTGCAACTAGATCTAGACAGGTTACAGGAGTGGGCGGATGAGACCAGGATAGGATTCAATACTGACAAGTGCAAGTTACTACACCTGGGGAAAAGGAACCAGCAGCAGACCTACAAGCTGGGGAACTCCCTTCTTGTCAGCATAGAGGCAGAAAAGGATCTTGGTGTCATTATTGATTCCAAAATTAACATGGGCCGCCAATGTGGGGGCGCAGTGAGAAAGGCTAACCACACCTTGTCATGCATCAACAGATGCATCATGGGCAGGTCCAAGGTGATCCTCCCTCTATGCGACACTGGTCAGGCCGCAGTTGGAGTATTGCAGCCAGTTCTGGCCACCGCACTTCAGGAGGGATGTGGACAGCATTGAGAGGGTCCAGAAGAGGGTCCATCCACATGATCAGGGGTTAGCAAGGCAGGCCCTACGAGCTGAGGCTACAGGACCTGAACTTGTTCAGCCTCCACAAGAGAAGGCTGAGAGGGGATCTGCTGGCCGTTTACAAACTGGCCAAAGGGGACCAGCAGGCTATGGGAGAGTCTTTGGCCCCCCTAAGCACTACAAGGAGTAACGAGGAATAACAGCCATAAGTTGACCAAGAGTAGATTCAGGCTAGTTATCAGGAGGCACTACTTCAGTCAGGACAGCTAGAATCTGGAACAAACTTCCATGAGAAGTGGTGCTCGCTCCTACACTGCGGGTCTTCAACAGGAGGCTAGATAATCACCTAGCGGGGTTATTTGACCCCAGAATGCTTTCCTGCCCAGGGCAGGGGGTCAGACTTGATGATCTGCTTAGGTCCCTCTGACCCTACCTACTATGAAGACATGCCCAATTAGTTGTAAATTGCATCTTATTCCTAGTAAAAATGTGTAACTTCAATCACTGGATCTCATTATGATTTATGGGACTGAAACTTTATCAAAAAAGAATTACTTTTAAAAAATTTTTGTTACGTCTCATAGCTTTTCATACCCAAAATATATTTAAAAAACGAACCTGCTTTTTCTGAGTAAGAATTAGTTCATTCTGTTCCTGAAGTCTCTGCCCTAGCTCCTCTATCCTCTTCTTATAAAAGGTATTACTTTTATTCAGATTCTCTGTCATTGATGATTTAAGCTTCTCAAGCTGCAACAGAAGCTAAAAAACAAGTAGTGGGAAAAGTAGCTTGGTAAAAACAGTGCATAAAATGTTTTAATATTTTATTTTTTCAAATAAACAGAATTTTGGTTTAAATCCTTCTCTCTAGGAACCTAATCCAGAAAAGTATTTAGCCACATGTCATTTCACAGGGACTTATGAACCTACTATAGTGCTTCCTAAACCATGGTCTTGATGACTTTTCATTTTCACAGAGACTATACAAAATTATAGCAAGTAGAATAAGATGTGCATATAGATTGTGAACACAGTGTGAAAGTAGGACATATGGAAAAACGTGTATTTATATCAAAATTTATATTTCCATTGTTGCCAAATGACAGTATTTTAGGGAAAATGCATCAGAATTTGGGCAATGAATACAATTGGCTTGTTTGTCCATTTAGGCTTAACTCCGAGTACTGGGGATCAGCATTAATGAGACAAATTAAATACATCCCTTCTGAGGGGGTTCTGTGGCTCTTCCCAGCCCTTATCAAGGGAAGAGTGGTATTGCCCATGTAGCCTCTGATCTATTTCAGTTGTAATTTGGACAGTTCCTACTTTGAAATACAAATCAACAGGAAATGAAAGGAGAAAGAAACTTAGAGAAAGAAGGAGATGCTACTATAATGGAGAAAACCTCAGATATTAAAAAGGTTAAGGAAGAGAAGGAAGGGAAGTAAAATACATGCATTAATGCAAACTTGACATTCTGTGATGGTGTTTTTCCTAGGACTGCTCAAAGATACTGTGCTAAATAGTCAAAACAGCTTTAAAAAAAAGGGGTTAAGGGCTTGAAGGTCCTGCACTAGAAAAAGTCTCCTACTGCAGGTCCCAGATAGATGAACGTTTGCATTTTCAGTGATGTATTTTCCCTAAAATACTGTCATTTGGCAACAATGGAAGCACCACCACTTCATACATTTGTGAAAATATTATATTCTCTTCAGGCATGTATATATATAAACTCTTTTACAGTTAGAATAGTTCCCTGATCTTGACTGTTATCTTCTGGGTGCTGCCACTAAATAAACACATAGAAAAGTGAACAATTCTGCCTTCTCATAGGACTTAGTCTGAACATAAATTATAAATTTGTGCATTGTCTAATCCAGGAGGTATTGTATGCTAACCGCATACATTCCATCCATGAAACACTTTCTTTTATTCTATTTGCTTAAAAATGTGAAAAATGTGGATGTTATTTTAAGAATATTACTATGCAGTCTCGAGGCATGATAACAGAGCAGTTAAGGTGTTTTGGTATGGCTCCAGATGTATGAATTCAAGCCCTGCTGTGGACTTAAGCTAAAGGATTCCCCTTGCCCCAGTCAAACTATGTATAAATGGTTACTTGGTCATACAAGCTGAGGAATCAAGCAGCTGGAAGTGACAGCTTGCTACATTGTTCTCCTGTCCCATTAGGTACAGCAATAGGGGTGCTCTTACCTGGCCCTTTTCTTTTTCATGTTCCTGATGAAGGGTTTGTACTCTAGAAGTCCATTTACTCTCCTATATAAAGAAAATCAATGTCAACTTTCACAATTGTATTTGTATAAAAATTGGTTAGTAACAACCTTAAAGTAGAGAATGTGCCTGAAACAAGACTAAAATTTTAAAAATACAATAAATGTTTATTCATTACTTAAAACAGCACTGAAGTGCCTCACATGGTTTAATGTCATTAGGTTATTAAACATCCTGGAAGTATTATATTTGTTCATAGTAACCTTGATTTATATATTTGGGCAGCCAAAAAGAGAAGACTATGTGGAGCCAGGAAGAGGAGAACAAGCCAAAAGCTGCATATCTCAGTGGCCACATCTATACATGTGCTTTACTGCGGAGTAGACTATTGACTGTGGAGTAAAGCGTCACTGGGCGCATCTACGAGACACTTTACTGCACAGTAAACTAATTTACTAGGCAATAAGCATCAACGTCTACACATGTAGATGTTTATTTCACAGTATATCGGTCTACTCCTTGGTTAGTTTGCTATTTACAAATGCAGTTAGCAAATTAATGGTGGAGTGGTTACTGAACAGTAAGGCACGTGTAGACGGCAGACTGCAAGCAAATTTGCTCCCAGTCAGCTGGGCAGCAAAGGGTAGAACTTCCAGGGGAAGGGACTCTTCTCATCCCTGTGCCCCAATAATGAGGCTGGGAAAGAACTGTGGGGAAGGGGCAAAGCTTGGAGCTGGCTGGGACCTGCCCCAGATGGGGACAGGTCCTGGCCAGCTGTGGAGAGGCCTCATTGGGCACAGAGCTTGTCCCCATGTGGACGGGGTGGGAGAGCTCTGCAGCAGCAGCTCTCTCACCCCATGCAAATCAGGACCCCCCTTGATGTGTACAGGGCCAGAAGACGGCCATCTCCTGGCTCTGTGCTCCCTGCCAACTCCAGGGCTAGCACCCAGGTAAAGCCTGGAGCTCTACCTGGCTGCTGCAGGGAGGCACAGCAGGGTGGGAGTAAATCTGCTCCCAAGACAAAGCACGTGTAGATGTGCTCCCCAGTATGCTTACTGCGCAGTAAGCCTACTTCAAATTAACTGCACATGTAGACACGCCCATTGGCTATACATGTGATAGTATTAGGCCACAGTAAACTATTCTGCAACAAGATAGTACCGTTGGGGACAGTTCTATCTTAGTTGAGGTAATTAAAGTGCAATTAAACGCATATGTAGGTGCTGACCACGGGCATAAACTGCAGCAGGTTAGCCCAGCCAGCAGCGGGCCAGACTATGACCTGTCATCTAGCCACACAGCTTCACATTTTCAGCACCCTCATGCCCAGGCACCCCTCCACCACTGCCACCCAAAGCCTGGGGCTGTGCCCCCTGCCAGCCCAGGTCTGCTCTCCCCCAGCCCAAATTGATGCCATCCCAGGTGCACGCGTAGATTCTGCATCCAGGAGTAGTTTACTCTCGTTCAAACTCCTTCGGCATTTATTGCTCTGCATTAATTGCACATGTAGATGCACCCAGTGAGATAGATGTTGCCTTGGAAGGGAGAGGGTATTGGTTTCTCACCGGGCCCCTGATCCCAATGAGACAGAAACTTTCATAGTGCTGTTTAGCCATTTTAAATGAAGAATAATAAATGCAAGGTGCACTAGGCCAGCTTCAAGAGGAGAGTTAGAGAGAAGGATCTGGGCAAAGCCTAACCTATGGCTCCCTGGTTAGAGCACTTAGCTAGAAAGCAAGTAACACAGGTTCAAATCTTTGCTGGTTCAGATCAGAAGTGTTGGGCAAGTTTTCCACTGCTTTATTTTTCTGTGGGAAATTTTCCATTTCCAAAAAGTCATTGTTTCAAATAATGAATGGATGCCAATACAATATTAGGCAAGCTTGGCAGTCTCAAAGTTATAGTTAATGTTTTTCAGATAATTATCCCTAGGAAGTGTGTGTGAGAGACTACATACATCTTTTATTGATCTGTAAACAGGAGGGTAAATACACTCATATGATAACCCAAACCAAAAATCAAGGTATGAAATCACCCTATTGGCTGTGCAGGTCAAATCAAAACCAAAGCTAAAATTCTTATTTCGTCTCAGGCTGCAAGTGAAAGGAAAACCAAAACTAAATCTGTGATCCATTTTTGTTTCACTTTCAGTTCAGTAAGCGCACAGAGCTGTGCCTTGTTTTTTTTCCTTGAGTTGGGGGAAGTTTGAAGTGTTTGTATAAGATCTGTTAGTTTTTTAGTGCTTTGGTTTGAAATAGTCATAATCATGCCTAATCAGAAAAAAACCTAGTGTGTGGCATCATTATAGTGAAGTTCAAGCTATTGAAAGAAGGAAGAAAGCTGGTAGATATAAATATAGCAGGCAGCAGTATGCTAACGATGCAACAAGAATGAAGAAACATTTAAAAACATGTAGAAACTGTCCTGAAAGAGTAGAAGCCATGCACAGAAAGCTAATGCAACAGAGTGGTGGAGCAACATCATCTAAGAAAAGTCTACATCAGGAATCCTATGCAAGTAAAAAAATTAATATATTAAACAACACACAGTATACACTAGCATCTATATTGTTTTGGAACATTATAATTTTAAAGGTTGTTAAATAATATATATAAATAAAAGTCCAGAGTTGCATTATTTAAAATATTTGTATCCTGTTTTTCTGCTTACACTAAGCACCCAAAGTGACTTAAGCTTAACAATATTTTTTTTAAGTTACATAATAGATAAATAGTTAACTTTTTCAACTCAACAAAGCGAGCTTAGTCCTCTAGCTGATGGCAGAGGCCAGACTATACTTCTCTTTGGCTCTGCAGCCCCAGGACAACCGAGCAGCAAGTTGAGCAGCAGAGTACTCTTTCTGGCAGGGAGGGGAGAAGCAAGCTCCCTGCTGCTTTTCCTTCTCTTTCTGAAGGATGAGGCCAGAGTAAAATAGGATAAAATAAAAATCTCCCCCACCCCCATTTTGTTGCAGGAACTTGGTAGCTCAAATGAAACAACTTGGAAAAAATGGAAAATGAAAATGCTGAGCTGCCAGGTCTGGAAGAAGCAGCAGGATCCTCGCCTTCAAGATCACTGTCATCAGATATGCAATCCACTATGAGTAACTGTTCAAGACAGTCAACCTTTTTCTCAAGCTTTGTGGACAAAAGTATCAAAAGAAGATCAAGAAAAAGCAGATGAGACATCAGCTTGAGCTATATTTGCAGGTGGTATACCTCTTTCCATAACTGAAAATCAATACTGGAAAAAACATTACAAACTAATTCATCCATCATATAAGTTACTGTCACATTATCACTTATGACATTCTCTCTTAGATAGAGAGTAAGACAGAGTTCAAAGAATGGTTATTCAAAGGATTGGTCAAGCAGAATCACTGACTCTGATGTCAGATGGATGGACTGATATACAAGGAAATTCTTTATTGAACATTATGTTAGCAACACCTGAACCAATGTTCCTGAAAGCAATTGCTACCAAAACCTTCTTGTCATACAAGTGAATACATAGCCAAATTACTGAGTGAAGAGATTGAAAGTGCAGTTTCCTCCAGGGTACAAGCCACCCTTATAACTCATAAGGCAAGAAACATGAAAGCTGAATGGCAAATATTAAAGGAAAATTATTTCTCATTTAATAGTATTTGGCTATCTTGTTCATGGGTTGAATCTTCTGGCAAAGGACACAGTAAGTGTGAATACAATGAAGACAACATTGCAAACTGCAAAGCAATTGTGAAGGTATTCAACAATCATCATTTTGCTAATCAGACTTCGAAGAAATTACAGAAAGAGAAGCAGGGGAAGGAAAGTGCATTTTTATTGCCAGGAGAAACTAAATGGGGCTTGGCTACAAAGTGTTTACATAGTATGCTGTGCACAAAGAACTGTTTGAAGTGTGCTTCAACATATGACACAGTATCCCAGATTATTCCCGTGAACATTTGGAAGCAGATTCTCAGCAACAATGTGTTCTGGATTAGAGTTCAAGGACAATTCAATTTGGTACTACCAGTTTCAGTGGCTAATCAAAAAACTTGAAGGAGATGCACCAAGCCTTTCAAATATTCCAGAAGTATACAGACAACTGAATGAAAATCTAATCGAGCTTTTGCCTTCTTTACCTCTATTCAAAAAAGAAGATGTAAAACAGATGTTTACTAAGAGATTTGAGTTTTGCTGTCATCCAGTTCATGTGGTAACAAACCCTTTTGATCCTCAACAGAGGACAACATTTATCAGAAGATGAATTATCTACTGCTCGATACAATTATGGAAGTAGCTAAAAACGTTCCTAATATTGACAAAATAGCCGTGATGATAGATATTGCTGAGTACCACGCAAAAGAAAAACTCAAAAACATCATTTGTTGGGCAGCAGAGAATATGTCTTCACTCACAAGGGGGAAGGGATACTGTAACATCCGACTGTTGTCCAGGATTGCTCTAAGGATCCTAAGCATTCCACCAACAGCAACTTCTTGTGAACAGAACTGGAAAGTTTTCAGTTCAATTAAGACAAAAAAGAGAAATAGACTAACAAATAAATGCACTGCTAAGCTTGTTTCTGTCTCTCAACATTTCTTGCTTCTGGAGAATCAGTCAGAAGCACAATTAGTGAAGAAGATATAGCGTGATAAATTGTCCTTGAACATAAGACTTATTGGTAAAACTATCCTTTAGCAAAAGAGAATGCGGTTCAATTTGCTTCAATTTGATTCTGGAACGGAACTCATAAATAGTGCAAGTGATTCTACAGCTAGTGACAGTGAAACTGGAGATGGTGCAATGACCGCAGTGGAAGGGAGTTAAACTTTGTTAAAGTAGATGAATGGACAGCTACAGCATATCATGCACAGTTCTTTGGGGTATGCTAAAATTAGTGTGTCAACAGTTTTCAGAGCCTTCATTTTTTTTTTCTTAAATTTAAACAAACAATGGAAGGGAAGTACATGCTACTGTGTATTGTCTTTACATTTTTACAAGTATTCCAATAAAAATAATTTCTTTCCACATAAAGCTTTGAATATAACATTTAAACCACATTAAGTGTGCTGTGTTTAATTTTTTTTCCTAATCAAATATTTCAGTTCAAATACTTGGGACACAAAATTAACATGGGGGTACTTATTTTGTTGGGTTTTTTTACTAAATACAAGTCAAATAAACATGCTAAATCAGATCACACTCTATTGGAATTCAAAATTTTCTAGAAAACCCACATTTCTGGTTCAAGCCCTAAAACTTGGATCTCCTGCTTCTTGCACTAATACCCTATCACAGGACCTGACCCCTGTAGAGTGTGGAGGGTTGGCTGGGGTTGGTGCAGGACCCCAGAACCCAACCATGGCATGCAGAACCAAGCAGAGACAGTACAGGGCCCTGAACCCTGATTCTAGCACATGGAACTGGGTAAGGATAGTACAGGCCCCCAATTCTAGCATGAGGGGCTAGATGGAGCTAGCATGAGGACTCAGAACCCAGTCCCAGTGGGCAGAGGTGGCATGGGACATTGCAGCCAATCCTAGCAGGCAGAGGAGGTACAGGGCCCCAGAGCCCATTCTTGGTGTGCAAAAATCTTACCTGGTCTAGAGACTGGCCTTGCACCACTCATCTGGCCTATGGGACCAAAATGTTGTGACCCACTGTTGAAACCCTTGTGTTAGAATACAACTCGTTTTTCATCATGTTACATGATGTTTTGATCATCAGAGCTACTTCTCATTTTTTAATTTTTAAATGTATTTAACCAAAGCAGCCTCCAGAGGCAGATGTAAATGGTTTATATGGCTTCAACCACTACATTTCTTTCAGAGTATATTGGTCACAGCTTAGTATCCGAGTCAGGTGCATCTAATGCCCTCTTCATGTCATGATAAGAAACATTTGCATTACAGAAATTATTACTGGTACTTAGTAGATAGCCGTAAATCAGAAAAGAAACAACTACTTTAGAAAATAAGAATTACAGAAATTCTTATTTGTTGAAATACAAACAGAGACTAATTAGTGAACCTACCTGTTTTTCAAGAAATCGCATCATATTTTGATAATCCTGAGCATTCTGAGATTTATCTTCTGTAAATTCTTGGCTGTCTTTTAAAGTGCCTAGATTGGATTTCAGCTGCATATTGGACTGCTGTAACTCTAAGAGCTGCTAAGAGAGGGGGAAATGTCTGTTAAAGGCCAGTGCCAGCACATAATAAAAAAATGTTACTGTAGGTTTTCATTTAATATGCAGTTTACTTTAAAAACAAATGTACAGATGATTCTCCTTAAAAACACTTCTAAATAACAGATATACTGTGAGTGTTCAGATGCAAGTGTGGGAATAGCACCAACACAAGAAAACAGCTCTACTACGTTCATGTGCATTACTTTTCTGACTTGACTATATTCTCACAATTTTTCCTCTAGACAAAACTCCAGGAAATACTTCTTTTGATATTAAGGAAAGCATCCCATGCCATTCTACTCCTTTAGGACTTCCCTAGGAAGGCTATTCCTTTTCACTGAAGCTTATGCTCTCTTTATTTTGGTAGATACTAAAACAGACACAAATAATAGGTTATTAACCAATTCCAAAACAAGAACTCAGAGATCAAGACAGAAGGGAATACCATTTATAGATCTGGCAGTTCAAGTGGCAGCCTGTGGGCCACATGCAGCTTGTTAAGGGTTACTTTGAGGCCTCTGGGTTCACACCCAACCTCCCTTTGCCCCTCCCCCACACACCCCTGACTGCAGTAGCAGCAAGGGTCTCTGCTCTTCCACTCTCTCCTCTGACTTCTTCCTGCCCTGATCCCAGGGGACAGAGTGGTATGGTGCAGCACAACCCACTGTGCCATGGACAGGAGCGCATGGGATGGAGTTCCCAAGTAGCACAGTGTACCAGAGAATCCTGAGGCTAGGGAGCTGAAGGTGAAGCCAGGGTGTCTGTATGCACAGCACAGCAGTGGGAGGGGTGCGCCTTTGAGGGCACAGCTCACAGGCATGCAGCCCCCACCTGCTTAGAGATTAGACCCCTGATAAAGATTATAACCATACTTATGTCACTGTAACAGGGGGCCTGCTCAGGGCCGATCTCGCCGTGGCCTGCCCACCCGTTCTTGGGCCAACCGCCTGCCATGCCTTGCTATTATAATTAATCAGTAGATATTAATATGCAGGAGGCTGTCCATTTCCTGACCTGATGCCAGGGGGCGCTATCTGTGGTTCCATTCCTCCCCTAAACCATAGCCCAAGCCTCAAAGATGGCATCTAGATGTTCTCATCGTCACTGGCCCCCACACTGGGCCCCAGAACCCTACTATTGAACCCCACCTGGATTCCTCCCTTCAGGCAGACACTTCCGCCATCATACCAGGTACCATAGCTCCCTGAACTGATCCCCTTTGGGTTCGATCCCCCCCGGGATCTTTGGATCACTAGCCCTGGCCCACCTCCAGGCCAGTAAGAACCCCAGGCCTTCAGCTCTTGGGCCTTGGGCCGTAGTGGGCCCCCGGCCCTTCAACCCTTCCAGTCCTGGCCCTAGCATGGGCCAGTCAGGGGGAGTTCAGATAGGCCTGAGTCTATGGCCCTTTTCTCGCTCTCCAAGGGTCCACCTTCCAAACAAGGGGTAACCCACCCAGTTGTGGGGGCTAGGGTTAAGACACCCTGACCCACCTTTCACCAGGGTGGTAACTGACCTGGTATTTCCCGAGGGCTCCCGTGCCACCGAGAGCCCCACCAGGCTTCCCATTCCCAGCAGGGTGCAGTTTTAGGTTGTACCCAGGACCAGAAGCCTCTTTACCATCCCCTACAGCTCCTCCCTTACCTCTAGATGATATCAGCAGCTTTCCAGCCAGGCGATGTTGTTGCCTGGCCCTCCAGCAGCAGAACTGCCTTGTTTATATGGGCAGCCCCCTATCCAAAATGGCTGCCTTCATCAGGCACCTGCCAGCTGCTGCCTTCTGGCCCTTGAAGTGGCAGGCACAAACAGTGCTCTGCCACAGTCATCTAATAAATTTAAAAGTTTCAGAGCAAACTAAGGCATATGGTAGGTTTCAGATGAACTGAGATCACTGCATCGCAGATCGTGTTTACAAAAAATCCATATTTAAATTACTTACATGTTCTAAGCTTGTATTTCTTGAAGCTAGTTCTTTGAATTCTTGCATAAACATCTCTTTCACTTTTTCTATTTCATTAGCCAATTTTTCTTTTTCTTCCTCTTTCCATTTATAAAATGCTTGCAGTATTTCTTCTTCTTTTGATTTTTGTTGTTCGCATTCCTGAGATTATTTTAAAATCTTACTTGAAGAATTGTCTCACATGAAATACAAATGTAAATCTCAAAAGAGGAAACAATTATACTTATATTCTCCAAATACTAATGTTTATTGCGCAATACCACAACATCAATTTTTAAACAAAAAACCCCCTTCTCACTGGAATCAGTTGTTTTCTAAAATTCATGCTAAAAAATCTCCACATGCTTGTTCAAAAAAAGAAATTTTGCTTGCACCATATTTATCTGTTAATGTTCAACCTCTAATTACTTGTTTTGTACATGTTACTACAACTGTCTTGAATATATCAGAGTAAAGTTATGGGAAGTTCAACCTAAAAACTGTCAGCATGAGAACAGCCCACTAATTTCAAACATACTGAAACATGTAAGAATTAGAAAAAAAGAACAATGTAAGGTAACAAAATCTAACCAAGCTTCATCATATACACAGCTCTTAAGACATGGTCACACTGCACAGTTCAGTTTATTAACGTGATAATGAAGCAAACTGCAATCCATTATCCTAATGAAAAAGTAGGGAATCAATCCAACATGGACTACAACAAGTCACTCAAAAATGTTTGGGAAAAAACAGCAATTTTAAAAGACTTAGCTAAGCGGGGCACCTTAGCTTAGTAAGTATAGCTGTCCCTCATATAAATGGACAAGAAAAAGGGTCTTGGAGGTTCACTCTTGTTAGCATCATTGTTTTGAATACAGCATCAGGGAAGTGGGGAACAACATCTACTTGTTGTTTAGTGCTTAATGTATATTGAAATAAGCTGGTAGGTTCAACTACCAGCATGTGCCAGTGAACAAATGTGCTTAACACATGTTTCTAAACAGATGTGTAACTGGGCGCTGCTTCCTTGGCTGTGGTGCACAGACCAGAATCAGTGGCTACCGCAAAGGTCCTGCCAGTAGAGCAGCTGCTGATATTTTTACACCATGCCCCAAGGATTTGTTAGATATAGATGAAATGGGGAAAAACCCCAAAAGGATTGGACATTCCCTGCCTTCTGGAAGATGTCATCCTGGAGCTTCTCTTCAGAAATAAGATCCTCTACTTCCTCCTTCATGAGCTCTGAATGATGCTAGGGGGCCTCAGGTTATTCCCTTACTATTAGTAGGGCCCCCCTCACTGCACAAGCCTCCAATGCAAAGTCGCTTCTTTTGCCACTTGGTGTGCCTTGTCAGGATTACCCAAAGAGTGGGAGCAATATACAGCAAGCAGGACATAACCTTCCCCTGTAGGGAACAGTGGTGTTGCCCACGAAGACTTCTTGCCTCACGCCGCTGGTAGTTTTAGCCTTTTCCTACAGCTTGTCCTGCTGTATGTACAGTATGGTGCCTTCAAATGGCCAGAACAACTTAATTGTTATCACCGAACAAAGAAGGAGCCAGGTGCAATGACACCATTAGAAACAGTGGGGAACTGACTGCCAGCTCGCAGAAGGAGTTGGCATCAGAGCCAAAACCTTCCTACTATATTGGTTGTCATCTGCCACACTGACAGCAGAGATGACAGACTGGGTACATACATCAACACAGAAAGGATACTGTCACCTATAGGAAATAAAGCTGAACCTCTCACAACAGACTATTCCTACTAGGGCTGTGCAAAGCTTTAGTAGCTGATTCAATTCGGAGAATATGCGGCCCAATTTGGGGACCAAATCTCCAAATCAAATTGAGAGACCAATTAAGAGCTCTGAATCAATCTGAAACATCCAAATCAATGTGGAAAAGCTTCAGAAAAGATTCGTCCACTTTGGAGATTTGGCTATAGACTAAACAGGCAGCTGACACAGCTGCCTCCAGCTGGTAAGCCTATTGGAGTTGGGGCAAGCTGCCCAGCTGGGACAGGGAGGGTGTATTACTCAGGGAGGGGAGCATGGGGGGGATGTGGGTGCGGCAGCACTGGGAGCAGGGGCTCTACCCTGCTGCTGCTTGCCTAGCCAAAATGGGGGGAGAGGGTGCAGCTCACTCCAGGAGGAAGGGAGCAAGTGGCAGCAGGACAGAGCCCCTGCTCCCAGTGCTGCCACACCTGCTTCCCACGCCAGCTGACAAGTGGCAACAGGGCAGAGCTTCCACTCTCAGTGCTGACACAGGCACAACAGCGCTGGGAGCAGGTGCTATGCCCTGCTGCCACCTGGAGTGAGCTTCGCCTGCATTGCACCCCCCCACCAGCTAGGCAAGCAGCAGCAGGACATAGCCACCACAACCCCCCACAGTAGGGCAGAAGCAGACACAGCCAGTGGAGCCCCCATGACTGTCCTGCCCAGCCCCATCTCCCACCTGGCGCAGCCTTCCAACACTTTTAAAAAAGCCCTGCATTTACTGGCTCTGGCAGCAGCCATCGGGCCTCTTAGGGCTCATGGCAGAGGCCCCCTGCATAGTGCAGGGCAGCAGGGATTGCCCACCACCCTGGCCTGGCATCCGTACAGCAGCTGCCCCATGGCACAGGTGCAGCATGGCTCGACAGGGTGCTGTGCACCATCTGGGAGCTGGGGTGGCTCCACGTGTCAGCCAGAGCCTGGCAAGCTCAACCCGAGGCCCTGGCTTCCAGACAGTGCACAGTATCCTGCTGGGCTGTGCTGTACCTGCACCATGGGGCAGCTGTTGCATGGGTGCCAGTTAGGGGCGCGATCCCCGCTGCCCTCCACTGTGCGGGGGGCTCTGCCACAAGTGCTCAGAGACCCCAATTGCAGCTGCTGCAGCTGGTGAGTGTGGGGCTTAAGAAAAAAAAAAAAAGAAAAAAAGAAAGTGCCGGGACTAGGCTGGGGCCAGGCAAAAGATGGGGTCAAGCAGAGCAGCCATGGGGGCTTCTCCTGCAGCTCCCCCAGAGCTGTAGGAGAACCTGCAGCTGCCTGGCTGTGCGTGCCTCTCCCCAGCCGATCTGAATCATCGGCTCTCTCCAAATCAGCACTGAATCTTCTGAAGCCAATTTGGCCGAATTGATTCCAACTGAAACACTGTCCTCTGAATTGCCCAAATTTGAATCTGAATTGAATACTTCCCTATTTTCACAGGCTTAACTCCTACTGCTTCTGTCAAGAGAAAGATTTCCAGGTGCCTTGTTGATACAGCTAAATGGACTTTCTTGCAATGATGTGAAGTTATTCACAAATCAGGTTTTTCTTTACTTGACTCAATTTCCCTGTGTTTTACACACAAACATGATTTTATTGGATTACTCAACATACTTGCCGTTGCTTCAGAGCAATGCATGGAGGGTTGAACAGTTAATATTTGTGGGGGTTTCTTATGGTTAGTGAAAGATTTATCTAAGCAAATGACAGCATGTAATCCAGTACATATCAGGAGCATTATTAAAAGAAAGCAAAGTCCCATGTATTCTGCAGTAAACTTGTACTAAATTCTGCAGAGAAATCTACTTATTTCTCAAATATTCTAATATGACTGACTACATACTGTGTTTCAGCTTCAAGTAGATTATTTTTTTAAAGCATTTTTTTTTAGTAAGTTTGGAAACAAACCCAAACCAACTAATCAGTATAACTGGGTATTAAAACGAGTTTATGTTATGCTCTAAAATAATGGATTTTTCTACACAATGCCAAGTTTGTTCTAAACACACGTCAGAGCTCAGTGGTTAAAAAGTGTCTCGGCACAGCTGTGTTCCAGCACAATTTGAGTACCTGGTGCAGTGATTTCCCCTGCAGCAGGAAAGAACCCTTGGTGCAATGATCAGTGCCCACCAAAACCAGCAGCTGCACTCCTTGCATGTATGCTTTTGATTGACCTGATGAAAATTATGCACACGTGGTGGCTGGCAATTGGCTCGCTAGCCATACATAAGGCTTGGGAAGTTTCCGCCCAAGGTGGAGGAGGACTCGGCGTGCTCGTTGGGAGAGATCCTTACGTGCATCTCGGAGTTACACTGGAGGCCTGATCAACCACCACCAACTCCCCGTCAACGAATTCCCAACGTACACCGTACCCTGCATGCTCGAACAGCATTACTGTGCCACCCAGTTTTACCCTGCATGCTCGAACAGCATCACTGTGCCACCCGGTTTTCTACTTTCTGTTTCTGCAACTCTACGGAGCGCGCCTACACTGTATACATCGACACAAGTCCCTGTATTGCAGCTTTGTAAGTAAAGTTTTCTTTTGAATTCAACCATCAAGTGTGTTGTGCCTAATTCCTCTCCAATGGCGGCCCCATTCTGGCCAATTTCTTAGCCCACAAAACTACATTCTAGAAGTTACAAGGGAAAACAAATGTTAAAGAAAGATACATGGTGATTTGGGCACTCAGGAAGGCAAAGGAAATAGTTTGGGATTGTGAGATAAACATATGATGGTAGGAAACAGTTCATAAGAATGTTTTAGACAGCATGAGGTTTCAGAACTGAGTAAAGCAATTCCCACCACTCTAAAAGCAATCATTTGAGTCTCCAGGCTCAGGAATTCTTACCACCACAGATGCACACTTAAATTAAAAAGTTCAATTGCAATGAAAAAGTTAGAGTTGTTTTTTTTGTAGGGGATCAAGGAAGAACTTGAAAGCTTAAAGTCTTTAAGACCTTTTGTAGCAAACATTTTCAAGATTTTAAAGATGCACTGTACAGGGAAACCAGTTAATTAAATGTAGAAGTAATGAATTTATTGCTAACACTTTGTGAAAAATATACAATTAAAAATACAAACATATGAATTAAATACTGGAGAATAGATAGTTCAGAAAGTTAGTATGAGAGCCTTTCATACGTGGGTTACCTGTTTCAGGTCCCCAGCAGACATAAAAATTGAGAAATTTCATCCTGGATCCCAACAATCACATTTGTTGCCATGCCAGACATTCAAGGCCTGACATGGCAAGACATGTGATTGTTGGGATCTGGGATAAAATGCTTCAGACCCCATCACACATTTGCCAGGGTGTGCAGCTGGCTGCATTTGTGCCAGGGCATGAGGAGGTATGGATGAGGAGCTCCCCAATCCCTAGCACACATGCAGCCATGTACCTTGAAGTGGTGCACATGCAGCTCAGGACCAAAGAGCTCTCCACAGACCTGTCGACTCACTATTGGGCTACATGGCACGGCTTTAAACTCCTCCACCCAGGGAGAATCCATCAGGTCTCCATGCCAGGACATTTAAAGCACACCATACCCCTTGATGCTGGGCTGCATGCCACACTCTGAAACTAAAGTGGGATACAAACCAATCACAAAGATGTTTCATGTGAAACCACTGTGTGGTTGGTTTGCCATTTTATTACACTACGAATTGGCTGACAGTGTGGTGTGTGTTTCAGTTTATCACATTATTAACATGTTAATCACACAATTGACAAGTATACTGTCTGCCAGGGTCCTCAATTCACCAGTGGTACTTTTGACTAAAATCTTCACTGGATACTTGGTAACCTCTGGAAATATTCCTATCCCAAGTGGACAAGAAAGGCAAATCATGGGATTACCATCATTACTAGTAGCATAAGGTGATCAGAAGCATTGGTATAGTCTTTTCATGAGCAAAATTAAGCATGAAATAGTCAAGATGTAAATGCTAACACTGAAAATGTGGCCCCAACTCCATTTCTTTTCAGCAAGGCCCTCCTGTTTTCCTTCTCAGTTTTCTTCTGTCACTAGCCTTTATTTTTAAGTACTGATTTTTTTCCAGGTTTTACTACTAGAATAATATTTTTTGTTCAGTTTGGTGTTCATATTTATCTTACCAATATACTGGACTAATGAGGAAAAAATGGTGGGGGTAAGGAAAAGAGGAAAAGCAAGGCCCACATCGAGCTCTAAAGAGGTCCACATTCTCTTATTAAAAGGTATCTACCTGCATAAGAAAAAAGTTAACTTATTCTTGCTCACTCCCACACACATAGACCCACTTGCCCAGCCCTCCCCTGTTCTCATGTTCTTACTTTGTTGACACTCTCAGCTTTATTGCCCAGACTACACATATTCAGTCTCAGAGTCTCTGCTCTCACTTTAAACTTTGTTTATATTGTACCCATCACTCTGAGCTCTGGGAATGTAATAGGGACAAGGGGCTGTCTGCATGAGACAGGAACTGGGAGCATGAGAATCCTGACCCCAAACATCTCCAGGAGGCCAAGAATAGATTTCCCAGAAGGATGGGGAGAAGAGTTACTCTTCTCTGGTCTTTGACTAAAGAAAGGAGATCCGATATGATAGCAGAAGTTAGTCACAAGAGGCTGGTTTCAGATAGCTAATTCCTTCATGTTTCTGTCAGACTTTTTTCAACCCCACCCCTAGGATCTTCCCTTGACAGACTGAATCCCAGCAGAGGAAAGAACTAGACAAAAGCTCCAGAAACTTGCCACCGCATGACACCATAAAGTAGCTTCCAAACGTTTCTGAGCGCTCCCTAGCAGTTGCAAAACCCCTGCTAAGATCAGTGGGTAGCTTCAAAAGATGTCTATCATGCAGCTGGACTTTCAAGGGCTGGCATAAGAGTCTTCAACAACTTAGGATCAAAGTGTCATCTTTCTGAGAACTAGGATCTAACTCTAATAGAGTTTTTTCATAGCTTTCATTAATTTTTTTAGACCTAACAGGTTGCAAAATATCTTAGCTTCCTCCTAGCTCCCACTACTGGCTACAAGACTAAGGCAATGCTTTCATTTCCATTACTGTTTGACCTAGAGACCCAGTCTAGTACAGACAGGAAGATGTGCACAGAAGATTCATATTAAAAGATGGGTCGCAATAAGTATTTTCCCCAAAGAGATTTCTCAGTGAAAAAGGACTAAATATCATAGCTGCTCTGAAACAAATTATTCTGAATCTTACTTCTAAAGATTGGAGGTTAAGAGACAGTTAAAGACTACATTTTGTCTGATTTTAAGGGTATAGTTAAGAAGTCTTATTTACAACATTGTGTTCCATATATTTGGCTACTCTTAATTTTTCCTCACTGCCAGAGATGGTTTTCTTTCCCCTTCTGATAACAAAAAGCAGCTCTTCACGTGGTTTCCTTTAATGGGATCAAACATAGCTACAGAACAGTGAAGAACCAAGGGAGCCCTTGATATTAGAAGATTTCTTCCATAACAAAGATCCATGGGCAGGGGGAAAATAATCACAGCCTTAAGGAGACTGCATAGGGAATTAAGAAAAAACAACAACAACACAAAAAAACCCCATAACACAAACCCAGAACACCAAAGGGACTCACAGCTGCTGTGGATGAATGGGGAATGTAAGCAAGCATAGAGAAATCCACCTCTACTGAATAAACTTCCAAGCATGTGTTTCACTGGTTCTGTTATACTGCTACATAAAGAAGGGCCATTAAACTCCCCAGTATGAAGGAACAGGCAGGGACAGGAAGCTCAGGCAATGTGAATCAATGCTAAAAACAATTATAGCAGCATCTTTCCACAAGTGCTCATTCCCTTACAAACAGCTTCCTGAAAACCTTTCAGAGCCACAAGTAATACTCTACTTAGGTCTTCTTTTATTAGCAATAGGCCGTTTTTCAACATCAGCTGAAACATGCAGTCTGGCCAGAAAAATAACTGTCAGGTAAGCATGAGCTAAGTCCTTCCTTTGCTGCCTCTTAACAGAAAAAACAATGGCTTCTAGTGTAAGATTACCAGTAAAAATTAAGGGAAGTTTGACCATGAATGTAGGAGAAAATTAACAAAAAACTGAAGGAGATGGGGAAAATTACAAAGCAATTTAAAAATGTATTTCAATTCAGAGAAGGGTGAAGAAGATAGCATACTGTCTAGGTAGACATGGTAATGAATGCACACAAAAAGAATAACTACTTCGAAGTGGACTCTGATAAAGTATCACCATCTCTTTTGGGCAGCTGATGGATTGGAGAGTGTGAAAAACAGGTGGGTTGGTTATGAAAGGAAAGGAACATGTAGACTTCAAGCAGGAGAGGGACTAAGAGGAAAGAGAAATACCGCATACTTTGTGTAAAATTGGGTTTTCCTTAGCAGTAAAGAAAAGGGTTAGACAGAGTTATGTTTATTCTGATTAAAATAAATGTTGAGTGATTCTTTCAAAATTAACAGTCAGCAGCAGAGTAAATCAATGTGGAGTTTGAAAAGTTCCGCTGATCCCTTGAAAGAGAATAGTTAGTCGTCTGGATGACTAGATATTTACAAGCACGTGGAGAGAAACTTGCTACAAGAAAAAAGATTATGTTAGCAATCTGGAAACACTGGGGGCAGCATGTGTGCCCAAAAGCCAGACAGTCCATTTTAGACACCTTTCCTAAGTGTTTAGTTGGTTTTAATCATTTCAGTTAAATGAATACTTTTGTCTCTTTTCTGTAGGATGTTCTCGACACACATTTCAAACAATACCATCTTGACAAAAAGAAGACTGTTCCCACTCTCCCCATCCCATTCTTTGACTAAATACCAGAGTTGGGGACAGCTGAATGAAACAGAGAACAGGAATTAAGTGTCTGTTTTGTAATCAGAAAAATATTTCCAGGATGCTTCTTATGTGTAGAATTTCATTGCCAAAATAATCTCTGAGACCTCTACTCTCCCCTCTATAAATTTTCCTACAATCCACCTCCAAGACTGTATTTAAATAGTAATAAAAATTCTATGATTCAAAATGATCAAGATATGCAGTAGCTTAATATAACTACAGAATCCTTATTTTGGTTTACTTACTCTCTTACCAGGAGGATCATAATGTTCTTATTACAACAACAAACAAGAATCACATTGTTATTGTTATATTACTGTAATAATAACAGCAATCAAAGTAAAGCCCCTACCTATAATTGCCATCACAGTACCATTACCCAATTATTGCTTTTAAATTATTTCACTCTAAACTTGTTTCATCTCTCATTGAACCTCACCAATGGCTGAGACCATGTACTGCTTTAAGGTTACTCAAGTCCTTTTGTAGACTGGTTACCAGGGATCCCGGTTTTCTCCAATTAAAAAAAAAAAAATCCCCAATTTTCGGACTAAGAAACGTGACCCAAAATAATCCACGTTTCCATGATTAAAATGATACACTTATTTTATTTTTTTATATAATACACACACACACACACACATATGGATTTGGGGTTACTTTTTTTTTTAATCTGGAAATTGGGGACTTTTTTTTTTTAATCAGAGAAAACCAGGATTCCTGATGATCACATAGGGTTCAAATCTAACATAAAGGCTGAAGTAATAGCCCTTGCTTTGCCTCTTGTCATTCTTCCCTAAGCCATTATCTCATGTGGTAGACAGTAAGTTTTTCATGACTAGGAATATTTTTGACCACTACATACATTTACAATGCTGTAGCTACATACCAAATCAGCACAGTATCTATACATTAAGACCCATTTTAGCCACATAGGCACCTAAATGGGACCTAGGTGGAATATAGGTGTCCAAGGCCCAAAAAGCAATCCAGACTGAGCCTACTTCACAGTCACAAAACTCGGCAGATACTCAAATTAAGATGATATCTATTTTGGACTACAAAATTCCCTAGGTACCCAGACTTCTAAGCAGCATGCTCAGAGCAATCCGGTTTGATTCCCTATGCACTTTCCCCTACCTACCATGTACTGTGATTGATACTGGAGTTAGGGAAGCATCTAAGTCCCACCAGGGACAGGACTCATTAAGCATGCTGGGAACATTGAGTTTGGCTCGGAGAAGCTCAAATCTGTATTTCCCACTTTCCAAGATAGTGCCTTAAATACCAGTTTATAAAATGGGAAGAGCAGGGCATTCTAAAATCCTTCCTGTTAAAATTATGGTAAAATTAAATTTTACACAAAAGTTACAAGGTCTGTGATCACAGCCCAGAATACAGATTCTTGTAAGAGGTTGGTAATACTTAGTGTATACTACCTTAGAAAATCTGACCATATTAGCATGTTGCTCGGCCTCTAGCTCAGACTTGGTAAGCTGTAACTGCTCCTTCAACTTATTGATCTCATCCTGTAATTTATCTGTCTGTGCTTTCTTCTTTTGCTCTGCTTGAAAGAAACATACATTTGCAAAATGTTAGTTATATTTTTGGGAAATGTGACTCTTCCTGCAAAGGCCTTTCTCCACTGCTTCCTCCACCTTTAAATTCAGTGGGCCAGAACTCTCCTACACCAGCTCTTTCCCTAATACCACCCCACCCCACCCCACCCCACCCCACCCCACCCCAAACACTTAGTTCTTGAAATAAAACATTTTCTCGACTACCAGGATGCATATATCACAATCTTACCAAAAATGCAACGTGTAAAAGATTGTAGTATCTTTTAGAATTTAAAATACTTTTAAAATATTATAAAATCCAATTTCACTTACAGCAAAGGTTCAAAAAAGGAATGAAGTGGGGTTGCTATAAGGTTTATTTTGGTAAGATGCATTAGACAACATTTAATATAAGCAGCTTCTTTTATCAGTAAATGTTTAGCTTCTTTAGACAGAGTTTGGTGGAACTTCCATTTCCAAGTTTCATTTGAAGGATTACTGTCAAAAAATTAGTTTACAATGTACACTCAAAAGTGTAGCCTTTAATCTTAACGTGTCACTCTACCTACCTATATAATTTTTATGAAGTTCATAAATATTGGGGTTGGAAAAGACCTCAGCAGGTCATTGAATCTGATCCCCTGCCCTGGGCAGGAAAGAGCACTGGGGTCAGATGACCCAGTCAGGTGCTTGTCCAGTCTCCTCTTAAAGACCCCCAAAGTAGGGGAGAATACCACCTCCCTTGGAAGCCCATTCCAGATTCTGGCAACCCTTACCATAAAGAAGTTCTTCCTAATGTCTAACCTGACTCTACTCTGCCAGTCTGTGGCTGTTATTTCTAGTTACTCCAAGGGGTACCTGGTAAACAGAGCATCTCCTATCCCTTGCTGTCCCCCACCAATGAATTTGTAGACAGCCACAAAATCCCCTCTCAGTCTTTTCTTGCTTGTCACAGGGGTATCTTAGTACAAAGCATGCCATCCAGGATTACCCCTGAAGGGATGGAGTAATTGCTAATACAAAATCAGTCCTGGCTGCCTGGCTCTGCAGGTCCTCCTGTTACCTATCCTCTCTTTCCAACCTGCTACAAAGCACGAAACAGTTTCTTTTGTCCAATGATTTACCAAAGCCTTCTTATACACCCTCCTCACAGTTTCTGGTATTTTGTCTTTCAAACTACAGTTCATATGGTGCTGCTCACACACTATTTGTGTCTCCTCACTCCCATTTCTTTTGATCTCAGCTGTTCCTCCTTTCTAACCAACTCTTCCCAAGCTACTTTGTCTTCACTGCTATCACCTTCTCTTGCTCAGCATATCTACTTGTCCTTCGCCGACATTTCTCCCATGATGAAGGATTCCAGCTCCCAGCAGCAAATGAATCATATGTTTAACCTCAGTTTAACAGTGTGAAAATTATTATTTATGTTTGTAGGGGTAAGTGAAGCAAATATGTGAGGAATGTCTTTCAAATTGTATATTGGTTTTTAGCATGGCTGGGAAGGCATCAAATAACAAATTCCACAAATCTATCATTCACAGTACCAATAACAAAAAAACAAAAAAAATCCAAACAAACCATGTTTCATTTATGCATCTTCCCTTATAGGAAAAATGATGCTACCAATGCATCAGCACCTATGTTCTGTGCTGTGTTCTAAGAATGTTTAGAGTTACAAGGACAAAAGCCAAGCACCTTCAACTACCTGAAGTTAACGTATCCTGAGATAACTTCACCTCCTGGTCGGGAACGTTGTTTATAAGACATTGTTTTAAAATAAGATGAAAATAATGTAACATCATCTCAGGGAAAGCTAGATGAAATGGTTGCTCAGTAATAGAATTATTTGTTATAGCTGTACCATATAGTCAGGCGTAATTCCTTATGAACATGATCCAACTCTCACTGACTTCAATGGAACTGGACTGATCCTAGTGATAACTCAATGCAGATCAGCAAAGGTTTTTTTTCCCCATAACGCCAGCTATTTACGCTACCCATATTTTTGTAATATGGCAAATTTTATCTACCCAAAGAAAACCATTGCTCTGAATTCTCCCACTGGCAAAAAGTGTTCCATAAGAATTTGGTTTGAAAAGTAACTGAAAAGATGGCATAAAAATCTATGCTTATTATTGTTCAGTATTGTATATATCATATTTGATAAGCTTACATGTAAAGAAATAAATCTAATGGTCAGATATAAAAACTTGCCCTGGGATCTGTAAGTCAAATGAGCTACTTCTACATCACACAAAGTCTTGAGTCACAAGCCAAAATACATATTTTATATTTCTATACTATTTTAACTTTTTTGACAGCATGAAAGTACATACCCGTGTGAGATTCCTCTGGATGGCGCCGCTGCACATGACTTTGTAGAAAAGAATAGTTCATAAAAGCCTTCTCACAAAATCGACACTACAAAATACAGAAAAATACTTGATATGTACAGATCAACAATATTAGCTTTTGGGGGTGTCTACACGTATGTTTTAATGCCCGTTAACCTATTTTAATGCACATTGAAACATCACTAAAAAACATGATATTTTGTTAACATGCATTAAAACAGGCTAATGCACATTACGTATCATTTTAAAAAACTGTATTAATGTACGTATAGATGTGCCCAAACAATTGCAAGGTAATATTTTAAATTATATTTCATCCAGATATTTAATGCCATTCGAGTACATCCAAATTCTGTCCCCCAAATTCAAATATTATCATACTGAAATTATTATTAAAAATGTTGGCACCTAGGAACCACAGTCACAGATCAAAATTTCAGTGTGCTCAGCACTGTGCAAAATAGACCAACAATATAGATTTAAAATTATTTCGGATGCTATTTAAATATAAAAAACCCCAAACTGATGGGTACAGAGAAGAGGGGGCAAGGAAGCAAAGTGGCAATACTGATCAGAAAACAGTAGTCTCAGCAAAACAATAGTTGTAACCATTGCCAAGATTTTTGTAAGTATTATGGCAAAGGAGATTACACTAGAGATAACTAACATTAAAACATTAAAATAAAAACAACAGGATGAATTCCTCTGTAAGATGAAATCAGTAGCAAGTAACTAGATCACAGATATTTGGGAATGTTTGACAACTGTATCCAACTGAAGGCAATGGTGTGGGAAAATGTAAATGAATTTAGTAGCATTCTGTATACCTTTGGATACTGCAGTGAAAATTGGAAAGTAGTTCAAATAATAGTCCTATTATTTATCACACTTTTAAAATAAAACATCCATCTGGCCTCAAAGTTACTATTTTAGGTAAAATTAAACATAACAAAGATCCATCTGGAGCTAAACCAAGGTGAAAAAAAAATGCATGCTTCTTTCACTCTTAAATATATGGTCAGTTTCTCTCCCTCCATTAATATATATATATATATATCTCATATTTACTTGAATCCGAGATGAGGTTTTATTCCCCCCAGCCAGCACAGAGGGATAAAACGCCTCATCCTGGATTCGAGTACCTGCCTGGGGCAAGTGGCAACAGCAGTGGCTCGGCTCCAGTTTTAGCTCGAGCTTGGGGCCAAAACCAGAGCTAAGCCACTGCCTGTCCTCAGCTGGAATGCCTTTGGTGGCATGTGGCTGGAGAGAGCGTAGGGGGAAACCATGAGGTGAGGGGGGAACCTGCAGGCTTCCCCTCTGCCTGTGCCTGTCTCTCCACCTGTTGTTTCCCTGCCCCACTACTTTCTGTTCTGGCTCCAGTACCTCCAGCTCCAACCAGGCCCTGTCTGGAACTACCACTGCTTCTCTCTGGACAGGCCAGGGCCATGTTGCTGCTGACTGCCCCAGAGGAGTAGAGCTGCATCAGAAGATAAGGTGTTGCATGCACAAGGTGGGGGGCAGAGACAGCCACAGAAGCACAAGGGGTGGGGAACAGGCAGCTAGGGGCAGGCACAGGCACAGAAGAACAAGTGGCAGGACCAGGCAGCAGTCATTTGGCCAGGGCTTGGGGGGGCCGCGCACGCAGGCGGTGGCACAGAGACAGCGTTATAAAATCTAGAGATGGAAAGTGGAATCTAAACATAGCCTCTTAGTTCAACTAGTTGATCTTGGAGCACAGGACAATTGCTGTGTTGTTCAGTCTTGTTTTAACATAGCTTCTACTGATACTTTTATTAAAAGACGTACTCCATTAAAAACATAAGAATGCCATTTACTGGGTTAGACCCCATAGGTCCATCTTGCCTGGTATACTGTGTCACACATTGGTCATTGTTTCTCAAACTTGGGTACACACATCCCGGAGTGTGTGCAAGTTATGCATATATATGCATATAAATGTATGTCTGTATGCAGACATACAAAATAAAACATTCAGCTGTTTGGTTTTTTTTTATATCGGACCCTGCCTATTAACACTGTTGCTACTTTACACTCATATTTGTAAACATTTAATAAATTTCAATTCTTTAAGGCTTTTTTCAAGCCTTTAAAGAATATTCTGTGTTAAGAATAATATAAAATAATATTGTGCTTTACAGCATGAGCGAAATGTACAGGTCTTGAAATGTACTGACTCACTGAGAATCAAAATATCCCATTTCTAGAAAAGTGACCGGTATAGAATGCCAGCATATATTTCAAAACAGAAATATTCTTCAAAAAGCCAGAACTAGACTATCACAATGATGAGTAAAAGACAATTTAAAAACTCATTCAGCAGATTCAAGATGTTATCATTTTAGTCGAATTCCCAGCTCTCATCTAACATTTAAATTCTTTTAGTGATAGCCAGTATACTATTAAATATATATGTCTTGCAACTCCCACCAAGGCCATGAATTATTAAGCTACATTTTGTTGCATAAATGCAAGAAAATCCTAATATAAAGTCTAGATAGAGAAGATACAGTACAGCAACAAAGCAAAGAACCATCCGGGATCTCTTACACTGTAACAGACTACACATGATTTATGGTATCAAATTGGCTGTGAAATACTATTATCCATTCAAGCACAAAACTCATGTCAGTCTGACTTGGATATAGTAGAAGCAAGCTCTTACTTTCAAGACAGGATCAACACATAGAATTGTAATTCTCTGTTCCTGTTACTAACAAAATGTGTGACATCAGATTCCTCAAATTATGCTTTACGGTATTAAATGCAAAATAAAAAAATATGTAATCAATTGCAAGTCAAGTCCAGTATACAATTTTCTGGTTTTACTCAGCCACTTGAAGTCTATATGCACAGATCTAGTTATATTTGCATTCTAAATACAATAGGATTATTTGTTTTTTTAGATGTATTTACAGAAAAGCAATAAGAGATTGGTTTTCATTGTCATCCCAAATCAAATACTTTGGTCAATCAAAGCATCCAGAAGCTGCTAAATGCAAAGTACATAAACAGTTTGCCTTAAAGGCCCCTATTTTTCAGCTGAGTTTCCAGGGGAACCTTTTGCTCCTGCACTGTATTCCAATGAAGTCCATCCACTAGGATATAACAACTGAACAATTGGGGCAGAAATGCAAAACATGACAAATACCATGGCTTATCATTAAAAATAAGGTAATTTGGGAAAAAGATGCATTTATTTATTGGATTAATATCTTAGAATTAAATTTCCCCTAGCATCATGACAACCATGATATGTTGGTGGTCAAAAGCCAATGGTGGCACCATGTGGGAAAGCATACCCCCTTCTTAATTATGCTGCATCCATTCTGTACATAGGGCTTTGACCTTCAAGGCTGTCAGGTTAATGCAAACAAAGGGCATGTTTACTATATAATGACCATGCATCCAAGCTAGGAGACCACAAACCACACCCTGCCCACTTACTGTTGCACATATACTTCGAACCCAGAAGTGCACTGGTGAAGATGTTCTGAGACATCAGTCTGTGGAAAGTCCCAAGATCTTGCTCTCCAATGCACTATTAGTAATGACCCTGGAAACACTTCACAGGTGTGCTTCCAAGTTTGGAGAGTGTGTAAAAGCATGGGTGGGTGGGATGTGCTTGGACACATGATCTACGTGAACTTTACACACACACAAAGATAAAAAGGCATACAAGGTTGGCCTTGGATACTGTTTGCCATGTCTTGTTTCAGTAAGTTCTTTTCATTTCAGAACACTAAGGTAGAATGATTAATTCCTGAAATACTTGTGGTACAATATGAAAGCTGACAAACCCTTAAAGGCCCCCATTCTAAACCCCCCCACAAATTGCACACTGCTGGTTATGACATATCACCCCTCCCTTGAAACCGTACAGAAAATCCTCAAAAAATTGCAACCCATACTAGAAAGAGCCCCTATTCTTAAAAACATCTTCCCAGAGCCACCCATCCTAGCCTTGAAACAAACACCGAACCTCGCCAACCTCATCACCAGAAGCAAACATCCTCACACCCAGAACACACCAAAAGGATCCAGACCATGCCATGACAAGAAATGCAAAACTTGGCAACACGTCTACACCACCCCCACAATTACCCCTGACAACAGAGCCATCAGCAGCCCTGGACCTTACAGCTGCACCTCCAGAAATGTAATATACCTCATCCAATGCACCAAATGCCCTGATGGAAAATACGTAGGCAAGACCAAGCAATGACTGCGCACCAGAATGAATGCACACCGGAAATCTACCAAAGGCAGAAATACCCAATTACTGGTAGGAGCACATTTCTCACAGGAGGGCCACTCTCTCTCCAATCTCTCAGTCTTGATCCTCAAGGGAAATTTACACAACACTTCCCAGAAACAAGCCTATGAGCTCCATTTCATTAACCTCCTGGATACTAGAGATCATGGACTAAACACAGACATTGGATTTTTGATGCATTATAATCTGCCTGGCAACTGACTCCCCAGCCCACCCCTGGCTTCTTTACTTTTCATTCCATTCAGGAAGAGCGCACACCAACTGCTGAAATTTCCCTAGCCTGACAAAGCGTTTTTGAACCCAAAGGCTTGCTTAATTCCTATTCTCCAACTATCTGGGTTGGTCTAATAAATGATATCAAATTCATGCAAGGAACCTTGTCTGCCTATGTTCTTAGACCAACATGGCTACAACCTACACCCCATCTACATGTTACACTCGGAGTGTGATTAATCAGTTCCAGCCACATGTTCAATCAATTAATGGAGCAATTAAAAAAAGGAAAAAGCTGCAAAGTTATTCCACAAAATATGTGGTATAACCATAGCTGCTTCTTATCACTCCATTAATTGAACATGTGGCCAGGGGCCCCTGTGGCTGGGAGTGCCATCAGCTGATCAGGAGCACCCCTGCAGCTTGGAGATTGCACCCATCAGCTGAGGGGCACCCACCCACGGGAGTCTGCCTCTCGCTGAGGCAGGGGGAGCCCTATCCTGAGCTCCCCCTGCACTGGCAATAGTGCGATGGGATCCGATTCGCAATCCCAAATCGTGCCTCTTCACAGGCACAACTGCACAGCTTACGCATTAGATCCCATCATGCCTTTACCTGCATGTGTAGAGGGGCCCTAAGGCCTAGATTCAGAAAGGAACATAAGCATCACAGTGTTTAACATTAGGAACTCCACTAGATCAGGCCCCTCAAGGCAGAAAGAATGCCCTGTTTTATGTTTCATGGTCAGTCTCAGGAGGTATGGGATATTTCTGGGCAAGTACAGAAACAGAACTTGAGGCACATGGAGAACTTTAACACTGAAATGGAAGTACCCTAGTCAACTTACAATATAGCTATACCACTTTCCACCTGCTGCCAAGAATACACAGTCCCTAGCATGTCCTGATAAACCTAGAGTGCGGCAATGAAGCTGCAGTCAAGCCTGCATTTGACCGGGCTTTAAACTAAACTCACATGGGGATGGGTGGACAACAATCAGAGCAAGCTCACCAAGCATCAACAACAAAAATCAGTAAGTTAGGATGCACAAAGGAACCCACTCACACCCTAGCCCAGGAACAGAGCTTCTGCAGAAGTACAAGTAAGCCTAGGGCCTCCCATGGCAAACTTCCTTGCCTGTACACTAATGCTAGGAGTTTGGGGAATAAACAGGAGGAACTGGTCCTTTTGCTAACCAAAAATGCCTACAATCTCATAAGGATAACAGACGTGGTGGGACTCCTCTTATGACTGGCCTATGGGTATAAATGGCTATACCCTGTACATGACAGATCATGCTGAGAAAAAGGGTGGGGGCGTAGCTCTCTATGTCAAGGAAAGCTACATGTCCCTACAAGCTGAGATTGGCACCCAAGGAGGACAACTGGAGACCCTTTGGGTTGGAATACAAAGGGAACGTGGTGAAGGGAATATAATGAGTCTACCACAGACCTCCAAACCAGGAACAAGAACTTGACCAGGAATTTGCCATGGGACTGGCCAAGGCTGTATGGTCTTGGTGCACGATTGTCATGGGAAACTTCAACTACTGGGACATCTCACAGGATTAGCACTCATCCAGATTTGATCAGTCTCAAAGTTTCCTTACATATGTGGATGAACTCTGCCTGTCTCAAGAAGTTTATGGGCCGACAAAAGGGAAGGTGCTGCTGGACCTGTAACTGGCCAAAGAGGATGATCCAATCTGTGACCTAAGTACTGAAGGGAAGCTGGAGGACAGTGACCACAAGTTGATCACTTTTGGTATCCATCACAAAGCTAGCAAGTCAGCCAGCAATGCAGTAGTCCTCGACTTTAGGAAAGCTAACTTTCATAAGCTCAGGAAGCTTGTTTTGAGGCCCTAACAGACCATGATTTCACAAGGAGGGGAGTTCATGATGAAGAGATCCTAGAAGCACTAGGGGAGTCCATGCCAACCCATAGGAAAGGTGGTAAAAATCATAGTATCATAGTACCTAGGGTCAGAAGGGGCCTAGAGCAGGCCATCTAGTCTGACCCCCTGCCAATGGCAGGAAACGAGTGCCAGGGTCACA
>JAGPOW010003316.1:107234435-107248319 GCA_030014935.1 Caiman crocodilus | reverse complement strand
TTTGAAAGGAAAAAAGCTTTTATTGCTAGCAATAAAGGTGCAAGGTAGCAAGCACACTAAACAAGATTTTTAAGCATCCTTTATATTAAAATCTACAAGCATACTATTCAGTGATTGGTTACAGGTAAATGATGTAAAGAGTTCTCTACTGAGCATGTCCCTTTTCCATGTACTTCGTTTTCATACATGTATGTTTCATTAGCATACTTTCTCCCTTTCTAGGGGTGTGTTTTTTAGTATTATAATGAGCTCTTAATGAGCCCTTTCACTTATTTTCTAGTGTAGTTCGCTGTTTATCTTCGAGGCCCCTGGCCTGGTACAGCCGTCTCCTCCTTATCACTGCAGATGGGTATAATTCATAAAACAACCTTCTAGTCTCTCTGTGTATTCTGTCTTGGGAGGATGGCTCGAGGCCATTTATTAGGCTTTCAAAGAAATGGCTCGGGGTTATTTACAACACTAGTACCTATCTTTCACCCGGCTGGGGACCACTTCGAAAGACCCCTGCTTCCACTATCATTACTGCACTCACCTCAGCCTTTGTTAGTTGGGGAGTTCCCACCACCATCCATATGGATGGAGGCGCACCTTTCGGCTCCAAAGCCATTGCACACTTCATGGCTGAATACAACATCAACCACCACCTCCACCTTCCCTATCATCCCCAATCCAATGGGGTCGTAGAACGGCATATCGGCCTCCTTAAGGAAAAACTACGTCTCTTAGGAGCGGGCAACTACAAACAATGGGTTAAACACCTACCCACCGCACTTCTCGCCCTTAATAATGACAAACTACTGTGGGTGGACCATCCAGCGACACTGCCCACACCCTGGACACCCCGATACAAAGCTGAAGACTTAGTTTGGGTCATGTTTCCCAGCCACTCCAGCTCACGACCTACACCAGTACCAGAAGAAATCATCTGCCCAGAAATATACCCCAACACATATCTCGTCCGACTCAGTACTGAAGAAAACCAACACTCCAACCACCTCACCCACCATAACTGGCTTTCCCGGAGGCACGGACAAAATACCCCCAACCCCATTCACTAAACCTCCCTACCCCAGATTTCTCGTTTCAGGTAACCTCCGAGGGACCTCCCAAGCCCATCATGAGACCTCCAAACCTTCTACTATTTGCTGCTACACTGATCTTGACAACTGCTAGAGACAATGGCGCCGACCCACTTCTTCAGAACACCATTCTATGATTGGGCCAGCGCTACTGGACCACACCCTGACGGAATCACCGCCTGCATTCCAAGACCTACAGCCGTCGGCACCCCTACTCTCCAACGAGGCAGGTAGCCTCGCAAAAGGACAGGTGCCCAAACTCTTCCACAGAGTTAATAGTTATTGTCTTACCTTTTCTCATCATACTCTGTATAGTTTGTGGCGTTATTACTTGTATTCACAAAAAATTTGAGTTGTATATACCCGCCTCCCCGATCTCACTCTTGACTTAAACCAATTAGATGAATTTGAAAACCACCTATAACAGGTGCCATGAGCAAGGGGGCATGTCAATCAAACCTGCTCATAGCCTATGTCAATCAAATATGCTCATGGCCCCTGTCTGCACCATATTGGACAGCTGAATGACCCGACCAAAGCTTTTGGATAAGAAAGGGTTAAGCGGCTGACCTAGATAGTAGTGACTGACAGATGGCTGTGACCTAGATAGCTGTGACAGACAGAACCATCGAGCAGGTTCCAGAACCACCCTCTTATGCAGCAAACTGATTGGTTAAATTGAGGCGGATTGCAGTAAGTCTGTACCGCCCTACTACAAAACCCACCCCTGGAGCTCAGAGAACTCAGAGCTCTCCTCCTCTGAGGCCTTACGGTTAGAGGCTACAAGGAGTTGGTCCCTTCAACTCGTGATCAAGCTCAATTCAATCCAGGATTGGGCCTAGTCCAGAGTGGACTAGTGTACCCCGTTGTTGCTGTTGAGAAGAAATAAAACTACATTTTGTAAGTACCATCGTCTTATTCACTCCACCATATAGCTGGGCCCTTATAAACTGGAACAGGTCAGAATAATCCTGTCCAACAGTCAACTACCCGGAACTCGCAAAGTTCCCTGCGGTTAAGGGAAGCGGATCTCCCTGCGGTTAAGGGAAACGAGTTGCTTCGTGAACCCCTTTGCGATTAAAGGAGGCAATTCACGACAGGATCCTTTGACTCTAGCTGACTTCCCGCCTCTTGGGTAGGGGACTGGACCCAATGATCTTACGAGGTCCCTTCCAGCCACTAATGTCTATGAAATCTTCTATATCTTCAGTATATGAGAGTGACCCCAATTGTATTTCTAGGTTAAGTGCATGCAGCCAGGAGCAGCTAGGCAGGACATTTCAAGAGGCTCTTCAAAGCTGGAGGAGAATTTTCAAGATTTCAATTTTGGAATGATGTACTGAAGTTCCATTTTTTTTTTTTACTGACATACAAAAAACTAGAACTCTTGGTTCCAGAATGATACCTTTTATTAGACCAACTGGAAAATGGCAAGAAAATTGTCCTTTTCTGCAATTTTTTTTTATTGGGCACTTTGCTACTCTACGACTTAATGGGCCAACTTTTTCTTTACTGGCTTTCCACCTTGTGTAATCCTTAGTTTCATAGGCACTCCACTTATGTGCATACTGGGTAAGTGCATGATTTACTTAACTGCAAAAGAGGAAGCCAGCCCCATTTAACTACTTTCTGTTTCACAGATTTTATAGACACTGGGGATGGAAGGGACCTCGGAAGATCATCGAGTCCAGCCCCCTGCCCAAAGGGCAGGAAGTCAGCTGGAGTCATAGGATCCCAGCAAGATAAGCATCCCGTTTGCTCTTGAAGGTGTTCAATGTAGGCGCTTGAACCACCTCTGGTGGCAGGCTGTTCCAGACCTTGGGGGCTCAGAGTAAAGAAATTCTTCCTTATGTCCAGCCTGAAATGGTCTTGTAGTAGTTTATGACCATTCATTTACTGTGTTTACAATGGACCAAACTCCAATTACCTGTCTGTTGGTCACATGCATAAGCCATTCCAATGCAAAACATCTTCCAGCCCTACTGCCTACTTTGTAATGCAGTTGTGGTCTAGTAAGATAACTGAAATGAAATGGTGAAAGGGAAACAGATATCAAAGGACTATTTTAGAAGCCTTGAAAATGACCAGTGCTAATTCCCTCCTTCAAACATGCCGTACACTACAGTAAAATGGATACTAGTATGGGAAAAGTCCATCAGCCAACAAAAAAATCTGTGGGAAAACCAAACAATTCCTTCTCCTCTCAAGCAGTGTGAGGTTCTTGCCCAAAAGCCTGAGTATGAAACTACTGCAAACTGAAAAGCGGTGGTTATTTGCAAAGAGAAAGGTGTCAATTTGAGAGGGACGTGGGATCAAGCAAGGCATGCCTTACCTGCACAGGGAATGAACCAGGGGAGTGGCAAACATGGACAGCAAGGGCAAACACCGGCACGAGTGTCTTTCTGTACATGCATGCTCCCAAGTGTGTGTGAACCTGGTGGAGCAGGAGGTCAAGCATACTCTCAAAGTAAGGTGTGCCCCACCAGCAACAAAAGCAAATGCCTACACATGTGCATCTGTGCTCCTGAGTGCATGCGTATGTGTGTGAGAGCCTGTCTGGGTGAGTGGACAGGCATACACTGTGCCTAGCTGCCCAGGGGCTATGCCACAGGACTGGGAAGCACAGGCAACAAGGGCACACACCTGCGCGTTTATACGTGTCTGTACACGTGAGTGTGTTTGCACATGCCTCCTCCAGGGGGAAGGGGCCTGCCTACCTGGTGGCAGCTGGCTCCAGCCTCCAGCATTCTCTGCAGGGCACTGATCATCCTTTTGCGCCGCCGGCACTCCTCCTGCAGCCGCTGCACCTCCTGCCCATGCCGTGCTGCCTCCTCACCCAGCTGGTCACGCTCGGCCCGTACTGCCTCCAGCGCTTGTTCGAGGGTGTGGAGTTGAGCAGCCAGACCATCCTGGCAATGCAGCAGGTACTCTGTGGCGAGCTGCGCCAGTCGCAGCAGCTTGAGCAGCAGGGGGTCAGCGGGGCCACGGCAGTGTGGGCAGCGCTCCCGCTCCGCGCTGCAGAAGGTGACATGTGCCAGGTGTTCCTGCAGCAATGCCACATCCCGCTCACGCTCCACCCGCTCCACGTCCACCGCACTTAGGCGCCGCCAGTCCGGGCTGCCCTGCCGTGCCCGAAAGCCAAAAGTCGGCACCACTGGGGCCGGGGCAGCCGTGGCTGTATCCAGTGGGTAGTACACATGTTCCCGAAATGGCTGCACACACAGAGAGAGACAAAGACATGGCTTAGTGTGTCTAGAGAGTGAGAAGGGCTTAGAATGGGCTGGGGAGAGGAACTGCCCTCCTCTGAATTGCCCTGCCCAGCTGCAGCTTCTTACCATGCCCAGCGGGCTTGGCCCGGCCTGGCCTCCACTCTCACTGGCTGTGTGGGGCCCACGTTGCTATGGCTACCACTGCCTGCAGGCTAAAGCTGCTGCGGTGCCTGTGGTTGGGGGGAGGGGAGAGAGAGAGAGAGAAAAAATGAGCACATAAGAGCATCACACACACACAAACCCATGAGTTCAGCAATACCCATTTTGCCTCCTGTGTCCCCATGCCTCCCCTCTCTCTGCACTGTGCTGTTGTACCCCAGGCCTCACTGCAGCTCCCACCCCAGCCACCAAGCTCCTCACCCCACAAATACAGCCCGTCCCTGCTTCACTGCCTCTTTATGCCCCCCATCCCCAGCATCTCTCCAAACACCCCTTCTAGCAATGGTTTGATACTCCTCCCTCCCACGTATAGTACCACCCTATACTGCCTGCTTTGCCCCTCCATCCACACACTGTCTCCTGGGACTAATGAGCCCCTCCTCACCTCACCATGCCTTAACAGTACAGCTCTCACTGGGTACCTCTGTGCCTCCCTACTGCTTTAGCACCCCATCCCCAAGCAGTTCACCCACAAACAAACTTCTTGCTTCACCAGGCACCTTCACATGTTGCCTTAGCCCAATGATTCTCAGCCAGGGAGATGAAGCACCCTGGGGTGCCCTGAGATCCTTTCAAGGGTGCTGTAGGGCACCATGCTGTGTTAACACTGTTAGATGTACAAACATGATTCACATCATAAACCCAGAGCTTTAAAACAGGAATCCATACCATTAAAAACATTCTGACCTGCTGTGGTGTTTTTGAGTTCTTTGCAACAGAAGAAATACCCCGTAACATTTCTGTAGCCAAAAAACAAATGAAACTTAAGAGCTGGAATTTTCTGTGGGGTTCCTCAAGTCTATCTAAGGGTGCCTAAAGTTTATAAAAGTTAAGAAACACTGCCCTATCTTGATTGCTCCCTACACAGGTTCCCTTTACCACACCAGCAAACCTCTCCAGCCTCACCTGCTGCAGTACTAACATGCACCACATGCTTGCACTTCCACACACTACCCCAGGACATCAGTGAACCCCACTACATCACAGCTGCTTTCCACCAACTCAGCTGCCTGCAGGTGGGTGCTCATTTTGCTGGGTAAGTGTAGTGGGTGGAAGGCAGCTGAGTGCTGGAATCCTGCCTGCTGGAGCAAGAGCCACTGAAGCTTCCACCTTGCCCAAAGCAGTAAAGCAGGAGCAAGGGCAGGAGTAGGAGGAGTCACTGCTGGAGGCAAGGGGAGCTAAGTAGCATCAAGACAGCTGCACTGGGAACAGCTGGCCAGGACTGGGGCTGGAGGACAGGTAACTGATGACTGCCCTGGGTGGGGCTAAGCCCTATATGGAGCACCACAGGGTCAGCTGTGGGCCTGATCCAATCCATTGGCAGGTGTACCCTGAAAATCCAATCCATTGGCAGGCTAGATCTGGCCCACAAGCTCTATTTTTGCCTACTTTTGAGCGACATCAGGACACTGAAAAATTTGATCTGGCCTTTGGATTGTTTTAACAGTCTAAAGGAGAGATGATAGATCTAGGGAAGCCTCCACTCCTCCATACTCCTGCCTAGACATATGCAATGAAAGTCTTGGTGTGATCTATACTAGCCAAAAATGAAAATATAACTCGCATGCTGGAACGTTCAGACTCTGACCCTTGGATCCGATTCAGACTCAGACTTAAAGAAAACGGCACTGCTAAACCATGAATTGGTTACACTCAGAAATAACATTATCAGAATCTTGGCTCTTAGATACAGGATCTATCCAAGAGAATGATTACATCATATTCTGGCCTGCGAATCCAGCAGGAGAAAGGAGCAAGCAGGGAGTAGACTCTGGTATTAGTAACAGCTTCCTACCCCTCTGTGAAAGCCTCATTGCTGTATCTATTCAATTCGTGACACTCAGCATGCCTACACAGAACACCTTCAATCACATTGTTTAGTGGTTATGCACTTACCCTTCAAGCTAGGAGCAAAGACAAGAATATTTTCTACCAACAGCTTGAAAAAGAGATTGAGAAAACTCACTGAAATGAGATCATTATAATACTTGGTAACTTCAATGCAAGAGTTAGATGTAATTTTAAGAATTGGCCTGGTATTGTGGGCAATTACAGAATTGTGGTAGGATTAATGTAAATGGACAGCAAGTGTTAGAACTTTGTGCAAGTCAAAACCTGTATTATTAACATCTGCTTCACTGGCAAATCACAAGAAGGACATTGTGGAAGGATCCAAGATCAGTTAGATCTTGTACTGATCAAGTATAGCCACCTGAAAGAAATTCTGCATATGAGATCTTATCTCAGCGCTGACTGTGACACTGATCATGCCTTAGTCTGCTGCAAAATCAGAATCCATGTCAAAAAGATCCACCATTGCAAGACTACCAGTCACTTTCAGATAGGTATCAGCCAAAACAAAGACAGAAAAATGCAACTTTTTCATTGAATAGTCTGCAAACACAATTTACCTAACAACTCAGCCACTGAGGTTTGGGAAGGCTTAAAAGTGAACATGTATGGTGCTGCTATAATAATATTTGGCAAAACAGTGCAAGAAAAACACAGACTGGTTTGAAGAGCAGTCTGAAACCCTTCTACCACTGGTTGAGAACAAAAGGACAGCGTATACCAACTATAAGGAATCTCCCAAGACCATAACCCTAGAAAATCTGAGAAAGGCTTGAAGAGAAATGCAAAAGGAGGTTAAGAGGTGTGCCCAAGATTTTTGGCTAAAACTCTGTGATGACATTCAGGAAGCAACTGATGCAAGCAATAGCCACAGAATGTATGAAGGCATCAAATGAGCAAGTGGTCCAATCGAGAAGAAAACAAAACTGCTGAAAGACTTAAATAGAAATGTTTTTACTAATAAACAAAAACAACTTGAGAATTGGATTGCCCATTATAGAATTATATACTCTAGTAAATGAAACCTAATATAAAAAGCTTGGAGGATCACCACGGTCTGAAGTTACAATGGATTTAGACAAGCCTACATTAGCAGAGAGTCATTAAATCAATTCCTGGGAACAAGGTATCTGGAAATGACTTTTTGCCTACTGAAATCTACAAATGTGCCAATGACAAATTACTTCAAAAGTTTCATAAAGATATGCTGCTCTGTTGGAAAGAGGCAGTGGTACCACAAGATTTCAAAGATACTCAGTTTGTACAATTATACATAAGCAAAAGAGGATAAAACCAACTATGACAACTGTAGAGGTATCTCCCTGTAGAACCTAGTCAGAAAAATTGTCATTTGCCTCATGCTGTCTAGTCTGCAATCTCTAGGGGAAAGAATCTATCCTGAAAGGCAATGTGGCTTTTGCTCTACCATTGATATGATATTTTTGGTCAAACAACTATAAGAAATGTGGAGAAAAACAAATACCAGTGTGCATAGCCTTCACTGATCCAACGATGGCCTTTGTACAGTTAACAGACAAGACATCAACAGTACATCAACAAACAGGGGTATGTCTTAATTCCCAGGCTTTTTAATGTTTATATTTCTGCTGCTTCATGCATTCAAGGGCAGTAACAATAGCCTTTATCGTCTAACCAGATTAGATAGAGGTTTGTTCAATATCACAAGACTTAGAGTGAACACCAAGGTGAAAGAACTGGTTCTGAGAGACTTCCTGTTTGGTTATGATATGGCCTTGGGTGTCCACAGTGAATCTTCCCCACTAAATCTCTTGGGCAGATTTTCTAAATCATGCAAGAGCTTCAGGATGGCAATTAGTTTCAAGAAGACTGTTATCATGTACCAAGGGGCAAAAGAACTGCTACCCGACATCATTCTGAAGGATAAATCTCTTGGTGTTATTGAAAGTGTTTGCTACTTGGAGTCTACAATCAGCAGGAATCTTGACCTTCAGACTGAACTAACAGAATCAAAAAAGCAGCTAAGACTTTTGTCTATTACAGAAACATGCATGGAATAACAGAAAAATATCAGCTAAAGTGAAGATGCAAATCTACAGGACTTGTGAGCTGTCATCCCTGCTTTAGAGTTCAGAAATATGGACTACATATGCTAAGTATATCAAAAGACTGAACAGCTTCCACATGAAATGTCTGCAGAAGAGCCTGAAAATAAAGTGGAAAGAAAGAATACCAAACATAGAGGTGCTGAAATGCACAAGACTGACACATTTAGATGCCCCTATCAAGAGGAGGTTGTGATAGATCAGTATGACAGGATAATGTAAGAAGACTGTATTGCCAAGAATATTTTGTATAGTGAGATTCAAGATTGCTCTAGAAACCAGGTCACCCTCTACAGAGGTACCACGACACTTGCAAAAATGGTATAAAAAACATTCAACATCAACACAGAAAGCTGGGAGGAGTGTGCAGAATCCTATGCGATCCAGAGGGAATATCTGACACTGGGTGCAGCTCAATATGAAGAAGCTTTCATCCAGAGCGTGGGAACAAAACGAGAAAAAAGAAAGCAGCATGTTCTTAATCTGTACTCCAACTCAGACAACATATGGATCTGTGAGACTTGCAACAAGCAGCATGGCTCTCAAACTGGGCTTCGCAGCCACAAAGATTCATCAGGAATCCAATTAAACCACTTACATGTATACCATGATCCAGAGAACTGATAGTTGCCTACTATATATTCATAACACAGCGGTCTATGCCTACAACAAAAAGATATTTTTGCTTCTGAATTTCCCAACAAGAGGTCCTCAATGAATGCTACATTGTTCTTCAGTCGATGTGATACCTTTTATTAGACCAACTAAACAGCTGGAAAGATTGTTCCAATTTGAAGAGTGTTTGTGCCCACAAGCTTGCACCAAACAATCTTTCCAATTATTTAGTTGGTCTAATTAAACAGATCACATCAACCCAAAGAACCTCTTCTGACTGTCCTTAGACCAACACAACTACAACAACCTTAAAGCTACCTACATTGTGTATGTACAGACATATAGAAGCTAGGGGTGCCCCAACAGAGATTTTTTGGGCCGATACCAATAGCCAACTTTTAAGGAGGCATATCAGCCAATAGTGATCTAGTTCTGATACACAGTCAGGCAGCTTGAAGAGCAGTGTCCAGCTGGCAAGCCTGTTGTAGTGGAAGGGTGGGGAAGGGAAGGGGTTTGTGGGGGACAGATCGAGGTCCCTGCAGTGAGGGAGGGAGTGGGGCTGGGGCAAGGTGCTGCCCAGCTGGGATGGGACGGGATGCGGGACACAGCTGCAGCTCATCCAGAGGCAAGGGGAGCTGGCTCCTGCTGCTGCATGTATCCTGAGAAGCACGGGGGTGGGTGGGGCAGCAGCTAAGTGTGCGTGTGCCCCTGGATCTGCTCAGGATGGGGTGGCCTGTAGGCTCAGGCCAGGGTTGCATGCAGGGTGGATGGTGGCGCCAGGAGGGGGAATTGGGGGGGGGGGGCTGCAGGGAATTTTGGGTAGGCTACAAACCCCCTGTAGCCCCTTCCCAGAGCTGTCACTATGTGCTCTGAGCACAGCCCGGCCCAACCCCCACTGGAAAGAGCTCAGCCCACAGCTGTAGTCCACCCTGCATCCTGTGTACAGATCCAGAGCACATGCCGATACCAATGCCCCATGCCCCCTGCCCTCCCAGGGTGTGTGCAGAAGTGGAAGCCACTCCATGAGCTAAGGCTTCATCCCACGCCCTGCCCCAATTGGGTAGCACTTCCTCCTTCACTGCAGGGGCCTTGATCTGTTCCCTACCCCACCCCTTTCCTCACCTTCCACCACAATAGACTTACCAGTTGGATGCAGCTCTCCATGCTGCCAGGCTGTGCTCCTTGTCACCTACATACTGCATTGCAGCTGCACGCATGCACAGGGCATTTATTGGCCAAATTATTGTCACTTTTGCCTGGTGTGGCCAATTTCTGATACAGTCAATTTTCTTTATATTGGTACCGATGCAATATCAGACCAACGTATCGGTGCACCTCTAATAGAAACTTAACCTCTTTAGAAAACATGAACTCGAGTTCCTCCTAGGTATCACTGAACTATATACTTCGTTATTTTGTCAAGTCAAACATTTCAGAAACAAAAAGCTAACTTCCTATAAAACTGGTACTCTTTTTGATGCTGTATTGAGGACTGACTCCATTTTTATAACACCCAGTCTACTCAGAGATCACTAGACTGAAGGCAATTATAGCTGAATAAAAAACAATAATGTCTAAAATGTCCACGATTTCAATGCCTTAGAACAACATGAAATACCTATGTCAGATATGTCTTAAGAATATCTTTGAATGAAAAACCTATGAGAAAGGAAGCCAGCTCACAAGGATCTTCAAGATTAATTCCTGATCTTCAACACCTCTAACATGGCAGTTCTACTACACAGAACATATGCAGATCTTTGAGCTGCATATTTGTCCTGCACTGCCATAAGAATACCGAGGCCAAGAAAGAGCTTGAGTCACTAAGTCTTCATCTTATGCACACAGTATGATTTTAAAGCAACTGTTGTTAAATCAGACTCAGCATAGACATGATTCAATTTGTTAAATGGTTATTAAACCATGTTTAAGTAGGCATATCCAGGCTGCATTTTGTGCTAGTCTCAGTAAATCTGTTTTAAGTGGATTTGAGAACCGCATCTTGGAATAAGGGCAAAGTCTAGCATGTTCCAAGGATGACATCAGGAGCTGTTTTGGTATCTGTCCAGGCTGCCAAGCTGAGGGACATAGCCCTGTTGGTCTGAAGTCAAACAGAAGCCCAGGTAGATCTGCACCTTATACAGACCAGTAGTTCCCACCCTCCTTAGACTGGAGGTGCCCCTTCCTTGGACTGGAGACACCTCTCCACACTGTGTCTGTGAATTGAGTGTGCTTCAGGGCCCAATTGATTTATTACAGTGGTCACCTCCTTGCAGAGGGGCCAGGCAGAAAGACACACGTGGGTGCACTCATGCACACAACCAGACACACACACACAGAACCAGTCACAGGCACTCATGTGCACAGACATAACCAGATGTGCACAAACCAAGGGAACCAGACATGGGCACACAAACACACAGAGAAGCAGACACATGCAAACACACACGCACGCACACACACATAAATGCTGTGCTCCTCCTGAGGCTGGGGGGACACGTCAACTGCCTGCAGGCAGCAGCATTGTTGGTAGCAGGGGCATAGTGGCAGGGAGCTCCCACAGGTGGCTGCAGCAGAGCGGTGAGGGAGGCAGCAAGCAGGGAGTGCTCGCAGGCGCCACTGGTAGCGTTGGCAGCAGCTAATCTCAGGGGGTGCATGTACACCCCCTACGAGTCGCCAATGCACAGGCACACAAAACCAGACTCGCACACAAAACCAGACACAGGTACGCAGAGGACCAGATACACACTCGCAAACACGCGCGCCCATGCTCAGAACCAGACGCGTGTGCAGGCGCGCGCCGGTCTGCAGGGCCGCAGGACAAAGCGGGCCCCGACCGAGGATGCCCTGGGCCGGGAGGGGAAGGAAAGGGGCGGCGCAACAGGGTGCGGGGGGGGGGGGTGCAGCCGCGGCCCCGCTGCTCTCACCTCGGGCTCTCCTCGGCCAAGCGGCTCCGACGCAGCTGCGGCAGCCGCGAAGATCCGGAGCGCTGCGGCTGCGCCAGGCACGCGGGGCCGACAGCCCCTGCCCGAGCCCGAGCCCGAGCCCGCCCCCGCCGGCAAGACGCGTCAGGGCAGAGCCGCCGCAGCCTGGCGCTGGGGGCGCGGCTCTGCTTCTGGCGGCTGCAGGCTGTGGGCTGCCCGCCGAAGGCTTTGGGAGGCTCTGAAGCTCCAGACGAGGGTGGAGGATGCTTGCTGGTCGCAGCGCCACATATGGCTCCTGACTGATTCACGCGGGTTTGGAAAAGATTTGGCTCGGGACACGAAATATTTTCCATTAAAAAAAAAAAGGTAGAGGGTGCACGTCTTTTCAATGCACTGCGGACAAGGCGCCCTACAACTTCGACAATTAGCGGGAGGATTTTGGTTGCCTCCTTGACAGAAATGAGGTGGGCTCCTCCCTAGCTTGCTCCTGTGGCCGTTGACTAAGGGCAGGGGAGGCTCGGGGGCATCCGAACCATAACCATCCAGGCTTGGGCCTGCACCTAAAATGCCCACCAATGGATTTGGGCATGAATGCCACGTGCCCCCAGAGGCTGGAGAGGCACAGCCACCGCCTGCAGACAGCAGGGACGTGTTGGCAGCAACCAGGAAGCTCCCACAGGCAGCTGCTACGCTAAAGCAGACCAAGCAGAGAGCTCCTGCAGGTGGCTGCAGCCATGTTGGAGGCGGGGGGTGGGGTGGCAAGCACCAACAGCCTGCAGGCACTGCTGGCAGCATCAACAGCGCTTGTCACAGGCGGTGCACCCCCTATGTGTCACCAGTGGATTTAGGAGTACTGTATCTGAAACACCAGGCTGAAAAGTTTGGGTTGGAGGATAGTTGCCAGTTGTAGTGTCACATGGATGTTTGAATGATTGAGTTTTGCTCAGTCAACAGGATTTGGAACTGATTTGGCTAATTTGACCTGGAAAACAAAAAATTCCCCCCACTACCACCCCAAAAAATGTGTGTTGCCAGGCAGCAGAGGGTGGGACCCTGGGGTGGGGGGTGGCCTTGTTTGGGCCTCATGCAGGAGCTGGGCTGAGCTTTGTTGTTGCTGGAGCACCCGTCATTTGGCCTGTGGTGGAAGCCGGGACTTGTGGGTGAATCTTCCCTTCTGTTGCAGGTGCTGATGGCTGCCCAGGACACAGGATCAAGGCACTTCTTGTAGAAGACAAAGCAGCAGCAATAAAAGGAGGACAAGCAGAGTCTGCAGATTTCATAGATTTTCATGGAGATTCAGGCGAGAAGGGACCCCGAAGGATCATTGATTCCAGCCCCTTGCCCCAGGTGCAGGAAGTCAGCAGGGATCATAGGATCCCAGCAAGATAAACATCCAAATGTATCTTGAAGGCGTTCAAAGTGGGTGCTTGAACCCCCTTTGGCGGCAGTCTATTCCAAACCTTTGGGGCTTGGACAGAAAAGAAGTTCTTCCTTATGTCCAGCCTGAATCGGTCGCGGCAGAGTTTGCAACTGTTTGATGTTGTCATCCTTTGGGGCGCTCTGGTGAACAGACGTTCCCCCAGATCCTGGTGAACATCCCTGATAAACTTATAGGTGGCCACCAGATCACCCCTGAGCCCAGAGTCCCATGACTCCCAGCCTCTCATCACAAGGTCTGTTTTCCTGACCTCGGATCATGCACGTGGCTCTCCTCTGGAATCTCTCAAGCTTCTCCACATCCTTTTTGAATCATGGAGCCCAAAACTGGACTCAGTACTCCAGCTGCAGCCCCGCCAAGGCCAAGTACAATGGGAGAATGACATCCTAGGATTTGCTTGAGAAGCATCTATGGATGCAAGCCAGCGTTTTGCTCACTTTACTAGCTGCAGCATCACATTGAAGG
>JAGPOW010003316.1:107216703-107234335 GCA_030014935.1 Caiman crocodilus | reverse complement strand
TGAGAAGCATCTATGGATGCAAGCCAGCGTTTTGCTCACTTTACTAGCTGCAGCATCACATTGAAGGCTCATGTTCATCTTGTGGTCAATCATGACCCCAAAGTCCCTTTCATCTGTAGTGCTAACCAGCATAGCACTGTCAAGCCTATAAGGATGCTGCAGGTCTTTCCTCCCAAATGGAGAACCTTGCATTTTTCATTGTTAAACACCATCAGGTTCTCATCTGCCCATTTCATGAGCCTGTCAAGATATTCCTGGATCATTCTTCTGTCCTCAGGTGTGGATGCTTTACCTCAGAGTTTGGTGTCATCGGCAAACTTGGCCAGCCTGCTTCTGATACTAATGTCTGCATCCTTGATAAAGTTAAAACGTATAAGCCCTAGGACAGAGCCCTGGGGGACCCCACTATTCACAGCACACCACAACAATTGACTTCCATCAACCACCACCCTCTGGGTCTGACTGCAGAGCCAATTCCCCAGCCAGTGGATTGTGGCAAAGCTGAGGCCACAGTTAGCTAGTTTTGCCAAGAGGTGATCATAATATACCAGATCGAAGGCTTTTTGAAAGTAAAGATATATAACATCAATCTCTTCCCCCTTGTCCAGGTGATAGGTCACCTGGTCGTAAAAGGAAATGAGATTGGTCAGGCAAGACCTACCCGCAACAAACCTGTGCTAGATATTCTTCATAATATTGCCATCAGCTAGTCTGTTAAGGATGGGCAATTTGATAATCTTTTCCAAGACCTTCCCCAGGGTTGAGGTCAGGCTGATGGGCCTGTAGTTTGCCGGATCTACTTTCCTCCCTTTCTTGAAGATGTAGGCACCAATTTAGGCACCACATTGGCCTTCTTCCAATCTTCAGGCACTTCACCAGAGCACCAGGAGCTCCTGAAGATCTGTGCCAGGAGCTGAGCTATGATGCTGGCCAACTCCTTGAGTACCCTTGGGTGTAAACCATCACAGCCAGCTGATTTGAAGATATCCAGGCTGTCAAAGTGTTCCTTCATGAGGTCAGCTTTGATGGAGGGTGAGAAATCTCCCTCACCCGGGCCTCCCTGACCCACAATGGGCAGGGGTGTCACATGGGACTGGTGAAAAACTGACGCAAAGTACCCATTTAGCAAGTTTTCTTTTTCATGGGCATCAGTTGTCCATTCTGGTTTAGCAGGGGTCCAGTGTTGCCCTTGATTTTCCTCCAGCTCCCCACATACCTAAAAAAGGACTTTTTATTGTCTTTGATATTTGTAGCTAGCTGGAGTTCCATTGCAGCCTTGGCTTTCCTGGTTTGCTCTCTGCAAGTCCAGACCAAAGTAGAATATTCCTCCTTGGTGGTGGTCCCAGTCCTCCATCTTTTGTAGGTCTTCCTTTTAAAATGCAGGAGGTCCGCTAGTTCCCTGGAGAGCCAAGGGGGCTTTTGCTGCCTTTCCTCTGAGACAGGATAGACTTTGCTTGCGTATCCAGGATTGCTCCCTTGAGGATTAACCACTTGTATTGAACTCCCCTCCCCTTTTAGTTGTGGCCCCTTAGGACCTCACGGACAAGCCTCCTTGGCTTGTCAAAGTCAGCTTTCCTGAAGTCGAGAATTTCTGTATTGCTGACTAACTTGCCAGCTTTACATTGGATTGTGAAGGTGATCAGCTCATGGTCACTGTTACCCAGCTTCCATTCGATCTATAGGTTGCTGGTGAGGTCGTCCCCAGTTGTCAGTACCAAATTGAGCAGCACTTTGCCTCTTGTCGGCCCATAGACTTCCTGTGTCAGAAGTCATCCACACATGAGAGAAAGCTTTGTGACCGCTCGGATTTGGCTGAGTGGTCCTGCCACGAGATGTCTGGGTAGTTAAAGTCTCCCATGACAACCATACACTGGGAGTGCATGACCTCAGCCAATTCCCTGGCAAATTCCTGGTCAAGGTCTTGACCCTGGGTAGAGGGTCTGTAGTAGACACCCGCCATAGTATCCCCTGTGCCATGTTCCCCACAGATTTTAACCCAAAGGGTCTCAAGTTGTCCACCATGGGTGCTAATGTCGGCTTGCATGGATGTATAGCTTTCCTTGACGTAAAGAGCTACACCCCTGCCCCTTTTATCCACTGGATCCCTCCTGTACAGGGTATAGCTATCTATACCTGTGGCCCAGTCATGGGTGGAGTCCCACCAGGTCTCTGTTATCCCTATGACATCATAGTTATTTGTGTTTAGCAGAAGGACAAATTCCTCTTGTTCGTTCCTCAAGCTCCTGGCATTTGTGTATAGGCACACAAGTGTCCTGTTGGGGGCCCTAGTGTTGCCTACAGTTCATTCCAGGGCTGGGGCAGGGGTAGGGGTAGGATCCCTTAAGTGCCTTGGCCTGCTGTCTTTGTAAGGGTTGCTCAGCAGGCTAGCAATGGCAGTAGTCCTCCCATCCCCCAGTGGGCTTAGTTTAAAGTCCGGTGGAGCAGGTCAGCCAGTCTGGTTGAGAAGAGCCTCCTCCCTAAATCAAGAGCCTGCAAAGCAAAGAGTTGTTGGTCTGAGGACACAGGTAGGCACAGTTCTTTGGGTAGGTGTGATATCTTTTATTAGACCAACTAAAGAGTTGCAAAAATTGTTCTTTGCAAGTTCTCGGGCACCAATGCCCTCCCTCAGACATAGGGAAAATCTGGGCCCAAAGAAGGGCATTGCAAAGAACAGTTTTGCAAGGGCAGTGCCTGAAAGCTTGCAAAGAACAATTTTTCCGACTATTTAGTTGGTCTAATAAAAAATATCACATCTACCCAAAAAGCTTTGCCTGCAAAGCAAAATGAGTTCCTGTATCTCCTCCCTTATTGCTAATAGCAGTGCAAATTTGCATGACAGCAGGGAGCAGATGCTGGCACCAGTGGCGCTCCCTGCCTGCTGGGAGCCCTTTGAAAGCCCAGGTCTAATTTAATCATTCACAGCCCAGTCTACAGGCTTGATCTCTGTAGATGGATGGTATGAGTAATTGGAGTATGTTTGTCATCTTGCTTGAGAGGGCTCTGACCAGTGTGCAGTCCATTTCTGTGCCCACAGCTTGGGCGCACAGTACTTCTTGCCTATCCCAGTCAGTAAGAGGCCAACCATTGGAGCCTTTTGTCCAAACTCCCTCACAAAATGAAATCTAAAGGCTATTAATGGGGATCCAAATCTGGCCCACTCTGTTCTGCTGCCTCTGGTTTGTTTGCAGTGCAAACTTCTGACAAAGATTGGCAGACCCCAAACTACACCAGGCTCCACCAAAATTCAACAAAACTCAGAGTCCAAAGTAGAAGATAAACCTAAAGAAAAGCATAAGCCACTCCAACCACAACCAAAATGTCAGGATGGAATCTACACAGACACATTGTGAGTACGTGTAAATGCCCTCATGACCCTTTTTAGCAGAGTCATCCTGCCAGGCAGTTGCCAAAGTGTATTTTGTATGGAGACTGTTTATGGGTGCCTTGTCTGCCTATGTCCTTAGATCAACATGGCCATAACCTACACCCCTGTATAAATGTATATCTTAGTTTTCCTTCCCCTGCCATTCTAGATTCATTTATGTGGCCTTAAAATTGCTGGGGTGGTATGCTGAAAATTGCAGTTTCCTGCAAGTTAATTTCTCTGTCATCTCTGTGAAATGAGAATTTTGAATGCACAGTGAGGCTAAGCAGAGAACTGCATCAACTAGCGAAGAGGAAATCACAAAGACAGATGCATCTTTAAACCAGTCGTATCCAGGGTTTACATCTTTGCCCTATGTTGCCCTTTGTTTGGGATTCAGGGTTCTGAATCTTCTTCTGAAGGTAGGAGCTTCTGCCCTTTCTTTCAAAAACTGAGCCAGGGTCAGTCTTTTTTCCCCTTATTTATGTCTTCTTTACAAAACATCCCAATTCTTACAGTAGTTTAGTGCTTAGAGCACACAATTAAGATGTAACAGATCTGGATTCAAGTCTTTTCCATACCTAAAGGGACTCAAACCCACATCTCCAGGAGATTGCACTAACAAGGCTATTAGCTCCACTGGGGGCTTTCTTAACCTTTGCTGCTGAAGTTATCCTACTTTGCAGAAAAAGATAAAAGATTTAGTAATGGGAGAGTGAGCATGTCTTTCTAGGTGTGTGCTTAGGGCACTTACTTTGGGTCCATATAAATGACCTGAGCTAGGGTTCCTGTTCCAATGCTGCTGTTTTCTGCCATCACTGCATGAAAAGGGTAAAAAGACTTTCAGAGAATGGGGTCTGTAACCCAAGTCTCCACCTGAGCAGGGTGGGTTAGGAGGGTTGTCACCAGTATTAAGCTGGAGACTCACACTCACACTTATTTTCTGTTTGTGGCCCACTGAATTTCAGTATCATAGCCCGCAGAGGGCTTTTTTACATGTGCTCCACGGTGGAGGGAGGGCTGCTCTAATTAAAGCGCCCACAGCATCGCATGTATTCAGTGTCCCATGCTTCAAAATGGCAACAGGGACACTTTAACTAATGTTTGTTCGACCAGCTTTACTAAAGTACCCCTGCACCTACAGTATTTTGAAGCACAGGGACATTGAAAACATGTGATGCAGAGACTGCTGGATTACATTAATTAGCCAATTCATTGAGTCCTCTCTGATGTGCTAATTATCATGTTGGAGCAGACACCCAGCACGTGTATAGCTGCCCAGAGTGTACAGCGTGGTGGGAAACACTCTTCCTTCTTTCTGTTGAAGCTGTACTGCTTGGCAAGAAAGGAATGAGTGAGCCTCCCTGAGCTTTTGTTGGGAAGGAGGGCATATAAATCTAATCAATAAGTAAATAATAAATATATTATTTGAGGAGATGAGAGAGTGGATTTGAATCCCCCTGGACACTGGCAGGAATTTGACAGGTGACCTATATCTAACCACTGGTGTAGTGATTAGATGGGGAACAGGGACACTAGCACCACCTCCTCCTCTGGCTGCCTTACAAAAGGAAGTGGGCACAACACTGTTTTGTGGAACTTATACCTCACAGTTGCTGCATCCCCTGCCCAGGCACCCCTACCACTGCATGCAGGGTACCTACCCAGTGTACTATGCTACCCCCTGCTGCTGCTCTGCATGCCTCCCAACCACTGGTTTACCCACCTCCCTCCTGTTCCCCACTCCTTGCCTCTGGTGCTCCTTCCCCATCCCTGCCCTCCTGAACCATGCACCCAGTCACTCTGACTCACCCCCAACTTCCCAGGCATAAGTTCCCTTGCTGCACCATGCCACTCGGATATCGCTAGCTGTGGGCTCTCCCGGCAGTGCAGGCTGCACTATGCTGTCCTCAGGATCAGAGGCAGGAAGGGGAAGTCAGAGGGAAAGGAAGCCTGGAGCCCCTGGCTGCTCTTGCAGCCAGAACAATGTGGGGAGCAGCAGCTGGGTAGGGGCCTAGATTTGCAATTTAAACTCGTGATCTATCAAGTGGATAGCTCTGGGGCAGACCCTGAGCTGTCCAGCCCTGTCAAAACCGAGGCACCTCTGGGTCTGCTCAGAAATGAAACTAGATGCCACTGTGTTAAAAATGTAGACACCGATGACCATGAAGCACTTCCAGGGTTAGATGGCAGTTGACTGGGGAGTGTTGAGGATGTAAACTAGTGTGGGCCAAATTTTTTGACAGATGTGCAAAAAATTAAGCTTTGCACCCTGCCCAAGTGCCACTCTTATTTTCTTCTCTGCTAGATCTGTTTTCTGCTCTGTGCTCCCTTCCCAATCTACTGCTCTGTCATTTGTTCTTCACACCATCTCTCACTGTGTTGCCTGTCTCCTCCCAAATTCACCATATGCAGGCTGCCCATGCCACCTATGCCACAGGTTGGCCACCCGTGATTGAACCAAGAGGTTATCAACCTTTGTAGATTCAAGGAGCCACTCAGGAAGTGCCAGTTCTTAGCTTTCGCTTGTTTCTTGACTATGGAAAAATATTAGAGACACTTTTTTGTTGGAAAGAACTCAGAAAGACTGCAGCAGGTCAGAATATTCTTCACACTCTGGATTCCTGTTTGAAATCTCTGGGTTTATCTTGTGAATTCTGTAGAGATGTTTTCACACCTAATGGTGCCAGTATTACGTAGGACTCCACAACACCCTTGGAAGTCTCTTGCATCTCCCCGGCTGAGAATCACTGATCTAAACTTTGAGCTGAGGCACATAAGATCTTTTGTGGATCTAGTACTGAGCTCCATCATCACCTGCTTCCTTTCCCTTATTTCCTTACCTTTTCCTTCATATTCTATGTACATTTCTGCACTCTAGTTAATAGGTGTCATCATTCATCAGCTAACTATTTGGAGCAGATGTAGCAAAGCTACTCACCAGCATTTTGATACTGGAGGTATCAAATTATGCAGATGTGGCTGGTTTCAGTGACCTCTAGTGACTAAGTAAGAGCATTACCAGTTTGTTAAATTATTTTGGGTTATCTGTTAGGGAAGGTTTTCCCTACTCTCTGATTTTGAAATGTTGAAGATTTGTGCTCATTTTTTGTGGAGGACAAATATAATAAAAATAATTTATTACATAATTGATTTTGTAGGTGGGAACGGGGAAGTTTGTTTGCTTTTCTGGGGGAACTAAGTGAAGAAATAATTAAGGAATTATTTGTTAGGTTTGAAGTGGATATTTTCAGCTGGAGAACACAGGGAAAGATGGATACTAAAGAAGCTGAGTAAGGGTTGTGGGTAGTTTGTGGTGGTATATAGGACTTTAGGGGCATGTCCACACGAACGCACAGGTACCGTATGTGGCACCACAGACTCTTCCATGGTGCCACATGTCACACATGCAGGCCTTCCCCACATTGCTAATTTGCAATAGGTGGAGGTGTTTTTTGACATCAAGAGATGCTAATGTCAAAAAACCCACTCCTGAAAAAAAACAGGGCAGCACACAAAGCAGCAGTATGCACTTCCCAAAATCAGAGCCTGGCCTGCTGAAGCCATGTTCCAGCTGGCAGCCAGGCTCCCTGCTGCCAGATTGTTGCTGCTAAAGTCCTGGGAGGCACCCAGAGCAACCAGGTGCTGGCTCCAGCCTCCCATACCCCAACCAGGGTAACTTGCTGCACACTGGAGTGCACGTGCATTCACCAGGGACAAGCAGCAGTGGTACCTACTGTGCTGCTGCTGTTTGTCTTTGGGGAAGTGCATGTGTGCACTCATCTCGCTGCATCCTAGGTATTTATTTTGAAGATAGCCGTGGAAAGTATTTTTTGTATTGCAAGGGGATGACCAAGAAAAATATACATTTTGCTGCACAGGAGGATGTTTTCTTATAGTGTGTTATTTTCACTTTGGGAGGAGACTGAGAAAGTTGTTTTGAGCTATTTCTGTACTGAATGTGCAGCAAAAGCGCATTTTAAAAAATGGACTCTGACACAGAAATTCTAGTGATTTGTAACAACAGTTACTAATTTTTGTTGCAGGTTTGAGCAGTGTAGCCCACCACAGATATAGTAGTCCAGTGAGACTGCAGTTTATTTAATCACTTTTCTCCCTGCAATTTTCTTACCATACACTTTGCATTGCTAACAACTATAACTAGTTTATTCTTTCAGTCTCTTTATCACTTGCATTGAGAGAGTACATCTACAATGTATTTTTCTACTCAGGGAAGCATAGCTCCTTCACTTATACCAGAGAAAACATAGAGATGAACTTGTCTCTCAGGGCTTGTCTCAATGGCTCCCATGTTCTTAGATATATTTACTTATATAAACTTTACAGACAATTAGCAAAGCAATTAGTGTCTTTGAAGAGAAGATATGTTACACAGTGTAACCAGTTTCATTCTCTTAGATTGGCTGCTTCATATTCAGGTTCCTCAGAGGAGACTAATCTTCTTGTAAGGCTTCAGCTAACAAACCTTTTTGCTTTAACAGTAAAGCTCAGTTACCTTCCCCCTTTTCCAGGCATTTTGGTCCCTGTTTACTCTTCACCATGTTTTAAAACATATAACTAGTTATCTACCATTTTATACTTTACATCTAGAAATTATTATGGGTGCAATAAAAGAGTTTCACTCGTGAGGTTACCCTGCAAGTCAGCTAGAACATAGGGACTGAGAGCAAGATCGATTATGAAGCCTTTGATTTCTTGGGAACGTACCTTGATATTGAGATCCTACCCATTAACTTCCTGATATCATCTGTAAGAACGGTTTTAAATGACAGAAATTTAAAACAGGAAGAGCAAGGTAGGTCTAATATTTGTGTCATTCAGTGATTCCCTAGGTGTTTATCCATCCTGTTCCATCTTCCAGCTGACAATGGGCATTTGTATGTGTGTTTCTGGGTGGAAAAGGGGGGTGCTTTAATTACACTGGCACCAAGAGCCACTGTAATTAAAGTCCCTGCAGCATCATATGTGTATTTAGTGTCATGTGCTTCAAAATGGTGGCAGGCAGGGGTGCTTTAACTAAAGCTCGTTCAATGAGCTTCAGTTAAAGTGCCCCCACTGCCATTTTGAAAGTGGAGACACTGAATATACGCGATGCAATAGCTGCTGGAACGTGCTAATTAGCACACTCCATCAGACTTGTTGCAGACTTGATTAATCAAGTATGCTCTGATGCATGAGTTGGAGCAGAGGTCAGTCAAATGTATAAGTGTCCTATAAGACTAGGTACAAATGATCCTAAAGTCCAAGGCAGAATCAATATAAGTTACATGGTTTTCTATAAGTGGCATAATTTAGATCAGTGGTGAATAGAACACAGGATGCTGACAGATGTGCAGCTCCCTGCTATAACTCATGGTACTTCACAGGAAGTGCTGAGTTACAGCATTTCTCACAACCCCACAGAAGTTGGCAGTTGGGTCCTGGTTGGGGAATTGAGCTCCGGTTTGGAGTGAGTGCATGTCTGCAGCTGCTCTCCCCTAGCCCTGCCCCACCCCTTTTCCAGTGTTGTCTTCAGAGTGGAAGGCAGGGAAGTGAGTATGGGAAGCTTAGTTTGGGGTTTTCCCAGCCTGTGTTGGAGGATGGGGCAGGTGGGTTGGAGTCCCACTTCCAATCCACCTGCTCCACCCTCCAGCACAGGCTAGGCAAACCCTAAACAGAGCTCCTTCCCCTCCCGTCTCCCCATCCAATTCTGACAACAGCCCAGCCCAGTGCATGCTGACAGACATTAATGAAAGTTCTGCATTGGAGCACCTTCCTGTGAATTTTCCTTTAATGAGGGTTCAGATGGCTGCGTGATCACAATCAGGCATTTTTAAAGCACCCTGCAGCTGTGCACGTTTGTCAGTGGACAGGTGTAGAGAGCTTCAGGGACAAACTGTCACTTCTATCAGTGCCCACACATTTACCCTTTGGTGTGCGGGCAAATCTTAAGACCAGGTTCTGCCATTTTTAACCCAGTCTACGTGTGCTGAATCTCTGTTCTGTTATGGATATAGGCTGGTTTTGTTGGCTGAACTTCTGTTCTGTTATGGTTTCCAAACACATTGACTGGTAAAAGTGTAATATCTGTACCTGGCCTAAGGGATTAATTTTAATTAAAGGCTATGTTGTTTAATTTATTGTTATTAAACAGTAATAGTTTTGTATCAGCATGAAATAATCAATAACAAATGTAATACTGAAACTGAACAAAGCTTATGTTTATAATGTCAAGAAAAGATTCCTTCAGAGGTTTTTATATACATAACTTAGTGTTGTTCCTTTTTTGGCAATTAGCTTATAGTTTTGACACTGCCCTGTATACTGGTCTATTTTGCTGAAAAAGCAGCAAATTGTATGGAAAAACAACCAACATGTTTCAGCTTTGACAACTCAGCTGCAAGACATGCAAGGGAACAGGCTTATCCTCTATTTCACCACTCTTTTTAAAGTTGTATAGGTTTTGATAATTATCATCTAAAGAAGTGATTCTCAACCAGGGTTTTTCAGCATCCTGCCAAGGGTGCTATGGGGTACCATGCAATATTAGCACTGTTAGGTGTGCAAACATGATTCACAAGATAAAGTTTTCAAATAGGAATCCATAGTATTACAAAACTGTGACCTTTCAAAGTTTTTTGCAATATAATAATTGTTCTGTTATTTTTCTGTGGTCAAAAAAGTGTGAAACCTAAGAGTTGGCATTTTCCAAGGTATGCCTCAAGTCTATTGAGGGGTGCCTTGAGTCTAAAAAAAGATTGAGAACTACTGATCTAAACAAACAAACCACTCCATAAATCTCTATTAGTAAGGAAATTAAATGTGTTAAGATAAAACAGGTCCTGAGTTTACTCTGAGAATACACTTGATTGTCTAAAATGAACTCTTCTTATGACTATAAGCTCTTACTTAAAAAGGCATTTGGTGAGAAGTACTTCAGTATTCAGGGACATCCCCCATCCTCTAAACCTTTGTGAAACATGGAGTAAAATGTGCCTAGTAGTATTTGTGTCCTTGTAAAAAGCCCAACCCAGAAAAACTCAAATTTCTGAAAAACAGTATAGGAAGAGTTGAGGAATGCACCAACACAACTTTAGTTTTGTTTCCAGCCCCATCTTCACTCTCTCTACTCTCAACTAAATTAGAAAGCTGCAAACTATCCAGGTGCTATAACAGGGGTGGGCAAAATGCAGCCTGGGGGCTGGATGCAGCCCACTAGGCCATTCCATCTGGCTGGCGGGGCCCCTAAAAAATGTTAAATTTAATATTAATCTGCCCTGGATGATAGCAGCGTTTTTTTCTGCTTTTGCCTTTCCAAGTCGGATCCTGGGACAGCTCCCCCACTCTAGTTACAATACTGGCTATGGTATCAGATGTAAGCCTTTGGCCGAATAGCATTAACATAAACTTCTTCATTCATACTGTTTTGTCGGACTTCAGTTTATGCTAGAAGGGTTTTTTAGTTCTGCTACAGCTTTTTGGGTAAAGAGTAAAGGAAGCTACAGGAACAATCGAATCCTGACAATGAAAGGAGAAAAAAAAACAAACAACCTTCCACATAGCACTACTAGTAAAGGTGGCTTATGCCCATAATAGATAAGAGCTCAAAACGTTCCAATGGTTTTGAACAGATACTGATACTAACCACAATATATGATTAAGATCTTACACCTGAGAGGCAAGAGAGACTTAGGTAGTAGAACTATGAACTGAAGATTACTGAGATTCAACTTAAAAAGTTAAGCTATACAGAAACAGAGGTAAATCATCGAATAGTTCAAAATAAGAAATAAATGTAAGGAAACAAAAACATTGTTTGCAATGATAAATTAACACCACTTTACCAGGGTATATTTGTATCAATTAGAAATTAAACTAAAAAGGTTCAAGTAAAGGAATTTAAGGCCACATAAAAGCAGCTTTCTACAGTGAAATGCAATAGATGTGTAGATGTGAAGGGCACATCTACACAAAGCACTTTACTGTGCAATAAAACTGATTACTGCGCAGTAAGTGTCTGCATCTACATGTGCTGATGTTTGCTGTTCAGTAACTAGCTCTAATTGTGAATAAGTTTGCTACCTGCAAATGCAAGCAGAAAATTTACAGGGGCTGGGGAGTTTGGGCAGTGAACAGGCTCTCCAGATCCTGCCTTGTGATCCAGAGTGAGGGCTGGGGACTGTCCTTGTCAAGAGGCAGGTCTCAGCCCTGTGCCCCAGTTGGCAATCAAGATGCAAGGCTTGGAAAGAGTTGCAGGTGTGGGCAACTGCTAGTTGGGGCAGCTAGCAGTGAGCCCCCAGCTGCGCAGGGAATCTGAGCCCCCTGCCCCCAATAGGGGAGCTGGGACTAGGAACATTGTCCCCGCCCTGGCAGCAGGCAGCACCCCGGGGGGCATGAAGCAATATCCCAGCCCCTGCCAGGAGACAGCCGTCTCTTTTCCTAGTGCTCACTGCCAGATGCATGGCCAGAGGAGCAGGAACAGTTTGCTGCTAGGAGCACAAATTTGCTCCCAAAACTGTGCATACATCTGTAGATGCCTGCCCAGGAGCATTTACTCCCAAGTAAACTTTTTCCAGATCAAATGCACATGTAGACACATGTGCTGCCAACCTTTATATTCATGCAGGACAAGGGGCATAATAATATACTAATTGGTATAGGCTCAGAATGAATGTGCTTAAAGGATAAAATGTGACTATTCAATAACATAAGCATGTAGAACAAAAGCTAAAACCTAGCAGAGGGTTTTAAAATCTTGAAAAAATATCTAGGTGAAAGTATATCATCTAAATTAATTAGCATAACAGTATTTCTATGAATAAACTGTTAGCATGTTCACATATAAACAAGTATAAACACTAACAAGCTACAAAAACCTTTCTTTTAAGGTCGTCTTAAACCATGTTAAGCCTATTGGGATCTGTCTTACCACAAACAATTTTCATTAGAATAAAAATTGTGTTAGCATTTGTAGGAAGTGTTCACACAGTTAGGATTTTAGAAGGTTAAATCATACTAGAGACAGAGGCACAAAAATTAATCTCAGTGTTGGTAAGCTAGATACATGCTATAAAGACTAGAAGTTTGAAATTAGATGTAGTTTTTGCTTTTTCCAAAATAGCTCACAGCAAAGGCAGTGAGGGGGGATGAAGGAGAAAAGCTGAAAGTCTGTCTCACACACAAACATGCAGTAACACTTCTCAACAGAGGTAGAAGTGAACAGATTAGACAGAAGTCTGAACAATAATGGTTAATGATGTTTACATCAAGGTCATGCTCTGTTCCTTAGCTGATGCAGTGTTGCTTTCAGGGAAGCACAGGAAATAATACTGCTTCTTGGTCATTCTGATGAACTGAACTACTGAGATCTCAGTTCAGTGTGCCAAATTCCCACCTTAGTTTCTATCATTTTAAGCAGTCTAAAACTAAGACACTACAAGTTGTCAGAAGAAAGAAAAATCAAACTATGGCCTTCAAGCATGTATTAATATGCAAAAACTGCCCTGCCTATGGACTAAGAAGCCAACAATACTGCAGAAAACTGGATTAAGTGAAAAGGTATTCATTAATAGAGCTGATCTTTACAGAATATGAGAGACATAAGTAGTCTCCTGCTCAGAAAGCCACTTCTTTGACACGTGTATAAGGCACAAAAGCAAGAATATCTGTAAACATAGGTCTCTAATGGTACAGTCATTGAAATAGGTAAGAAAAAAATCTATACAAACTACTCAAACTATGTGAGGCTTATTGTTTCCAAGGTCAAACAGCTCCAATCAAAGAAAATAATTTTCTCAGAGAGACATCAGGGACCTAGAGAAACAATGAGTAGGTATCCAAGCTGTAGTAGATAATAGAAAATTGCCTTCACAAATAGGGATGACATGCTGAAGTATATGACCTAACTTGAAGGAAATACAAGAAAATTATTAATAAAGTGTAGTGATCACACAGGTGCACATGAATACAAACACCTAAACACTGAACTTGATTTGTGAAACAGCTGGCAACCTCTGCAGACCCTTTGTCTAGCTCTCTTAGGACCGTATTACACCTTGCATTGTGAGCCGCACAAATGTTGATCCAGTTTAATGCTAGCTTGGAGTTTTCAGCAGTTGCATCTAGAAGTCTCTGCATCTAGCAGTCTAGAAATCTCCGACTGTTCCCCACCTACGCAGCTGTGACTTGCCACTAGAGGCCTAGTGAGCAGGGAGGCCCTCCTAGCTGTACTTCTCTAGGCTATGCTTTTAAGGCAAGGCTGGGAGGGCAAGTGCCTACCTCCCTTGGGCTAGTAGGGAGAAGCCAAGACTGCTTGCTGCAGGGTGTGTAAGAGCTGATGGAGGTAAAAACCAAAGCAACTCCCATGAAACCAAACTAGCAGCTGGCCCATGGGACTATTTCCATGGGGCTAAGACTTGGCACCAGCTGCATTACAAGGGGCAGCACTCCCAGGACTGGTAGGATAGTTTGAGCTGTCCCCAGTTCTCCTCAGGGGCAGCTGTCCCCATGATCCAGGTCTAGAGCTGGCTTGTAGTTTGCTAGCAGGTAACTGCACCCACTCCAGTGCTGAGAGTGGGAAGGAGCACTGCAGAGGCCAAGGCATGCCATTTCCCCCCCCCCTCTCCCCCGCCTCCACAAATTAGTTTCACTCAGTGGCTGGGAGCAGAGTCCACCTGTAGCCAGTTTCTATGTCCACACAGGCAGTGGCAGAATCCTGTGCCTGAAGCCTGGATCCACCTTCAGCCACCCCATCCTGGAGCAGCAGCTTCCTCCCAACCCAAAGCAGCTGCCATCAGTTCTCACTGCATTGCGTGCAGATCAGGCGCATGCAGCAAGGCGCTGCTGGAGTCGTGGGACTGGAGCTCCTTGCCCATCAGAAAAGGTAACGAGCAAGCTGTGGTATAGGCAGTCTTTGACTTACAACATTTTAAGTTATACAACGTTTCATACTTACAATGTTTATAAACTGACACCCTGTTTCAGCTTTCTGACATCAGTTTCAACTTTACAATGCTTGCACCACGCCATGCCAGCAAACAGGTTTGTTGGGTCGCCTATCTCCCTGGAGAACATCCGCCCAAACTTCCTTCGACACTCTCTTTAAGATTTTCCACACGTTCTGGATAATGATCACACACCTGCCAACATGAGTGCCTTGTACCCCTGGGAGCTGGGGGGACACAACGAGCTCCAGAACTTCTGTCCCTCTGAAATGTTCCCCTGCCTGCAGAAGAACATTGTCCTCTCACATCTGCTCTGCCCTCTCAGAAACAGAGAACAACACCTTCATTCCAGGCCCGGCGTGCTCAGGAGGAGGCACAAGTGAGTTATTAAGGAGCTGCACTTGCACATGCGCCCTCCCACCACAGGCAAAGCCCTCAGCGGCGTCATCTCGCTCTTCTGCGCATGCCCAGGCCCCCGCGGGGCGCACGCGGCGCGCCTTCTCTGAGCTCTCCACGTGTCCTTAGGGGCGGGGCGGGGCGAGCGGCGGCGCAGCCAATCCGCGGCGCCCACGACCCACCCCGGCGAACTTGGAACGCGGGGCGGGGCGGGCCGTGCCGAGCTGTCTCGGGGTTCGGCGCGGGCGATGGTGCGTCCTGGGGTGCGCGGCCGCCCGCTGGGCTCGGCGCTGCCCCTCCTGCTGGTGCTCTTCGACCTGCAGTACCAGGGTGAGGGCCCCGCGCGGGGGAGCTGCTGCCCGCAGGGCCGTGCGCGGCCGCGGCAGGAGCGATGAAGGGCGCGAGGGACAGAGGCTGGGGCGCGCGCGTCGCGAACTGCCATCTGGCTCCTGCCCCGCGCAGTCCAGAGCTGTGCTGGGACCTAGCTGCTGTGTGCTAGGGCAGCGTGTCTCCTCAACCCGTGGGTTTCGGTCCCAAGAGTGGGTCGCAAGAATATATGAAAGCGTGGTGCACATACTTTGAGAACAGATTCCCCTTGAGAAGGAGAGAAACGTGGGACAGCGCAGCTTTTCCCTTCTAGGCTGGCACCGGTCCAGCCTGCCAGCGGCTGCTCTCCCCTTCCCCCCATGGATGCTGGGGGTAGGGAGTACTGGGTTGGAACGGGCTGTTGATGTTAACAAATGAGTTCTAGTACAGAAAAGGGTTGACTGTGCTAGGGGGTGAGGGTAGCAGGACTAAGAGGACTTGGTGCAGTAGAAGCCAAGGAGAAGAAGGGGGAATCTGCGGAGTGGGTAGTGCCAGCCAGAGTTGGGCCCAGCCCATTCTTGGCATAGACAAGCTCACCCAGGAGGTGTCCTGCTGCCTTGTGGAGAAAAGCACGGGGCTTGGCCTTGTCCCAGGATTGCCGCAGCAGGGACCAGGCTTCTAAGGAGGGCAGTGAAGATGGGGGACAGTTAATCTGGCAAAGAATAAACCCTCAGCTGGGGCCTTTCCCCAGGTACCTTCTGTAATGAAGACACCAGGCTCAAAAGTGAGTGGAGGTCCTGTCCTCTTAAAACCAACAACTGCTTTAAAATAAATAAATAAATACATACCATATCTTAGTCACACTGGAAAACCACATGTATCACCCATTCTGTCAGGGTGGCAGCAAGTGTTTTGCTTTCCCAGTCTTTTGGGGGCCACTAGTAGAAGGCCAGTTCCTGAAAGTTGAAACAGCTGCCTTGGTCCTAAAAAGTGACTTTATTCAACTCTCGCTGACTTTTTCAAGTTTAAAAAAAAACTAACAAAAAAAATCCAAGCAAAAAAGGAGGGGAAAAAAAAAGCTTATTTGGAAGTTTGCCTAGGTCTCTGACAATCACTTTTTAAAAAACATTTCCTGCATTGGCACCAGTAATAGGGTTTTCAAGGCAGATTATATTCCCCCACCTGCACTTATATAGCCAATTTGCTTTCAGATTTGTGTCCTTTGTGACACCTGTGTAATTACGCTTAGGGTTGATGGAGTTGTGCAGGTGTCTGTAATGGCGCAGTTGGAAAACAGATGTTTTACTGGTGTCTTTGAGGGCAGGATTTGATCTTTCTTATTGGTGGTGATGTGCAGAGTAGAAGACACCCTGTGTGAATCTTGCAGCCAAGAGTAAATCTGTGGACTTCTCCAGCGCGACATTTGAAATGCATTTCAAAATTGTTTTTAATAAATCTATAATGGAAATGTGCTTCAGCTGACTGATGGATAATATAATATTAAGCCGGAACATGGTAACCTGTAGTGTCCGATTATGTCAAAACTTTGTATTGTATCTTCTGGATACTTCTGCTACAAGATGCAAACTAATTGTGGTCAGAAGAATTAGTCTAAGCCAAGAGTTGGCAATGCTGAATTTGGCCTGTGAAGCTGGAGGGCTTTACCTTTGCCTATGGTGGCATCAGAAAGAGAGGGGCTGGGCCATATGACTTCTAGCAGCCCTCCCAGCTCTGGTCTGATACAGGTCAGGTAGTTTCAGCAGCCTGTCAGCAGGGGGAGGAGAAGGGAGGGTTTTTTTTCCCTATGCTGGTACCTGGCAGCTGGAAGCAGTGTCCATGCAACCAGTGCTTCCTCAGCTGTGGCATGGGTACTGCTTCCAGTTGGTGGGGCATTTTGGCGGGGCCAGGCATCTGCAAAGTATGGTCACCTATACATGCTGATGCCTGCTCTGATGCTTTCTTATTGGAGTGGTCCAGCAGCCTTGGCGTCTCATGTATTCAGTGTCCCTGTGTTTCGAAACAGTGGCAGGGGTACTTTAACTAAAGCATCGCTACTGCCATTTTGAAGCATGGGTTGCTGAATACATGAGACACTGTAGGTGTTTTAATTAGTGGTTCCTGAGAGCTGCTCTAACTACCACCCCCCCAAAACATGTGTAAGGATGCCCTACGTCCATGCTGCTGCTGCTAGTTTCCACTCCACGTCACCTGCCCCAGCTATGGCATGGGCACAGCTTCTAGGCAGTGGGGAACTGCTCTGCAGCCCAGGTTGGGGCAGGGTAGCATGGGCACAGTTTCCAGATACCGCTGTGCTGGAACCAGATATCATGGGCGCAGCTCCCAGCTGTGTGGCCCTGGTGTGGTCATGAGCAAGTCTCTCCAGTACTGTCACACAGATGAAGCCACCTGGCCTACATTGGACTGGAGCTGTGTTGTTTCAGCCTAAGGTATGTAAAAGATTGCTGGCCCCTGGTCTAAACAGTTGCATGTATTTTGAAGCATTTGGAGATTGTCGCACCTCCGGAGCCTTAATTCCGACAGGCCCCTAGGGCGAGAACGAACGGACTCTAGCTTATTTCTTTTTCCCGCACTAGGCTTTGATTTCCCCTTTTATTGGCTGCTA
>JAGPOW010003316.1:107194461-107216603 GCA_030014935.1 Caiman crocodilus | reverse complement strand
CTGGCCTCAGGCGTTACTACAAGGGGTTTGATTTCACTACGGGGGTTTGGCTTCTTAGGTGGTGTCATGAGTCACCGCCTACAATGCAGTCTGCACAGAGATGACATACCATCATGCTGATAGTCTGGCACCTCTATATCCAAAATTATCCCAAGTCACTTTCTTATATATGGCTGTAATATGCATGACCTGGTGCCTTGTTAATTGTGGCTACAGTAGGCGTACATTTCCTTTCTAACATCGGATTTATTTTCCTAAGAGAGCTGTAGTAGACTGTGATAATCTTGATGGGGAAGGTACCATGCGGAACTGGATTGGACACAGCACTCATAAGAAACAATTTTGCATATATTAGGGTGACCAAAATGTGATGTAATTGGGCACCATTTCTGAGATGCAATATCTCTTTCAAAGCAGCATTTTCTTTGGTATATGTGAAGCTAACAAAATACACGACTAGTATCTTTTTGTCCTACGCTAGGTGGTACACTAGGTTCTGTTGACTTGCATAACTATATTGCTGAAAGAATAGTTCATTGGAGAATGCATCATGTTGACCTGTTACTGGGAGCCTGCCTTCCCTGTGACAGTTCATCCCTTCTGTTCCTTGCTGGTCCCAAGCACAAAGTCTCTCGTTTCAGGAAGAGTTGAGGAGATTCTCCTGAAGGAGGGTGCTGAGGATGGTTGAAGAAGTGATGGGTGAATTTATTGCTGGTTGAAAGACATATACTGTGCAAGTGTGTCTTCTGTGAAACTCATTGAATTGGAAGGATAAGAGTAATTTCTATCTTTATACCTCATGTTTTTCAGTATTGCCAGTCTTTTAGCTCTTCTAAAAAATAGTTTCATCTTTCCAGCTTTTAACTTGTTTGTAGAAGTCCCCTGATTTAAGAATTTGTATAACAGGCCAGTTTTAAGCTGAAGTCTTATGTGGATGCTAGTTGATAAGCTTGGTTTTATCTTGTTTGAATGTGAATCATGACTGACTTTGGCAGGCAAGGTTCTTTGAGTAGATGTGATATCTTTTATTAGGTGAACTGAGTAGTTGGACTGTGTAGTTGGTCTAATAAAAGAAATCACATCTACTCAAAGAACCTTGCCTGCCTATGCCTTAGACCAACACTGCTACAACCAAAAACCCCATAACTGACTTTGCCATTCTTCCCCTAGTATTCTGGGAACTGGCTTAAAATGAGCTTTGGCTCTTCTGTACTATTCTTCTGTTTTGTTATGCACAGGCTTACGGTTAGCACAAGCCCCTTTGTGAACATGGATATTTGTTCATCCCAATTGGAATAGGAAATGGATGACAGGAGGGATCCTGTTTTTCTTCTCTTGCTCCTTTCAAGCAGCAAGATAAAGGAGTTATGTGGAGGGAAAGAAGAGTAAGGCCAACAGGGGCTTTTCAGAGAGCTCAACATTTTTAGCCAGGTTTGCTGTTACTAGTCCTCTGACCTCTTCAGGACTCTTTTCTCACCACTTACCCAGGGATGGTGTCTAAGTGTTATTTCTCTTCCTGATCTGAAGCTGAAACAGGTTGTTATGGAACAGTACTGGTGGGGTTTTTTTGTTTTTCCTTCCCTCCCCCAGGACTTAGGTTTTGGGGAGTGGTGATAAGGAAGAGAGAGAGGGATGTCTGCTTTGTTGCTTGAAGTTACTCTATGGTCTTTTGGGAGGGGGCAGAGGAGGAGGTTGCTGGTGTTAACATTGCCTCCTTCCTTTCCAGGTATCCTCTGGGACCTACTTTTAGAATTATACTATCCAGTGCATTAATTCAGGGGTATCAAAGATGCAGCCCGTGAGCCAGATGTAGCCAGTGGAGCCCTGTCATCTGACCTGTGGTGCTGCCTGCAAGTCCTGGGCTGGGCCTGCATATCACAGGCTGAATGCCCCAGACCCATGCACTGATTCAGGCATGAAGGGGTGGGACTGCTCTGCTGGGCTGGTCCAGGGCATGGGAGGGGGCTAGCTGATCCAACTCTCAGACTAGCCCCTCACTGGTTGGATGAGTTAGATACCACTGCTTTAGCTGATGGCTTCAAGGGGTTGATGGGCAGTTTGACTTCAAATGTTGCAGTACTTTCGGATGTATCCTGTATTGGTGAACCTCTTTTGTGCTATTTATTTCTGAAGGTTCTATGTTACTGGTATCCATTTCCTCCTCTGTAATGTTAGAAATTGTTGCTGCTGTCTTTAACTGCACTCACTCCCTCTTCAGACCTTGTGGGTTTTTTTACATATTCCATATGCATTACATGAATGATAGCATTAGACCTTGTAATTGCCAGAGGTGTGAACCTTGTAAATGCTGTGTACTGGGTGGAGGTAGCACAGGGATTAGATGTTTGCTGCTCTCCTAAAACAAGGTATCCGCTATTTTGATGAAGACTGTCAGTGTCTTGGTCAGAGAATCATTTGTACCCATGTACTGTTGCTGACCTCCCTTAACACTTCCTATGTACTAGTTGTCAAGCCTCAGATTAATTGCTGGAATTCTCCTACTTGAAGCAAGCTTTGGGTTACAAAGCTCTCTGAACCAGCTGTGCCTACCCTGCAGGTCTGAGAGTATTTGGCACCCATGACTCTTCCTTCCAGGAGCACAGCAGCAGCAGTGAATGCATTGAACAGACAACCTTTGTTAAATGGAAAATGCTACTTTGATTTAAATAGTAGGTACTAAGTGTTTAGAGCAGCCATTATCAACCAAGGGAACTGCAAGATCCTTTTAAAGGTATTGCACAATATTAGCACAGCTAGGTATGAAAACACTTACTTGTGATTTGCAAGGTAAACTCAGAAATTTCAAACAAGAATCTGCAGTGTCAAAAACTTTCTGACCTGTTGTGGCTTTTCTGAGTTCTTTGCAACAGAAGACTTGCTCTTGTTTTTTGACTATGGGAGACATGAGCGAAAGCTGAGAGCTGGGATTTTCAGAGGGTTACCTTCATTTTTAACAAGGTTAAGAATCGCTAGTTTAGAGAGGGGAAAGCATTTTGGATCAATATGTTGCAGTCATGAATCTCTCTTGCTCTTTAGGAATAGTAAGGCTAATGAAATCTGTCTTCCTGAGCAGCTCCTTTGGGTTTGTTGTTTGTTTTATTTAGCCAGAGTCCTTTTGCTTTTCCCAGTTGAGGTTGTATTATACAAGTGTTATTATAATGGAGGGTGACATATGAAAGACATTGCACAAGAACATGTATAAATGCTATTTTTGGAGCAGCCTTGACATGATTAATGATGCATGAACAAGGAAGCAGAGACAGCTTCTTCAGACTTCAGCACTATTTCAAGGAATGGGGGGGAAATGAGGTATAAATTTGTATCGTGTTTGCAGTGTTATTGTAGGGTGGTAAGAATAACAGAGAAAAAGCAGGAAATGTTATCTCTTTTATAAGTATTGACCTGGAGAATCCTGTTTAATATTAGGCAGTTTGATACCTAACCTTTACCAGTGGAGTATTGTTGCCAACAAACACAATAATTTCACTGTGACTTGTCATTATGAAGGATGTTTCCAGATTGCTTCTGGTGCAGTCTCACTGCCAAAACTTTATTTTTTTAATTGCAGCAGATACTAAGAGACATGATCTAGCAAAATATCTGTCTCTTATCAAAGTTACTTTGAAGTGAAATGTCATTAATTGTTTCTATGCACTTTTGTTTTTGCTGTGCATATTTATATTTTATTTTATACTACCACCCATTCTCTGTTACCTCATGCAGAATGAATAAAAATGGGTGACTTCTTTTTTAAATGGATTTTTGTTTGAATTATGTCTTTTAGTTTTTAAATAATTTTAGCAATAAATCGGTGACCTACTTTTAAGGTCTAAACCAAGTATAATCTAACATTTTAAATTTAACGAACCTTTCTCAGTATGAAATGTTAACTAAAAGAACTTGACATTTTGTTACAATTTTCAAATTGCTACTAAACTATAGGGGTAGAGGCAGTTGTAATGATCAATGCAGACCAGTCTAGTGCTGTGTTTTTACTTTCTGTGTCTCTGATTGTGGGAGAGTCAGCTAGAAGATAGTTAAATTTTACCTGTGTGTCATTTTAAATTTTTAGATTTCTATGAAAGTAGTATATGGTATGAATTCCCAGTTGTTTTCTACAGATATAGGGACAAAGGATAGTCAGTAAAAATACTTTCCTCTGCTACATGGATGAGGATTACCATTTCTTTCAGCAGAAATAAGATAAGACTGAGCATTTCACTGTTGCTGTTTGGGTGCTTCCAGGCATCTGGCATGATATGCCAAAAGCTGGCACATGCATCTTATTGAACTATGCTCCACGGGAGTTTTATTATCGCAGATCTAGTGCTCGGCCCCTAGTTGACCCTGAAACTTGAATCATAGTTCTAGGCAAGGCCTGTTTGTATTTTACATGTTTTTCTACAATATCAGCATGTGTCCAATGGCCTGTATTAAGGGACTGATTTTTGTAAAGATCTTCAACCAAAAGCATATGTGACGGGACTGAAAAGAACTTCTGAAATGTCTGAGGGTGCTTTGTGAGAAGTTATCGCAGAACAACACTTGGACTGTTAAATGAAACTTAAAAGACCTCTTCCTGTTCATTTTGCTGTTTGTCCTGAATGATTCTTTATATGAAGGCTTTTAACTTTAGTCACAAGTAAGGTGACCAGGTGTCCCAGTTTAGCCAGGGCAGTCCCAGATTTCTGAGCCTGGTTCCAGCTAGATGTTGAGAATTATAATAGGTGTCCTGAAAATGAGTTGTGAGTGTGTGTGTGTGGGGAGGGGGGAGCTCAGCCTAGTTATAGGTGGGGATCCTGGTTTTCCCTGATTGAAAATTGGAGATTTTTTTTAAATTGGAGAAAACCAGGATCTGTGGTCATAAGCAGGAATCCTGGTTTTCTCTGATTAAAAAACAAAACAAATCAAATCCAATTTGGGGGTTAAAGTTAACCCAAAATCTACATTTCTCTGTGATTTTAAAATGAAACTCATTTAATTACACAGATGTGTATATATAGTGGTGTTTCATTTTGATCACAGAAAAATGTTGATTTGGGGTTACTTTTTTAACCTGAAAATTGGGGATTTTGTTTTTATCAGAGAAAACCAGATCCCTTGCCATAAGGGAGTATTTTTGGCCAAAGCAGTAGGTGTACAAACTACTGTATGTCCAAAAGATGCATAGGGAAGGGGTGGCAACCTTCTACCCCTGGAGGTTGCTGTTTACCACCCAATCCCTGCTGAGAGCTGCATTTCTCCCCCACTCTCCTGGGGGATCAGCAGGAGCTGTAGAGGGGAAACAAGAGTACACACCTCCTCTCATGCTGTGACTGCAGTGTTTCTGGTTTCCCAAGCTGCTGTGAGCCAAATCTGGCATGCGGTCCATAGGCTGGTGACCCTAGGGCAGCTAGAAATGTACGTTTGGCAGTAGCTTTTAATTTAGTGGCTTACCATATTTAAACAGATATAAGGAAGAAGGTGGCTTTGTAGGATCACTAAATTTGGTAGAACACACAAGGTACAGAGAATTAGAAAATGTAACCCATGCTTCTGTATCTGTGGCTCTTCCGAAGGAGGGACTTCATGGCTGCTGAAAAGCAAAAATTAAAAGTTCGTGTCTTGTGTGTTATGGAGAGAAAAAAATCTTTTTTTTTTTTTTTTTTCATTTTTGGTTTTAAGTACCAAATATACTAGACCTGAACTGGTCCAAAATTGCCTTTTTTTCCCCTTTGTTTTTATTTCCTTAGGAGCCGAATGTGGAATAAATGCAGAAGTAGAAAAACAACTTGAAATGGGCAAGAAGTTACTGGCTGCTGGACAGCTAGCAGATGCCTTGTCTCACTTTCATACAGCTATAGGTGTGTACTGCATGTTTGGTTGAATTTTTAAATTGAAGCTCCTCTTGCCCTTGCTTGTGGGGAATAAAAATGTTCCAGTTGTACAAATCACAGCAGGTGGTGGGGGTTGGGCTGCAGTGCCTATTTAGGATTGCAGAGATGAGCAGGGCTTTTAGAGCAGTGATAACTTCAGTGAGATCTTCTGTAGTGTAGAAGTGCCAAGTGCCTGTGCCTTGTCACGTTGAGGTTCCAGGATGAAGATCATATAAATCAAGTGCAGGGGAACACCAAGCCTTGCATATGCAGCAAATTCTCTGTAAACAGCTGGCCTGTGATATAGTCCTGTAAAGTGTCCCTGGCGTTATCAAGATGAGAAATTAAAAAGAAAATTTAAAGCATCTTTTATTTAAAAAAGGATGTAGTTGGGAATGTTTCTTGCTTTCTTCTTCAATTCTATGGGAATCCAATGCATTTCTCTTAAAGCACTGTACAATTATAGGAGGGGGAATAGTCATCATGTTTTAAAGATTTTTTTCAATCTTGAACTAAAACAAAGTATTTCTGATTCTTTAATTCTTATAAATTCATTGGTAGAGTAGAAGTTCCTTGGGACAAGAATTATGCATTTTGGGTGTGTTCATTTCTTGGATTGCATGCAAACTCTTTTGTTTTGGTGTTTCTCAATACTTAATTACCCACATTAGAGCTTTTCTTGTGCTGCAGGGTGGTGCCAAAATCTTTGCATTTTATTTACATCAGTGAATGGAATGTGGGTATGCTGCTGTGATTTCTTTTTCTTTTTACTTAAATTAACTTTATTATAGTATAACAAAATATAAATTTTATTGGTAAAAAAACAAACTTCAAGATGTTATGCAGTGATAAATCGTGGCTTTGAGACCTTGCATTTAGGTCTAAATGCAAAAACTGTGCATAAAAGCATGTTTGTCTGCTAATCCTCAGTCTTGATATTTGGTTTCATTTGTGGCTGTGGGATTAGCCAGGACGTGTCTACAGGGATCACACAGGCATTCAGTTTCTTCTACTGAGAGAGCACCAATTCTCCCAGAAACTATGAATGAACAAAAAAAAATTTGCTTCGGGAGCAAAAAATAACCCTGGAACAACCAGGGTTAACCTGAGAGAGTAAATGTCTGTATGCATTTTCTTCAGAAAGAAACCATGGCATGATGCCGCAGGTGTTTTGCTCTTTGCCCCACTCAGGGGGACAGTGCTTGCTGGACTCTACTGTTCCAGCTGATTAGGGAACAGAACTTGCCCCCTTCCCTGTTCCACATTGTGCTGCAGGAAGAGACAGGTTAACTCTGAACCGATGTTCATTGCTGCCCCTTTCCGCAGACCCCTGAGAGACCACAGAGGACTCTTGAGAGATGTTCACAGAATTCCCCTGGCTGTGCAGCATCAGCATACAAACTCTGCTTGGTAGGGGCTTGGCATCAAACATCTGTTCAGGCATCTCCAGATAAGATTTTCTACCAGGAAAACAAACTTGCCAGAATGTTCCCAAATCTGGATGTCTACACGCATTCAAATGAGAGTACAGTAACTCCTCTGTGTATAACCTGGTGTATCTACTTACCTTTCATAGCTACAAATTAAAATTTTAACTTTTTTATTTGGTTTATACTGAAATATATGGTGACATTTCTGCTAACCTCTTCAGGATGCATGGCTAAGGTTAGTAAATTCTTAATGCTAGTAATGAATAACTTATTTAGAATTTGCTGCACTAAAGACGGATCTAAAATTTAAATACTTGAGACTAGTACAGTAATATTATTTTGTTTTATATGTTCAGTCTCTTCAAAAAGGACAGGAAAACAGAAGAAAATTGAATATAAGTTCCCTCACTGAGTGTATTTGTCACCTCACCATCCTGAAGTTAATGGTAGAGAACATCTTGAAGCTGTCTATCCAAATCTCTTCCTTTGTGAGAGTTCAAATTTTCTAAGCAAAAATCATCAACTTGGCTGGTGCACTAAGTACTATGTGTACTTTAATCAAAAAAACCTCTTTGTTCTCTTAAGGTCTTTGCTTGCTTTAGATCAGGGGTTTTCAACCTTTTTGGGACAGTGTACCCCTGACAGCCAATTGACAAACAGGGGAGGGGTTGCCCCATCAGCTGATCAGCGACCAGAGAGGGATGGTCCCCTGCAGCTGAGTATGCGGGCGGTGCGGGGGGCGGTGGAAGTGCTGGTGGTGCAGTGGCGCCCACTGCCAAATACCCCCTAAGGCCATCCCAAGTACCCTCCAGGGGTATGCCTACCCCTGATTGAAAACCCCTGCTTTAGGTCACAGGAGTAGTAGATGAGGAAATAGCCCCTTTTCCTTTTAGCTGCAGCCAGTGCAATGTTCCTGTTGCAAACAGCTAGCAGTAAAAAGCAAGCTTTTTCCTGCTTTACTCCTTGTTTCTGGTTCTTAACTTCTTCTCCAAGTTGTGTGACTGATGGGCTGTGAATTTTCTCTGTGTAGATATGGGATGCTGTTCATTGCTGTTACTGGGGAGCTCTGAGGGAAAACCATCTTCTGCCTGCTATAAGATCTGCATCTGGTGGTGGAACACGCTTGTTATCAGCTCTCTTGGGTCAGCTTTCTCGCACCTTGGTTGTTTTAATCCTTAAGAGTTTGTGTGTTCATTGATAAACAGCTTACTCTGCTGGGTATAAGAGCTGTTCATTTATAGACTGCCTAAGGCTGTATTAGCTAGAATAGGTTTAAGGATATGCATGTATTCTGTGGAGTAGTACTTAGTAACCATAAATGTTAGTTAGTGAAGCTTCAGTTTTGGATAATAAAAATAGATTTGGGAAGCCATAGTACTTGTTTAAGGAGTAGCATGCAGTGTCAGGGTAAAAAGTTATTACCTGTTCAATTGCCGGCATTTTTCCACTTAGTAGGCAGATAATTGTACAAGGGAACTGAAAACATTTCCATCTAGTAAGGTTACTAACTGTGAATCGCAGCTACATACTGAAATTTCTCAGGATGTTCTGTTTAATTTGTTAGACTTTAAGATTAATCTGTAAGATTTACTAAGGGAGGAATAAACTCATCTTTTTTTTATGTTACAAATGCATACATTCTCATCTCTAAACTTTATATAAGTTCTAATAATGCACTACAAAGTTGCATACACTTTTAAACTAGAAGACATTATTGTCCAGTGAGTAACCTGATGGACAGTTTAGCTGCGGTCTCGTCATTGTTATTTTCATCTTGGAATTAAGAGCACCCTATTCTTTCTGTGTGTACCTTCAGGGTACCATGTTCAGAAACTCCTTTGGACTATGTCAGGATTTCTACACTAAAATGGGATTCTAGCAAGAAGCAAGAGAAACCTAAAGAACAATGGTGACAAAGAGTGTTGGAGAAGAGTTGCCTAGTCACTTATTTTTATTTTTAGGATGTTTTAGCCTTAATGCTAGGCTATGTAATCACTCTAGCTTCAGTATCACTGAACAATGTATTTTTGCCACTGAGACTTAAATAAGGGTCTGGTGCAACTGTTGTTAAAATGAAATGCAAAGTTTTTGCTACCTGCATGTAAAGGGTAAGGAGCTTTTGAATTGGTGAAAACACTCTGCTAACTAAAATATTGGTCATTTGGGGTAATTATTTATATTGACTTATTTGTGTGCATCTGATGTGATTTATGCAAACCATAATGAAGACTGAAAGAGTTAACATGCATCCAAAAGTAAGCTTGTAGTTTGTGGTAACAGTTCAGTAGTATGCAGTGGCTTAATTTTACTCCAGAACTCAAATAGCAGTGCACAATCACCTTCAAAACTCCTAATTATTAGGAGTGTTGCCATCTTCATATTATCTCTGTACTGATTAAGGTCAACATAAGCAAGATGAGATATAAAACTATTACTTTGTGCAGATGTTACTTTGCTACTTGCTTAAAATTCAAGTAACTCTACTTTTTATTCGTATTATAACTTAGCTGTATCCTAACTTTGAATTGCTTTGAGGCAGTTTTCTCATTTCTATTTCTTCACTTGCAGAGGGTGATTCTGATAACTACATTGCCTATTACAGAAGAGCCACAGTGTATTTAGCCATGGGCAAATCTAAAGCTGCAATTCATGATTTAAGTAAAGTGGTTGAACTTAAGCAGGATTTCACATCAGTAAGTAATGCTGGATTTGTAGAATCAGGATTCCTTCAGGGTAAAATAAAATTGTGTTTTGTTTCAAAAAATATTCTTTTTTTAGCTCATAGTATAAAAAAGAAAACTTTTTAAGAACCCTGACTTAAGCATTTAAAATAAGGAAGGACAGAATGCTCCTTCATTGGCAAAGGAATGCACTAGTCTTCTTTCACTCTAACTCTTGTTTCTGTACCTAAAATACAGTCAGCAAATTCATATCCTCTGCTAGCATTTCTAAAGGTGTGTGGTATATCCCAGGAGTCACATGTGCAGTAAAATGAGTTGCCAATCAAGAAATGAATGATTTTTCTAGGATTACCACCAAGCTTACCACAAGCTGTTACTGGGTAGTTTTTGGGAGATTCATAAAGCTGAAATTACTATTGGGCATTTTTCCAAGATAATTAACATCCCTGCCTCATTCCTTTCTCCTCCAACTTCTTTTTTTCTGAGCAACATCTCCTTGGGTTTTAAAATAAATACCCAGAAAGGATTGAGTTGCTCTCAATTTGAACAGTAAAGATTGACTACTTTAGGTAGCAAAATTGAGTTTACATCATACTTGTTGCCATGACAAATTTGGCAATTTCTTTCTTCTAAGACATGAAATGGATTTTTGCCACAAAATGAACTACTTGTAAGTGACCTTATTCCAGGCAGCACAGGAAAAGAATTTATCTCCCTTTCTTTTCCTCACAAAATCGGATACATAAAAACTGTTTTTACACCAGTCTTGGGAGTTGAACAGTTTTATTAGCAATAAATTTGTCTTGTCATTGGATTTCACTTAATCTAGTTTATTCAAGAACGCGTGGTTGCAGTTCTTAATTGGCATTTAATATAATTTTCTTTATCCTAAACTCTCCAAATTTCAGTCAATGGCAATGCCTACATGAGGCACTTATTGCAGAGTTTCCCACTAGGCTCTGCAGTACAATATCACCATCTACATGTGTGGTGCTATTAGGATAGAGTAAACTAATTAACTCCACTGTAGGATAGTACTGCCAGACACAAGTACTGTTCTACGGTGGAGTTATTTATGCCACCACAATGTATGTGCAAGCACTGATGGGGTGGCTGGAGCATGAGGATGCTTCAGTGTGGGGGTTGCCTGTTGGCTAGCCCCCAAACTGAAGCACCTCTGTACCCCAGCCAGCCCCCCCTCCAGCACATTGAGCTGGGTTGGAGCAGCTCTGCTGTGCCTCAGCAAAACGTGCTGCAGTCCTGGGCACGTGTGCAAATGGTACACTCAGGAGCAATAAACTCTGGCTCAAACCACCTTCATAGCATGACAGCTAGAGGGGATGACATGCCCTCTAGCTGTCAAAATAATATGCATTAAACTGAAAACTTAATAAGAATTCTGTTACTGAAGACTCAGCGTTAAGAACAGGGAGTTTCCTTTTGCTACAGCCCGTTAAAAAGCCACAGATTAATGAAGCCTGAATGTAGAAGTGCTTTCTTAACAACTAAATGCTTGCTTTGCTGAATAAAGTTCTCTGGAGCCATAGTTTTGTATGCAGCGATAGAACCTGCCATTGACAATCAACATCTTTTTTCCAACAAAGTTGTTTCATTTAGGAATGAGGCACAAGAAAGGGAGGAATAGAGTAGGTGCTATTATGACTGTTTCTGTTTCAGTTTGTTAGATGTGGATGGGAGGAAAAAAATGCCATCCTAGTAGGTTTATGGAAAGCTTGGCTTGATTTCCTTTGATTACCAATACTTATTTGTAAAATACAAAACTGGTCACTGTTTTATTTCAGGCAAGATTACAAAGAGGACACTTATTACTTAAGCAAGGAAAATTCGACGAAGCGGATAAAGACTTCAGAACTGTGGTAAGTTGAAAGTGTAGAGGATTACATCTGACTAGGTAATCACTTGCTCAGCTGCAGTAGTGCAGAAAAGGTCCTAGTAGTTACAGTGGACCATAAGCTGAATATGAGCTCTTGTTACAAAAAATGCCAATAACATAATGGGTTTTTTTCATAGGAACATTAATTGGAAATCAGGGGAAGTCATTTTCCTGCTGTATTTGACACTGAGGCCACACCTGGAATACTGTGTCCAGTTTTCGACCCCTTGCTTCAAGAAACATGGACAAACCAGGAGTCCAGACAAAAAATCATTAGAGACCTGGGAAACCTGACATACGAGGAAAAACTGAAAGAACTAGGATTGTTTTGTCTGGAGAAAAGACTGTAGGGGTTTTGGAAACAGTCTTCAAATATCTGAAGGATGGTTACAAAGATAGCATAGATCAGACTGTTCTCTGTGGTGTTGGCTCAGGACTAAGAGCAATGGTCTCAAATTGCAGCAGGAGGAAATTTTAAGGTTGGATACTAGGAAGAACTTCTGACTGAGGGTGGTTAAGCATTGGAATAGCCTGCCCAGCAAGGCTATGAATCTTCATCTTCGGAAGTTTTTAAGAGAAGCTTAGTTGAATACTTGGCACTTTTATTTCTTATTAGTTAGGAAAAATCCTCCCTTGAACAGGGGGTTGGACTAGATGACCCCGATGAGATCCCTTCTAACCCTAGTATTTTATTTTTCTTTGATCATAAGCTTTAAATTCAGATTTTAAGACAATATTTTTTCCCTAATCCACATCCTTTTTGTAGAACATCTACATAGGAACTTTGAGTCAGCTTTTTCAAAGATGTTGCAGCTGACTTATCTTGCATGAATAAACTATTGACAAAAATAACAGAGTAATTTTGGTTTAATTACTGCAATTTTAATGAACATGAGGTATATCCTTTTTGTTGTAAAGAAACAGTTTGGGTAGAGTTATAACTGTTCCTGGAATGTCTTTCAGAAAACATACTTCTAATAAGGTTGCATTGCTAACAGTGCTGTTAAGTAGATTTCATTTTGTCACTTCTCATTTGTCATGATAACAGCATAGTGCAGAATTATGACAAGAATTTTTATTTTAATAAATGTTAAAATTGTTCATCATTTTTGCTTGACATTTGCCTTCAGAGAAAGGTGTGTGTGTATGTTCAAAAGGAAAGACAGTTTGGGCATGAAGTTGATAGTGGAAAACTTGTGCTAAGCTCTCTATTCAGTCAAACTTCTTGTGTTACTATGAGCAAATTGTGAAGTTGTTTTTGTCAGTTTTTCCCATTTTTAAGGGATCCTTTCCTTCAGAGATTTAGTGAAGATAAATTAACATTTTTGAGGTCTTTGGTTACTATGGTAGCAGGGCTCATAAGTTCCATTGTGTATATAATACTTTTGGTTTATTTTTCATATTTTTCATGAAGGATGTGTTAAACCTGGAGCATGCTTACACATAAGAAAATATAGATATAACCCCAAAACTAAACATAATTACCAGAGATCCTGGTTTTGTCTGATCTAAAAAAAAAAATCCCCCATTTTCAGTTTAAAAAAGGTAACTTCAAATCCACATTTTCCATGATTTAAATGAAACACTTCTAATATATAGATCAGTGGTCTTCAGCCTTTTTAAGTAGGAGATCACCTACTTGCACCCAAAGCAACCCAAGGTCTACCATGTGCTACCACCCCCTGCCTAGCAAGTAAGTCTGTGAGGAGGGACGGAGGACGCAGAGGAAGAAAAAATTGTTTGATGGTGCACCTCCCCAGCAGATAAGTCCCACCCAGCCAGGGCCCCACTCAATTTACCTGCCTCTGCAGCATTGACCCTTACTGCGGGGGTCTCAGTCTAGCCCCCTCCGCTTTCCTCCCCCATGGACTGATCTGCTGGGCTGGGGCACATGCATGCATACACGCAGGCACTCAGCCCCCTAACCCCAGCCTTGAATAGACTCCAAAAGGCTCTGAGATCTACCACAAGAGGCTCCAAGATCTGCCACTGATACAGATTTAAATATTAGTGGAGTTTCATTTAAATCATGGAAAAATGTGGATTTGGGATTACTTTTTTAATCTGAAAATTGGGGATTTTTTTAAAATTGGAGAAAACCAAGATCCCTAATTATTACAAATACAATCGCTACTAATAGTAGCATTGAATACAGGGTTTTGTGCACATCGGTATGAATGAAGGTTTCTTTACATGTTTGCTGACAATAACTGAGATATAGAAATACATGTGCTTTTTTTCTATAAAAAGTGGTAACATTTTGCTATTAAATAAAAGAAAATGTAATGTTAACAAAATATATTGTTACTTTCAATAAAACTTTCATTTTATAGCAAAATGTATTGTAATTTTCAGTTTGAACCCCAGCCCAACTTCAAGGCTCTAGAAGAACGCCAGCAACCTTGTTACTGTATTTACCTGAATCCAAGATTACTTTTGAGTTTAAAATGACTCCCCCAGTTATTAGATTCTGTAAATGGAAAATTTATAAATGTTATAATTTTTCATGTATACAGTTGATTTTTTGGGGGGGTTGCCCCAAATTTGTCACCCACACTGACATGGGGGTGGGGCAGGCAATTTGGAAACATAGGTAGTAAGGAAATAAAGTAGCTTGAACCAAACCGTTTGGGCTGGTTCTCTTTCCCCTGCCCCCCACTTGCCCTTAGTTGTGGTTCTGGCTTTGGTCTCATGGCATTGGAGACATAGTGACTCTAGCCCCTATCCTGCCAGGTAGCAGTGGTTCTGGTGACAGCAGTCTAGCCCTAGACCAGGTCAGAATCAGAGCTGGGGGCAGATCTGCTTCCACCACTGCTACTGCTGCTGCCTGATAGGGTTTGGAGCTGAAGTCGCAACTGAAGGTAAGTGGTGGCCCAGGACAGGCAGAGGTTGCAGCTCTGACTGACCCTGAGCCTGAGTCAGGGTTGCAGCCATCCTCTGCCTCCCCCACCCACCTTGCACTTGAATCCAGGATGAGGACCATTTCTTCCCACACACTGAACATGGGAAAGAGAATCTCATCTTGGATTTGAGTAAATATGGTAAATATTTAAAAACATGAAATCTGAATCTTGTACAGTCTCCCTAGCAGACTTGCACTTTGGTTCCCTATTTTTATAGTTGCATAAACAATGAAGAAGATAACATCCCATATGTATGTATTCATTTATACTGCTCTCTAAGTCTCTTATAAGAGCACGACAGATGATGTCAAAATGCATCCTGGGCTTTTCTATTTTAAAACGAAACTGTTAATTGACTAGGATAGTGTAGAAGGGATGCTTGAGGGAGGTTTAAATAATTTTTAACTGATCCTCTGTACTGCATCTTTGTTTTAAGTACATTTTTCTGTTTGCAGGGGGATACTATTTTTTCTGTAAGCCTTAATGGTTTAGATGAATCATGATGTTCTGCCAGTTATTTCAGATTTAAATTAGATTTTTACTTGTACCATATAAATCTGAGTTGCTACAAGATTCAGGAACACAGACTCTTAGTAGTGCTCTACATGCTTTACAAAAATGCTTTTATTTAAGGCATGGTTGGTAAATAACTCTAAATATCTGTCTTTGATAATTCCTAGATAAAAAGAAGTAGGGTGCCAAAAGTCTTGAGGGGAGTGGGAGATATGTCGTATCCATTACCAGGGATCTGGATTTTCCATTTCCGGTGAAAAAATAGAGTAAACCACAGATTTTACATTTTACCAGAGGCAAATGCAGATTTTTCATTGTACTGGAGAAACCCACGAATTTTGCAGTTTTGTGACGAGCTCCCTGTGGGGCGGGGGAGTGGGGGGGCGGGAGGAGAGCAGCACATGGCTGCCAGGCATCCTGGAGAGCACCTCCCACAGCTAAGTTGGTAGGGGCTGGTATTGAGGCCCCCATAGGGAGGGAGGGAATTGAGTGCGGCTGGGGCATGTGCCCCAGGGCTGCAGTAAGCAGCCACAGGACCCCAGCAGGGAGCAGGATGTGGCTGCAAGTGGCTAAGTGGCTCACTGGGGGGTGGGAGGAAGGCCGCGGCGGCAGCGGCAGCTCCGTGCTGCGCACATTCCCAGAGGGGGCAAGGAGGAACCTGTGCCTCTCAGATCTGTGTGTGAGGTGGGAGCTGTGCACTTGGGTTGGGAGGCTGCTCCCTGCTGCTGCATGTACTCCTTGTGGGTAGGTGATCTGTACCCCCCGGATCTGTGTGCCTTGCTATCTGCTGCCTACTTTAGGCTTGTGCTCCCCACCTTGCTGCCATCCCCTAGGGTCTCTGCAGTCGTGTGTGTGAGACCCGGCACTGCTGGGAACAGCGGAGCTGTTGCAGGAAGCTGCTTGCTGCTGTGAGCTCTGCACTGCCCGCTGTTGCTTCTGCCGCTGTGCTGTTCCATCTGCCCCAGCTGCGCAGGTCAGGGACACCTCGCCAGGGCAGCGTACAGCTCTCAGTGGCAGGTAGCTTCCTGCATGGCTTCGCTGTTTTTTGCACATGCCGAACTGTGCAGGCACCAGGGGAGGACAGCAGGGCAGGAGCCTGCACCCCGTGCCCTGCTCACAAAGGTGGGAAGCATGGGTCGTGTCCTCCGCTGCCCCGGAGTGCACAGTGTGGTGTGGAGCAGCATCCTCCCCTCCTCCCCCAAACCTGCAGCAGGCTTCACTACAGCAGCTGCCACCTCTGGTCGGGGGCTGGAGGCTGTGGACCTGGGTCCCTGGCCCCTTAGCCCTGGGAGCTGGGAGCCCCCCTGGCAGTGCTGGGGAAGCAGGAGCTGTGGGTGGAGGTTGAGGAGCACCAGCAGGGCTGGGGGGTTATTGTGGGTAGTGAGATGTACCAGGGGCTGTAGGGAGTGGGGGAGTGCCGGGTACCGGCAGGGCCAGGGCATTGCAGGGAGTGAGTGAGGGGCACCATCGGTGGGGGGAAGGGGGGGAATGGACATTTTAATCATAGGTTTGAGGAGTTTTATTAGAGAATTGCAGTTTATTATCAGGGATAACCAGGATCCCTTTTCATTACTACGGGGCTCTGAACTTTACCATTCAGTTGTTTCTTGGGAAACCAATGTGACAAGCTAGGCCTTGACGCCAGTATCTGCAGGTATTCTTTTGTAAGTAGTTGGGGTTAGTCTAAGGCAGTGGTTCTCAACATCTTTAGACCCAAGGCACCCCTCTGAAAACGCCAGCTCTATTTTCACCCAATTTTTGACCACAGAAAATTAGAGCAATTCTTTGTTTCAAAGAACTCAAAGACTACAGCAGGTCAAAATATTTTTAACACTGTGGATTCCTGTTTGAAATCTGTGGGTTTATCTTGTGAATCATGTTTGCATGCCTAACGCAGTTAATATAATAGTATGTGGCATTGTCACACGCTCTGGAAAGGATCTTAAGGCACCTCAGGGTGCTGTGGCACACTTGTTGAGAATCATTGGTCCAAGGGAAGGCAAGAGAAATTTAGGTTCCTGAATCCCTTTTTCAAAAATCACCTGGGCACTCGGGTTTTGTTCTTTCCATTAGGAGCATGCTGAGTTTTTGCCCCCTAGTTTTATTTTTAATTTTTCTTCTTTCTTAGAAACAACCTTTGGCTCCCCTTCTATGGGAGGATACGCTGCCTGCCTTCATAATGGAGGAGAAACAGGTTTCTCTGTCAGGATATTCTACAGAAGGGGACAGAAGTCACAAAATGGGAGGTTCTGTACTGAAATGCTCTGTAATGGGGTGGGAGGTGTGGAGGCAGTTGTACACTATACAGTGAGTCTCTTCTTGTCTCTAGAAACAATGGTTTTGGCTCCTTGCTCTATTTGGAAGTTCTTCCTGTGTTGTAAGAAGCTGGTCCTAAGGCAGGCAGTTGTGTTTTACCAGCAGCAATTTTACACAGGACTTTCTCTTCTGCAGACTGTTTCCTTAGCTTCCTGGAACAGAGGGAGGGCAAACCTGACTGGACAGGGATCCTGCTTTTCTCAGATTTAAAAAAAAAATCCCCAATTTTCAGTTAAAAAAAAAAAGTAACCTCAAATCCACATTTTCCATGATTTAAATGAAACACCACTATCTATAGTCATAGCTATATATCCATAGATAGTGGTATTTCATTTTAATCACGGAAAAATGTGGATTTGGGGCTACTTTCATTTTTAACCAAAATTGAGGAATTTTTTAAATCGGAGAGAACCAGGATCCCTGTTGATGACCATGGGATGCGTTTTGTGGTTTAGAATGGGTTCCTAGTCATTAGAGAAACTGGAAGTTCAGGTTTCTAAACTAGAAGTCATCCAGGAAAACTGAGAACAGATCAACATCCTCACTGGGGCCAGAGCCTTGCAAAATGCATAAGTGCATGTTGAATTTGAATACAGCTAACCACATGCCTGGCGTTACCAGAATTTCTGGTGTGTTTACTTTGGATCAGAGCCTCTGAAATAGAAGATTCACCCAGTCGAGCAATGTGCTTGCATCAGTATCCTTCTGTCTCTGAATATTCTTGCGCACCTGCGTAAAGGAAGTCTTTCCAAACACAGATTGGCAAGCGTAAAAAAAAAAAAAAAGTGTTTCATGTTTGTTTGGTGTTTTTTGCATTCAAAGGCTCAAGCACAGAAAATAGAGGGTTTTGGAACAGAACTTTGTGCAGCTTGGAGGAAAGAGCAAGAGAACTTGCTTCATAGCCATGTTTAAACTGCTTCCAGTTATGGAAATCCCTTGAGCAGGCACAGGTGTTCAATGCAAAAAATACATTATACACACAAATGCCCTGCCTGTCAGGGAGATGAGCACGCGTGCTCCTGGGGGTAGTTAAGCTGTAGATATTTTCAAATTCACAAACTGAAGACTAGTGACACCTAGTCCCACTAGGTGTCAGCCAAACCTCACCCACTTGGAGCATCCTGTACTTATGAATATTGATATTCTAGAAGATGACTCCTTTTTTATGAAATACATTAAGCAGCATCTTTCCATCATGTTTGTGGAGCAGGTCTTCTTTGGTTGTTTGGAAGCAGGCCTTCCTATTGTGCGCAAATATAGACTTAGACATAGAGAACTTGATTCTTGATCTACATCAGCATCGGACTAGGTCCTTGGGTTTAGTCATTTGCAGCAGTATAGCCCTTTCCATCTGCTTATGACAATCTAGACTGTATTTTGGGGGAGTACGAAAGGGAGGAGTTATTGGCAATCTATTCTTTTCATAAATAGGATAGACTGAAAAAATTTGAGGGGGTAAGGGGATTTAGTTAAATCATTTGCTTTGTCACCCTGCCATTTCAGGAGTTCTACTTGAGTATATTTGTTCTCATGATAAATAAGTGCTTTGAACACTAGGGCTTCTGCCAGTCTCCTTGAGGGGCTATTCAATGGCCCAGTCGATCTTCCCTGACCTCACTGAGTACTGCACTTGCATTATTTTATTTGTTATTGTTTAATATAAATTTTAAATTTGTATATGAAAAATTATTGGTAAGAGTTTGGAGGAACTCTAGGTAATGTGGAAGAGTTCAGGGAATGGGTTAGAGAAATTTAAAACCCTGGGATTTTTTTAAAACCTCCTTTTTTTAATATTAATGAGGCTTCTGAACGTGCTGTGAGGCTGCTCTGATGTGCTCTAATTACAGTGTATCAGTGTAGATTCAGTTAATCAAGTCTGCTGGAGTGTGCTAATTACTGTGGTCCGGCCAGCCTCTTCTTGTGCATCAGTGGTCTCACACTTCAAAATGATGGCAGGACACTTTAAAGCTCATCAGATAAGCTTTAGTTAAAATGCCCCGCTGCCATTTTTAAGCGCAGGGATGCTGATACACAAAATGCTGCAGGTGCTTTAATTAGAGAGGTTCTTGGAGCCACTCCAATTAAAGCGCCTCCCCTGCTATCCACAGAGCATGTGTAAAAACAGCCTGTTTTTTCATGACTTGCAGTTTTCTAATGAGGTCCTCTGTGAGCTTTGGGCTGGGTGCACCCAGGATGGACAGCGTCTTCGAAGTGCTCAAAACTAAGTCTCACTGTGTGCATTTCCCCGCTCCCTCCCCTGAGCAGGGTGGATTTTTGCGAGGACAGCAAAAGGCGCATCTCTATGACATGCAGGCCCCCTGGCATGTTCTGAAGTTTTTGCCAAAAAAAACACACAAGAGTGTAAAATCTTTTTGAGGGAAAATGTCATCACACTTTTTAATATGAGCAAAATGTACTCCTCCATCCCTCTTCCTCCCTGTCTCAAAAGTGGCTAAATGGAAACAATTCAATTAAAATTTAGCCTAAGGCAGACTTTCAGTATGCAAAACTTCAGCCCAAATATTTTAAGTTTAGCACTGGTATACACAACAGAAAGCAAGGTCTTAAAATGGGAAGTGTTTGGCTCCCTTAGTGCAGGCAGCACCACCTTGAGCCTTCCTTCCTTAGATACTGTAATGATTTGTGTGTGGATTTTTTTTTTGAGAAACTTCCCTTCATCCTCACAATTATTGGCAGAGTTGTGGAGCTTTTCCCAATAAGTAACTCTCCCCTGTCTCAAGTAACTGAGCTATGAGGCAGAGATGGGCAGAACTTAATATAATAAAGAGCTAAATGAATACCGAGTGGCACATGGTTTTAGTTTAAGTGGCCTGACTGCATAAAATGTAACTAGGTCATGTGTAGATTATAACTTGAAACAATTTCATGTGTGCTCTTTTGATTATATTAATGTTAACAAACTAATTCATCTTTATTAAGTAATATTTACTTCTTGCCTACATTTTTCCTCTGATAGAACTGTTGCTGCAGTACATTTTTATAGCCTTGTGTGCTGTTGATACAGTTAAACTTTTTAGCCATAAATATAAAGGGACACATTGGAGAGAGAATCTAGGCATGGTGGTACTCCTAAAATCCATTCTTGTGAAAAAAAGCATAAATTTGTTGGCTTATTAAAAACTCTTACCAGGGTGAGATTTGAATAGAGGTTGAACTACTGTATTTTGTGCTCCCTCAGTGCAGGTAAGCCACTATTGTGTTTGAGATCAGTCCTTCCTGTATGTAACATTAACAGGTCTGCAGAATTTTGGCCTGATGTATTGAGTTATTACTATGCAGCTTTTCCCACCTAACCAAGTATCCAGGATGTAGTACATTGTGTTACCGTAGCAAGTTGTGGATGTGATTCCTGGTTTCTTGCAGCCGTGAGAGATGAATGATAAACTACATATCCCTACAGGTAGTAAAAATGTGGCGTCTATGCTGCAAAATGAGAGAGAGAAACCCATCTGTGCATCCCTGATGCTTTGATAGGGAGATGGGCACTCTACTTCTTCCTGTACCCCCTCACCCCACTCCCCTACTCTCCACTTCTTTCTTTTTTGGCAAGGAACACAAACAATTCTTCACCTGTTTGTTCGAGAGAATTGGAGGATAACGTTTCTTCTAGCCTGGTCTTCACTTGAAGAAAGATGTACATTACCCCCACCACTCCCTCATGGACAGGATGGAAAAATACTGAAGTGGGGCGACTAGTGATTTGGAACCACGGCTGCTGGCTTCAACCTGCAACTTACTGTGAATCACCTGCAAATCACCTGCTGTGATTTAATGAACTCTGAGGGTCTTACCAAAACACTATTTGCAACAGACCTCTATCACTAGAGGTGGTGATGGCTATTTTCCCAACATTTAGTCTTTTTCCTTGGAAATCTCTGAGCTCTGGAGTTTTAGCCTTCCCCAACCCAGTTGGACTCCATTTGAGGTCACAAGGGTTTGTTTGTGATTTCACACCTGCTTGTCCCTACATGATGGTAGTAAATGGAAGCAGGACTACTTTTCATTATTTGATTCTTGGTGGTGGTTACGGAATTCCACTAATTGCTGGGGTGAGAGAGGAAATAGACTCTCTGTAACCTAACATTCCCAGATCTCAAGAACTTTTGAGATCCTGGACTTGTGAAGTAAAAAAACCAAAACAAAACAGTCTGAATAGCAATTGCAAATTCTTTATCTAATTTGCTGCCAAAACTTGATACAGAGGTAACTTTACGTGGACAGTGAACACTGCTATTAAGTACCACTAATAAGTGATAATGTTACTTATTTTTCCTATTTAAAATGCTTTTGCATAGCAGTTTGCCCCATTTCCTTGAATAGAAGACTACCCTGAATATTAGATGACCTCCCAATAGATTCTCTATATGGAAAATGTAAAAATTTGTTATAATTATCTATATAAAAAATCAAATTATTGGAGGTTCGCCTTGACTTTGTGGGGGGGGGGGGGGGGGGGGGGGGGGGGGGGGGGGGGGGGGGGGGGGGGGGGGGGGGGGGGGGGGGGGGGGGGGGGGGGGGGGGGGGGGGGG
>JAGPOW010003316.1:107166018-107194361 GCA_030014935.1 Caiman crocodilus | reverse complement strand
GGATAAAATTTTTTATAATTAACCATAAAAAAAATCAAATTATTGGTGGTGCGCCTCCCAATTGGCCCCCCCCCCCCCCCCCCCACTCCAGCAAGTAAAAAAAAACACCAGGGAAGGAGAGGGGGATCAGGAGCCGTTTGCTTTCTGCTTCCCTCCAGTTTTTTTCCCTGTGCAGCCCCTTCCCATTCTGCTTGACTCTTTCCCCAACATATGGAAGTGAGGAGCAAATTTAAAAACAATAACCTTTAAAATTAAACATGGCTGTAGTAATTTTCATTATAGTATCCATACACATAGCTTATTCAGAATTGATTTGTATTACCTTTTTTGGAATCTACTGCAAGTTTTAGCACACGTACTTCATAAACATACTTTTGAGCAGCACTTTGGCACCTACTTATATGTAGTACAGACTATGTATGATATTGGTCCAAAGCCAAAGGCTTGTGATTTACCAGGCGGTTTCTTGGGCCAGGCACAAGCAAAGCCAACAGCATTTCAAGCGATGGTGATCCCACAGCTCAGCACTGCTCAGTATGTGTGTGTACTCTAGATACCCTCCCCACCCCACCATAAAGGACCCATGTGCTAATGAACCCTGACTCATGACTGAAACAGAAACTGGGTGTTCTTGTTATGAGTCCTGGGATTGTCCATAATGTATATGCAGGTGGGGAGCAGAGCAAATTGGTCTGACTTCACTTTATGGAGGTTGGGGCCACACTAATCGTATGTACCAGGCTGAGAGAAGGGCCAACAGAGGGATTCTGGGTGAATTGCATGCAATGCTATGACCTACCATGACTGGAAAAATGAGTTGGAGGTGAGGGGGACTGCACTGAATTGCCACTTCTACATGTCTTATTCAGGTAGGCTATACTAACCAGTTCTTGTGGTAGGTTTCCATCAGCATGTTTGCCCAATATGGGCCATTTGGTTTATAGTGCTCAGTGTTGGTTACACTTTCAGCAATAGAAGTTTAGGTTAGATATTAGGAGGAAGTTTTTCACTAGAAGGGTAGTAAAACATTGGGACAGGTTACCCAAAGAGGTTGTGGACTCTTTCTCTTTGGAGGTTTTTAAGACCTGGTTAGACAAGGTCTTGGCTAAGATGATCTAGTGGGGATGGTCTTGCTCTGAGCAGGAGGTTGGGCTAGATGACCTCCTGAGGTCCCTTTCAATCCTCATTTTCTGTGATTTCTGTTTAATGGCTTCATAGTCGGTTTCCCTCGCTGAGCACATGCTGCCTTTGGCAGCAGTTTAATGACAGACACTATATTTAATGAGATTTAATTGTATGTGCTTATAAAGTAAAAGGGCTTCCCCCACCCCTCATGCCAACTGGGGGAGAAAAACCTCATCTAGTATTTCAGTAAATACAGTAATTCCTTTGAGTGCAACACCTGAATGTTAGTTGAGATTAGCTCTTACTTGGAAAGACTGCCTCAGTGATTTTACTTTCTTCTGCACTGCAGATGTTTTGATTTTTAATTTTCTAGTTTATAATTCTGAACATTTTAAGGATGTCATTCAACCTGAAAGGTGTTTTTTCCTGCCCTCAGCTGAACTCTTTCAGCAGTGGTCCTGCAGAGAACAGTTTGCTGCTTTAATCTACCTATGTAACTTGCTCAGAGAAACGCACAATTTCAGAGTAGCATATCAAAAAGAAAGAGAGGAAAAAATATAGGGAAGGTAGACGAAGAGGTTATCAACTCTTGTGAGATGGAAGAAGTTGAGATTAGGCTAGGAGTATGGATACTCCCAGAATTTGAGGGTAAAATATTGGGAGATACTTGTTTACATCATTGCCTTCTTCCTGTGTACTAGGTATACAAGGCCAAGGCAGCAGATGAAGGGGGGCAGCCAGGGTGGCAATTAAGTGCCATACAGGGTCATCTGCTTTTGTCATGGTAACTGTGGAGTTGATTCTGATTGTTGCCCTTCTTACCAATAGGGGAAAAGATAACCCCACATTGGCTGCTGCAGAAGGGTGCTATACAGGGCCATCTACTCTGTACAATAGTACCACATTATTTTGACTGTAGGTTGACTCAGTGTATAACCTGACTGAGGCTTTTATGGCTCTTTCAGAGGGGCAGGGCAAGGTTGACCTATAATTGGAACAATATTATTTCAGCTAAAGAACAACAATAGATGTGAAAAATTTAGGCTGAATGAAGGAAGTTACTAACTCTTTTATTAAGGAGGCTCTGGAACAGCCCCCTAGTCAGTGTAGTGTAAGTGAAAAATCCTAACTTGTGTAAAGATAGTTTGTTTGCATGTGAATTATGTGCAATGTGCTGTCAAATAGCAGGGACCTGACTTGATAATGGTGGGGGACATTTCTTGTCCTGTGCTTCTGACAGCATGTGCTAAATATTATGCTAGTAATGCTGGAGTATTACTGTCCATTTGAACGGGGCTAGATGACACTCCTGAATCTTGCTTTGCTGAATCTTTTGGAGGGTTTTGGATGATACGGATACAGGGGCAAAACATTAATGGGGCCTTTTCTTCAGCCCCAAATGGAATGTGCTTAATGCTGAGGCCGGGGTCTTGTCTAGGCTGAAGCATACTCTGCTGCATTTCATGGTAAATGGGATTACATCTAGGTGGCCTCCCTGTTTAAGAAGTCAGTTCTTTTCATCCCACTGCAGCTCCTGTTGTTTTGAATTTAGGTCTTGCCTGCTGCCAAGCTGAAACCATTACTTTGCTCAGAACGGTCCAGCCCCACAATGACAGCTTCCTGGATTTTAAAAGGGGATGCTCTCAGTGATGTCTAGGAGAATCTGTACTTGATGTCCTCTGGTGGCAGAGAGGGTATCTTTATCATTTATGTCTGTAAGGTTTTGTCTGTAAAATATTTATGTAAAGTTTGACTTTTCTTGACTTCTAAACTCCATGAGTTCTCAGATGATCCTGTTCCCCATCCTCCAAGTCTAAAGCATCTGTATCTAATGCCATGGCCAACCTTTCTAGGAAGATCTGTGAAAACTGAATTTCAATGAGAACACTAGCCACAGTGCTGAACTTTGTATTAATGAATTCACACCTGATTTGCAGTGCGGCATCTAATTAGTCAGCGGGTACATCCTCTCCTGCCCTTAAAGCATCTGTGCTTGGTAGCTGCCTAATGGGGAGAGATGGATTAACCGGAGTACAATTGAAGGGGTATATTACTTCCAGGAGGGCCCAGGTTAATGGGAATGAAGTGTCAAAGTGATGAATTGTCAGCTTGGGACAAAAAAAAAAAGTGGAGTTCTTTGTGTTACAGCAGCTTATGCAGCAGCAAAGAACTTTTTACTTTTATCCAATTAGAAGAATTTCCAAGGGAATTTTTAAGACTTGTTCCACTTCGGCAGCATCTGTAGTTTGTCCTCCATGGTATAGGAGGGTTAATGGAACAAAGAAAGAGCTTCAGACCCCATGATTCACTCTCTACTCATTAATACTTGCAGCTCAAATCTAATCCCAGTGATAATGAGGAACAGGAAGCCCGGTCTCGGCTGATAAAATCTGATGAGCTGCAGCGACTGCATTCACAAGCCCTTTCTGAGTACCGCCGGGAGGATTACGCTGCTGCCATTACTCTCCTTGATGAGATTCTTGCAGTAAGTGCGCCGTGGAAAAATATAGCCAAAGAGCAATGAGTGGTTTATATGTGTGTTCCCTTTAACAAAGAACTTTTAAGTCGCATGTTGATGTGAAAACACCAGTAGGATTGAGCAAGTGATTTAACAAGTGCTCTTGACTCTCTTTGGAGTTGGTGGGAGCTGAGATCGCTTGTCACAGTGGTATCCTTATAGGATCCTGAAATGGGAAACTGTATGATTAGGTTCACCTTCTGGTAAATGTCATTTAAATTTGAATTGCCTCTATTGTTCTTGAGCTGAATGGAGTTTTAGTAAGTAGCCTTCTCCAAGGGATGTCAAACTTCTAAGCCGGGAAGGACAGAAAGCTTCAACAAAATGGGTGTGTCAACATGTCACCATATGGCAACATTGCTACAGTGCAGTATTTTAGGACTTCCCTTTGGAAGTACTAAAGCATGGCGCAGTAACCGCCTGTACTGCACTGTCAAATTTCACCACTATATTGTCATAGTGGCGTGCTAAAATTGGGGCGTGCAGTACTATGGCGATGTAGCTGCCAATCACGTATAGACTCACATGATAACAGTGTCGCTGTAGCGCGCCATATGGTGATGTAGCAATTGCTACGTCGCTGTAGGACAATGTGTAGCTGTGCCCCATAAGTGGCATACGACTTTGCAAGTATTAGATTGCACATTTAAATATGTGCGATTCAAACATACCAGCATCTTGTTTCTGTCCTTTTCTTTAAGAAAACATGCAAAAACTTGTTAAAGGAAAACTTATGGATAGGACTTTTATATGCAAAGTGAAGATAGATGTTTTGGGAATCATAGCCAAGTATAGCTATGTCCTGTGGTATACGTTAAGACCATTGCAGCAATAAAAGCAATACATGTGACAAAGTTAATGTTGCCCTGAGATCCATAACAGTATGTGGGCCCAGAGCAGGCACCACATGGCCACCTGAGCTGGAAAGGGGAGGGGCTGAATGAGCTTGCAGGCTTTATAGGGACTTCAGGCCACCGTGGGGTGGATGCCACTGGAAGAGACACTTATGTCCCTCACAGACATTACACATAAGGTATGATTAACCACTTAACCACGTCTTAAGTAGTACCCTGGCTATGCATTAATGCATTTGATGATGTGATAAAACAAGGAATAAGCTCCAAAATTATTATGCAAAGTATGTGTAATAACTTTGGCTGGTTCCCATTGCACCTTAAACTGCACATGTGGGCAGGCTTCAGCTCATCACAGCTCCCAGCATCAGGAGCACATTGAATAATGTGTGTATGTTTGTTTTGGAGGTGGGGGGAATGATGACTGAGTTTTGGGAGACAGCTGCTGCTCTCCATGTGAGAGAGGACAGTATGTGCTAGGGAGGGACACTTAATGGAGTGAGAAGAGGACTCCCCTGGCTGTGAGGTAGAGTAGTGCTTTAGGTTTTTTCCCCCTTTTGGTTGGTTAGTTTTTAATATAAGACATAACCCTAATTGAGTATAAATGAATCCCCCTCAATTCCCTGTGGGGGAAAAAACAACTTAAAATCAGCAATTGAGCATATGTGCTCATTAAAACCAGGCTGTACATAGTCTGCATGTGCTTGTTTACTTTTTTCATTAAATGTTTAAAATAGCTATGTCAAAGTGCATACAACGTATTTTATATACATATCTAAAATGCAACTTCAAATACTGTATATTCTACCAAATCCTATTTTTGAACAATCATAGATGAACTATGGTGGTTTATCTTTTTCAATGGAAATGTTACTGGCTTCATGCTCCCACTAACCTCTTAATTTTGTCAGTATAACAATTAAGGCTTAAATGCTGCCTTCCCAAGTCCTCTGTTCAAATGAGAAAAAATGTGTGGTAATTGAAGGTAGATCTATTAAGCTGAGTCACTTGATTTTTTTTTTTTTTAACAAGTTCTTGTAAGACAGTTGAAGTATGGAAATTTGGAAAAAAGGAGAATTATTTAGAATGAAGTCTAATCTTTTAATGCATGTAAACATGAATAGATAATATATTTATTATAGTAGGATAACTCGTTTTATAGTCTGGAGACCCATTTAAAACTGAAATACAGTTATTTGTTTGGGCTTAAATCTGCATTATCCAATAGTGTTAAGGCCTGATCTCCGATAAGTGATGTTCCTGTTCAAGATCTCTTCAGACACCCGTTTAAACAATAGAGGCTTCCGCCCTCATAAGTTCTTTCTAATACTGTAAAGGTAAGAATCGTTATTTTTCATGGGATTCCAGTCTTCTCTCCTGAGACTGACACCCCCCCCTTTTTTTTAGTTCACTTCCCTGAGAAGGCTCATCTGCTTGGTTACACATTAGATTCATAACAGGCTTGTTTTCCATCTCTCTGCTAAAAGATATGCGTTTGTAATATGCATTTCTACTTTCATTTTGGTTTCTTAAGGTTTGTATTTGGGATGCTGAGCTGCGGGAGCTTCGAGCTGAGTGCTATATGAAGGAAGGAGAACTGGGCAAAGCCGTTAATGACTTAAAGGCTGCTACCAAACTGAAGCGTGACAACACTGAAGCCTTCTATAAAATCAGCACAATACACTATCATCTGGGGGACCATGAGCTGTCACTCAGGTAAGCCTTTACCTTTTGTTTTAATAGTAAAAAACTAAAACAGAAAGCACTTAGCAAACTGGGCCAGCCTCCATGCTATTGTAAAATGCAGCAGCATTAGTGGTCAGTGTAATGACTGAGTTGAAATGCTCATTAGCTTGTATTCTTCTGTTCTTATTCTCTTGTCAGTGTTTGGCAAAAGGCATGGAATCTCTGACTCAGTATAACGTACACACTAATAATTAGCCTAATACAGTGTGGCATCTGTTGCAGTGCTGTGGGTATAGTGTGCCAGGCTCCTAGAAAAATTCTGTCAAATGAGCCAAAATGGGCAAATATGAAATAACAAGAATGGAGGAAGAGAGTGGCCAGTTGGCCAAGAATGTACTGATCCCAGTATGGGGGAAAGGGCTCCTGCAAAAAAAGCTGCAAAGGGCTCTCGCAGATCATAGGATTATAGGACAATAGGGCTGGAGGGGTGAACTTCAAGAGGTCATCTAGTCCAACTTTCTGCTCAAGGCAGGGCCATCCTTGACTAAATTATCTCAAACATGTTTCTATGTAACCAGATCTTTAAACTTCCAAGGATGGAGAGGCCACAGTTTCTCTAAATAGCCTGTTCCAGCGCTTGTCCACCTTGTCTACCTAGTCAAGAGGTTCCTCATAATTGCTAACCTAATTTCTCCTGCTGCAGATGGAGGCCAGTGCTCCTAGTCCTTTCCCCATAGAGAAGAGCCTATCTCTATTCTTGCTATAATTGCCTCTGAGGTATTTGAAGACTGTTATCAATGTATTTGAAGGGAATGTTCCATGGGCAGTCTTTAGTTGAAAAAACCCATGAACATACAGAAACAGGTGGGACCTGATGATTGAGAATAAAGAAAATCCAGACAGTTTCAACTGGTTTGGGGGGCGGGAAAATAGTATTTGGTATACATCTTCTTCCAAGGGAAGAATCTCCAAACTAGCAGAAACCCTAGTTCAAAGTTCAGAAAAAGCATGATGCCCTTATATTAAGGAGCCTTGGTATAGTGTGAAAGTTAGGAACATACTAGAAAATAAGTTATCGTGGATACAGTTAGTCGTCTCAAACAGCCATCCTAAATGCCGGACAAAGCAATAGTATGTGCTGTAGAATAGCAGATCAGTTTCATAAGTGCAACTTTACGTTGAGTATAAATTTCTGGCAATGTAAAGTAATAAAGAAGCTGTAAATTCAGGAGGGTTTCCCTTTTTACATTTCACACATGGGTAATACTGTCTTGAGTGCAGGAGAGAGAATGCAGTGCAGCAAATCTCTTGTTATTTAAATTGCTGTTAAAATTTGTGTTCTGTTTCCTATATGAAATCTTATACTGTTTCTTTTTCCTATGTGAAAAGTGAAGTCCGAGAATGCCTAAAACTTGACCAAGACCATAAACCATGTTTTTCTCACTATAAACAAGTCAAAAAACTTAATAAGCAGATCATATCAGCAGAAGAACTTATAAAAGAGGGAAGGTAAGTGCTAATCTAATAGTGCTGTGTTATGATTCATTCTAAACAAATTAAAATCACAGATTTGGAGGCTGTCTTTTTATATCTATTTTGCATTATTTTTTGGCTAAAATACTGAGCTTGGCCACCAGATTTTATTTAAATAATTGCTAAATTGTGTACCCTCAGCAGCAGTCAGTCCTTCCTGGATGTTCAGTCTCATTCACATGCCTCCCTAGTCACTATGGTCTTACTGACTTTTTATTTTGCTCCCATCATAAAACAGATAAGGTGAGGTCAGTGGTGTTTATGGCATCTTATCTTTTGATTGAATAAAAATCAATTCTGCGAACTTTGTATAAGCTGATCTACTAGGAGTTTCTGCCACCCATCCCAGCTCTTGAGATGATGATTTTTATTCTCTAAATTCTTCCTGCTTGCTTCATTTCAGTTTGGTATGTTTTATTGGCAAGTACATAGTCACAGCTTTGCTTGAGGTTATGTAAAATGATAAATGAAAGGCACCTTTGTTTTAACCAGATTTAAAATTAATTGTTGTAACTTTTTTTTTTAATATAAAATCTAGATTACTTTTAATTCTCAAGTGTTCATTTCCTATTATTGATGGGGTGCATGTTTAAGAACACCATTTTCGTTTACAGTACTGCAAAAGTAACAAAGGAAATAAAGTTTCATTATCAGCAAAGTTGCTGATAAATAAAAAGGAAATCAATAAGCTTTTTGAGTAATTATCTGCTTATGGCATGGTCTCTGGAAAGCTTGATGTGGTTATTCATCTCACTAGTAAATTGGAGTGTCAGTGATGTTAGTTTTAGTGTTTATCTCTTGTATAACACATTTTAATGTATCAGCATTTAAATGTGGAGATCACAGCATATTTGCAAATAAAAATTCTGCTGCCTATAAATAAAATATTATAGTTTATCATTATTCTTGAAGAAAGAGAGTAAGTACTTGAGCCTTGTAAACTGTTATATGTCTACTTTTAGAATCGTCCTTCATCATGTTGCTGTCTTGCACATAATATTATGTATATAAATATATATATATAGTAATGTCTTCCTATGGGAAAGAGGAGTGGGATTGTCATCCTTAATCCATCTCTCCTGTGCCTAAGTACTACAGGAGCTGATAATCAAGTTGTGGACAACCTTTTTGGCAGGTGTGCCACAATTCATACTCAATCCACTCCTTGAGTGCTGCTCTAATCCCTGCTGCCCGGAGGCATACCTGGTAGTCTGGACCTTGGTGCCAGAATAGAGGTGGGAATCTTGAGCCTCTGGCCAGGTAAATTATGGGGTCAGGATGGTGCCGCAGGACTAGGTTTCACTAAGAGCTGCTTTAACCCTTCCCTCGCAGCGAAACAGTCTCAGTTGTATATGGCGAGTAAGAATCTAAAGCTCTGAATTTGTGGGTTTAGCTTGGCTCTTGGCTGTGATACCTGACACCTCTCCAGTGTCCTGCCCTTTCTTTGCTCCATGGAGTGCTCTCCTCCCCAACTCCATCTTAGTGCCTCTCTTGAGTGCCCAGTGCTTATGCATCTCACTCTCTTATGCACTAAAATCTCCCAAGTGACACTATTATGCCTGTGTCACTTGGGACATGCATTTTGCAGGTTGGCCACAACTCCTGGTATAGATGATTTAGTGTTTGTGCTGCAAAATGTAGGCACTGCTCACTGGTTTAGGGATGGATGTTTTCATTTATCTATCAAAGATTAATTTTAAATTTGTGTTTTTGGAATTATCTGTGCCATGCTCCTTGTTCTGGAGTCTCTTTAGGCACAACAGCATCCAAAGGAGTATTCTCCTGACACTATGGGAAGAGAGATGCTAGGAACATAGTTTAGCTAGACCACACTTGCTTAAAGTTGTAATTTGATGCATCTGATGGAGGTTTGCCATCAGACACTCTCTATTCCTTGACTGCAGCCTTGTTCCTGGGACCTGCCTTCTACTTGTAGCAGGGCAGGAAAAGGGGTGGGTTGTCTCCCTGTTCTGCCAGACATAAGGAGCTCCAGGCCCAATACCCATTTTCCTTAAAATCGAAGAAAAATAGGGCTAGAACAGACTTCAGAAGGTCTAGTCCAACCTCCTGCTCAAAGCAACTATTCCAGCCAGTTGTCTGTCAAATCCACACTTATGTCCAGTAATAATGATTTCACTACCTCTCTATCTGTTCTAGGTTAGGAATAGATGTTTCTCCTAACCTAGGAATACATTCTTCTAACGTGTTCCAGTTCTAGTGTATTAAAAAAATGTACTACATAAGGCACACCAGCCTGCATTGGATGTACGCCAAATAAATTGCCCCAAACCTGGACCTACTTGACTTCTGAGAAAGTAGGTAAACTCCTCCCTGTGCTGAGTACTGGCTCTCAGGGGAAGGGCTTATAACAACAAATTGATTGTACAGAAGTGGGCAGAACAAGCCAGCCAGACAAGTTTTCTCTCTCAGGCTTGAGCCCCCATAGAGGTGGTAGGGAATATAACTCTAATTTCTCAAGAATTTTCTGTCTCTTTTCAGCCTAGACAAAGTCGCTGAGGCTACTTGATGAGGGATGCAATTTGAGAGGGACTTGTAACTCTGTGAACGAGATCCCTGGTGACATTTCTTCAGCATAGCAAATCTGTATCAGTACATACATTTCATGGCTGGGGAAAAACTGATACAAATCTGATACTACTGCTTTAGAATGTTTTGGGGTGTTTTTTCCTATTAAAACAGGTACGCGGATGCCATCAGTAAATATGAATCTGTAATGAAAACTGAGCCAAATGTCCCAGTTTATGCTACTCATGCCAAAGAAAGAATCTGCCACTGTTTCTCTAAGGTAATATATATTTTACACACACACACACACACACGTGTGTGTAATGCATATTTTTTTTCTCTCGCCTAAGAAAATAGATAAATAAACATACATCAACCTCCTTTTCTTTCCCTTTTCAGGATCAGCAGTCTGTCGAAGCCATAAAAGCTTGCACAGAACTTCTGCACCTGGAACCATCCAATGTGAATGCCTTAAAAGACAGAGCAGAAGCCTATTTATTAGAAGAAATGTATGAGGAAGGTAAAATTGGCATGAATGTGTGTGGGTTAAAGTGCTCTAAGCCCACTGAATACATACAGGACTTGTGCATCAAGGTTATTTGAAACCGTGTTGCTACACCTCCTGACAATCTTGACAAGTGTTTTGACCTTACAGTTTTGTTGCATCCAATCAGTGCTGACATATCTGTTTGGAGATGAATCTTGATTAGCACAGGCAGCTCACACCTGCTTTTTATCTGCAGCTAAATTGTCTTAAATTTGAGCTAAATTCAGTGTTGGATTAAGATGATGGTGTCATTGGGTTGTAAAGATGGCGTTCCTTTCTGTGCTGAGATGAACATTGTCACACCTTCTGTATCGCGTTGTGTATCACCGTCTCACCCACACACATCCACTCACAGATAAATAACAAATCTATGTAGCACTTGTTTTGAAAGTGTTGTGTGGATGCATAGCAGAATGCAGATGTGTGGGATAAACCACGTCTTCATCTTTAGCTTGCTTTCGTCACATGTATTTGGTTGATAGATCTAATCTGGAACTGCTCTCGGTCTCCTGGAGCAGGCAGCCCCAGACTACAGCGTGCTTATGTTTTGCTACATAGAGAGAGTTCTGGAGAATGGTGATATCAATAAGCTGTCATCTGTATGAAACTTCAGCTCCTAATGTAAAAATTGGAGGAAGAGGAGAAGAATGCAAACAATAATATGAATGCCAGGCTAAATCTTAGTCTTGTAGTCTAAAATAGTAAATGTTGGATGATGAATGTATTTGGGGCAGAATCTCCTCCCCCCCTCACCCCCCCACTTGAAAGATGTTGCTGATTCATTCAGCTGGCAATGTCAGGGGGGAGGAGAAGGAATTAATCTACAAGGTGTATGTGGGGTTTTGTCTTTTTAAAATTATTTTAAAATATGAGTATATTTAAATTGAAAGAAAAAATTGGTTGTTGCAGGGAAGCCACAATACTTGGGGTGAAAGCTTGTAGACCTTGTAATAAAACAAGTTAAAAAAACTCATCAGTCTGCTAGGATTGTAGAACTGAGCTAATAAAGCCTTAATTATATGTAATGTAGGGCCTGAAATCATGAAAGCATGACTACTGCATGATTGGGGTGAGTAGTGGAGATTATTAGAGGAGATTTGGCTTGCAAATTCTAGCCAGAGAAGAAAGTCGGCAGCAAAGAGCATTTGTTGTATTGGCATTTCCCAGTGTAGTGAGAGTACTGGGCAGTGGTTAACATAGGGTCTTAATTAGAAGGAGGACATTTCTGCAGCATTCCCCACAAGATATCACGTGCACACAGGGTTGTGCAGGGCCCAGAACTAAGTAGAACAGAATTTTCACCTCTTCTGAACTCTAGCTGGTTAGTTGCAATGATGCAGGTTCATGAACTTCCCTTTTGAAGTAATCACAGGTTGGCAACAATTATTCTTTCTACTTACGGTTGTCCTGCATGCTGTGACCTTGCAGATGGGCAGACATACCTGGCTTTTTAAGTTTGCCCTGGGTTTACCCAAATCCTGATACCTAATGCTACCACTGCCCAGTAGTCTTCAGGGGCTGTAATGACTACGACTGCCCTTTGGTGATGCAGAAAGAGGGGTCTTTCTATTCTCTTTTTAATAGCACCTGAAGATAAAGATGTCCTAGTTGCTCTCCTCAGAGGGGTGATGTTGTCAGCCACATTCCTTGGATGGTGAGAAGCTTAACAACTTCAGTGGTGGAAAACTATTGTTTATTGACGTGCGAGACCTGGAGGTGGGAGGCTAGTATTGAATGAACCAAAAAAAAAAAGGCAAAAAGGGATTCCTCTGAATTATGTTTTTCACAAACATCATCCTAAACACTAATTCTGTGTATTACTGTGGTATTTAGTGCAGAATTACTGCCATTCAGTTTCAGTAGTAGAGGAGTCTGGTGAGTAGCAAGCTATAAGCAGACAAGTCATGTAAGCCTATCCAGATCTCAGAAAGAGTCTGATTCAAGGGAGCACTTTCTTTAGCTGGTGATAGAGAGCATACATCCTTCATGTACTTCTGCTCTTTCATTATACTGAGGTTGATAATCGGCAAGGACAAATGCAAAGAAAAAGCAGACCCTAAAATATGAAGCTTAAGAATCCCTTATAAATTCTGTCAGCAAGGACATGGCTATCTAAAATAGTCCAGCACCATGCTGGTGCTTAAAAATTGATTACAGATGAACTCTCAGATGATGTTGAGGATTTGCCTACGGTTGTAGGGTCATGTGGCATTGTGCCCATTTTGTTCACTTCAAGTGCTCTTATAAGCAGTACTTTTACCACCAACACTGGAATCACATAGACCTGGTGATTCAAATTCCACAAATCATACAATCTTTAAATTGAGTAGAGGAACCCAGATGAGGCTTACGGGCAAGTTCCCTTTTCTCTTTCCTACAAAGTCTCAAGAAATGTATGCTTTTACTTTACAAGCTCCTCCTTGCATTTTTTGTTACTTGCTCTTAAGGCCAAGGTAAAGTTGCATTACAGCATTCATTTTTTTCAGGGACTCAGAATAAGTTCACACTTAAACCATGTTGGCCCAGTTCTGACACCTTCCTGCTGCCACCCCCCTCCTCATTTGAGCAGCTAAGTCAGGGGTGGGTAAAATGCAGCCTGTGAGTCAGATCCAGCCCACCAAGGGATTTTTGTCCATTTTGGAGTGGGTCCTTTGGTCCTACTTGGCCTAGGCACGGGGTAGCAGTCTGCGCAATGGCACATACAGCTGCCCTGCTGCCACCAGGTGCATAGTGGGCCTGGGGCAGCACAGCTGCTGGACTAGCTCCCTAGCAGCCACTGCGACAGCAGCATGTTCTGCAGCTGCTGCTGCCAGACCCAGCCCTACTGCCCAGGCACCCTGGCCTATCTGCCCTGCACCCATAGCCAGGGCTGCCCAACAGCAGGTGGGTGGGTAGGCAGGGCATACATACTTCCTGTACTTCTGAGGGGCTGTGGCCAGGCTGGGAGCAGTGTCTGGGAGTGGGATGGGTGAATGGGCCTGGGATTGCAGGGTGGTGACAGCATAGGGTCAGTGCACAGGGCAGAGCTGTGATCTATTGCCTGCCTTCCCCTAGGACCAGTGCTGGTCCACAAGCAGAGGCGTGCGGAGAATAGATTGTGTTTCTGGTCCAGGCCCTAGCACCCTGCTGTCATGGTCCCAAGATCCTGGACCCAGCTTTGCCTGCTTTTCCTGTTCCTGGACACTGCTCCTTATTAGCCTGCAGCCTCATCCTGCCTGCCTGTGACCCATTCCACCTGTCTGGCCATGCACCCTGCCTGTGGGTCCTGGCTGGTTCATGGAGACCCTAGGATTCTTGGGTGGTGACAGCATGAGTCCAGGGCTCAGGACAGAGCCAGAACCCACTCCCCACTGCCTGCTCATGGAACTGGCACCCATCACGGGGGGCTTGCAGGCAGTGGATCATGGCTCTGCCCTGGGCCCAGCATTGTGTAGTCACTGCCTCATGATCCTGATCCCAGTCCTGGCCCTGCCCACTTGTCCTGTTCCCAGATGCTGCTACCTGTCAACTTGTGGCCTCATCCGAGCTGCCTGGCTGAGCACAGAGCAGAGCTCCTTGGGGAGTTTTGGTGAGCTGGGGTGAGGGGGTGCTGACTGGCCTGTGATAGCTCACCAGAACTCCCTAAGTGGCCCTTGGGCCCAAATAATTGTCCACTGCTAATCTAAGTGCTATTTTCATGTCCAAACAGAAACACGTAAGTGACTCTAAATGCTAATTATGCAATTTTTAGATTCTCTTTGGCCCCAGCTGCCCCAGTCTGGCTATACCTTGGCTCACCCTGAGAAGGCTCAGAAGGGGTTGGTTCCCTGTGGACACTTACACTCTGGTTCTGGTCTGCCTGGAGAGGAGCACAGCTGTATGCATCTCACTGAAAGTTTGGTCCTAGTGTCTTGTCAGCTAAGCTGGTGGTAAGGACACTTGCTCAGGGAAAGGAAGATAGTAGTTCTGCCCCCTACCACTTCAGTGTGATGGTTGAACTTGCATCTCTAAGTCTGAGCAAACTGCTATAACCACCACCAGGTTCTCTTTACTGCCTGCTGTTGTAGTTGAGTGCAAAAGGAAGATGATCTAGAGCAGGGAGAGATAGTTCATGGGAGCTTTGCTCTGTGACTTGGCAAGATGGGCCCTACTTTGGAAGGGGGGGGCTGTGAATTCTGCCCCACCCCCAATGGTATGTCTGTGTTTTGTATTAAATTGCAGAAGTCTTATAAGTTGCTGTGTATCCAATGACAAAGAGCCTTTACAAGTTTGATTTCTGTAACTTGTCGTACTTTTATTAAGGTAGTTAGTGCAACTGTAAACTGCAGCAGCAGCAATAATATTCACAGATATATGGATCCAATAGGGCATCTCTGAGCATTTTTATTCATTAGTATCAAAATGAACCCTGGTTTGACGGTAAGCTTTTTTTTCCACTGGAGAGCAGGTGGAGAAGCAAGTATTTTGTGTGACGAAGTAAGCCGTAGTTTCATTGTAACAGTTTCCCTCTGTAAAGTGTTTCTGGATCAAGAATGTCTTTTTTATAGATAAAAGCGAAGAAAATGTGTTATTGAGAGAGCTCATGTACGAAGAACAGGTGAAGTGTACAAAACCACATAACAATCATCCAAGGCAGGAATCCAACAGTCTTAGAGTAACAGGCTGGCCACTTACAACCTGGCTTCTGCCAGCCATCATTTCCAGCCATAATGCCCAAACTGCCTGCATCCCTGACTCCCAGTGGACAGGGCTGAATTCAGCAGTGATGATAAGCAGTGTCTGCCCTAGAGGAAGACCGCAGAGAGCAGTAAGGACTGAGGGCTTAGCGGTACAGTGCAGGGCAGAGAAGGGGAATGTCAGGTCAAGCTATATGCCACTAATTACCCTTTGCCACCACAGGCCAAATTTAGGCACATCATGGTTGTAGGTTGCTGACCTCTGCTGTAAGGTTGAGGGGAGGGAGGGAAGGGCATGAAAAATAAAAATGCAAAATAGGGGCTATGCATAAAGTGAAATGCACCCTGTCCATAAGGAAGCGTGGGGGACTTCAAACCTGCTTTTGACCTTAGAGTTGCAGTCTTTGGGTGTGGACAGAAATAACAAAGGAAGCGTTTCAGATGCCTTTGAAATGGCTGGCTGTACACACATACAAGCCTTTGAAACTTTGCAAAGAGGGGTAGAGAGAGGCCTTCCAAAATAAGGCTCGAGCAGGGGAGAGAGGGCTAGACACTAACAGCCTGCATGAATGCCCAAGCACTGGGTTCTGTTCCAGTGCCGGGATACTGCTGACTCTCCTCTGTAATATTAATAAGTACGTACATGTGTTGTCTGATACACATTTACCTGCATTTGCCAGTAAAACCCTGGAGTTGTCTCTGAACTATACTCCTGGATAATGTCCAAACTTTGTCATTTCATCTTAAAGATGCAGGAGAGACTAGAAGGGGAACTTAGATGGTTAAAGGTGTAGCAGGAGGTGTTTGAGAGATTGTGAAGACTTGTTTAGCCAGGAAAAGAAGAGGTAAAGACTTGTGATGCTCAAAATTAAGGCTCTTGGAATCTGACAACATCTCTGTCATTTATCCCATCATGCAATATGAAATAAGGGGTATTCTTGGAAATAAATACAGAACTAATGAAGAGGGAGGGTGAATTATGTATTGGCATAAAGAGTTGAATAATGTTGCAACTTTTTAATAACATTTTGAGCTATGTAAGAGGCATCTTCTAAGTTCACTTTCTGTAAAGGACCAGATGCTCCTAACCTGCTTCAAATCAAGCAGAGCACAGTGACTGTGAACACTATGAAAAAAAGAATAACCTTTCTCTGAAGGGTTGCTTGGAAGAGGACTTTGAGTAACGAATCAATGCATAAGTAGCAGGCACTGGATTGATTATACCTGTAATAACCAAGTACAGGGAAAGAGACTAACAGCTTCTGGAAGAGGAGGGTGTACTTGTGGCTAACATTTATTACCAGTTGAGAAAAGGGCTGTACCCTGCTGCCAGTACTTCTACCCCCCACAGCCTTTTGAGCGTGTGGTACTAATTGTTCCTTCTCCCCTGCATACGGTCCTTTGAATCTAGCAATGAGTCATTTTAATATTAAACATATTTAAAGAAAGGCTGCTAGTGTGAATCTTTTACATTCTAAGTGGCTTGAGTTGCCAGCAGTGCTGTGCTGTAGCTGCTGACCTTCATCAAATGCCACATGCAATCTGTTACATCAAGTCTGCAATATGCATCTATTAGAAATTCATAATGGGAAATGCCCTTTTTATTATACAGAGCACTGGTGCTTAACATTACAGGCACAGTAAAGCATTGTGATAAAGTCCCTGCATTTTCATTATCCCCATTAAATGTGGTAGTGTATATTATGGGCATGCTCTGGTGTGTATATATAGCCTGCTGTGTTTTTAAGTGACTGGACAGAATACTGCATACAAAGGCATTAGAACCTAAGAATTGCTATTTACTGTGTTAGATCATAGGTCCCTCTAGCCCAGCATCCTGCATCTCACTGTGGCAGAGAGTGGATGCTGAAAGGGAGAATGAATTGGGTATGACCCAGGGTTTTTCCACTGTTCCTTCTCACTTGCACTCTCCAGGATTTAAGGTGTAGGAAGTTCTGATTCAGAGACTGTCCGCCTAACTCCTGTGGTCAGTAGCTACTGACACTCCTTTTCATCCAAGAATTTATCCAGTCTCTTTTCTGTCCACTTCCACAACACCTGGTGGCAGTGAGTTCCACACTTTAGTTGCGTGCTGTGTGAAAAAGAACTTCCTTGTGTTAGTTTTAAACTTACTAGTTTTATTTTGTGACTGCTAGTTCTTGCATTGTGAAAGACCGTAAACAGTAAATCCCTATTTACTTCCTCTTTGCCACTTAATATTTTGTAAACCCTTATCTTGCCCCCACCCCCCCAGCTTCTCTCTAATCTACATAGGTCCAGCCTCTTTAGCCCTCCTCACATATATGGAAGCTCTTCCATATCACCAATCCTTGTTGCCCTTCTCCATGCCTTTTCTAGTTCTTCCGTATCTTTTTCAAGATGTGAGAAGCAGAACTAGGTGTGTTGCCCATTCTTTCAGTTATGCCAGATTGTTTTCTAGGTCCTCATAGCCTACCTTGGTCACTCTTTACCACTTTGAATAACTTTGTGTTGTCTGCAAATATGACCACTTCACTACTTGCCCCCTTTTCCACATCACTTTTAACATATTCAAACAGCACTGGTCCCTAGTAAAAACAGCAGGATCCTACTACTTTCCATCCTGAAAACTGACCATATTTACTCTGTTTTCTATCTTTGGATGTTCCCTGTAATCCCATGACTACCTAATTTAGTTAAGAGTCTCTGATAGGGACCTTGTCAAAGGCTTTTGAAAGTCCAGATATACTATATTAATTGAATTGCTGTATACTATATTAATTGGATTGCCATAATCCACCTGCTTATTTGACATCCTCAAAGAATGCTAGGAGGCTGGTGAAGTATGATTTTCCTTTTGACAAAGCGGGGTTGATTCATTCCCAGCAAGTCACATTCATCCATGTGCTGAACAGTTCTTTTTTACTATTGTTTCTACCATTTTTCAAGGAGCAGAAGTTAGGATCACTGGCCTGTAGTTCCCAGTGCTCCCTCTACAGCCTTTTTAAAATACAGGAGTCGCATTTGGCACCCTTCCAGTCCTCTGGTACCAAGGCTGTTTGCATTGATAAGTTGCATACTACAGTTAGAAATTAGGCAGTTTCCAGTCTCAGCTCCTTTACAACCCTAGGGTGAATGCCATCAGATTTCCTGCTGTTTAGTTTATCAGTTTCCCCTATGGCCTCATCTATTGAAACCTCAGTTTGGGTCAGCTCTACTGACTTGTCCCTAGAGAGGAGTGACTCTGGTGAGGCATCTGGCATGCGTCTTCCATGGTGAAGACATGCAGAGAATGTGCTTAGTTTCTTGGCAATGGACTGTCCTCTTTTGTTTGAGAGAGAGTTGAATCACTGGGGCATCAAAAATATTTCTAATTTACTTCAAAACTGCTATGCTGCTTTCAAGTGCAGGAAGTTATAGAAATGGGTTAGCACCTCCTGCTGTCTTGCACAGAAACAGCAAAAAAAGGTGAATTTAGCACATGCTCAGAAATAACATCTGCTTTAAAATAATCTGATACAAGCACTTTGTCTTCCTTCTGAAATCTTGGCGTCTTAAACTGTCAATGAGACTTTCAGGATTATAACAGTGCAGGGATATGTGCCTGTTACATGCAGAATGTAAAGCACAAAAAATACTAGTAGTAGACTCTAAGCACTTCAGTTACAGTTAAAAGGCAAGTAATGCCACTTCCTTTAAAAAAAAGAAAAAAAAAGAAAAAAGAAAAATTCGGTTTCTGAGATGCTTTACCCCTTTGCAAAAAGCATTACAGTACCTCCCTTCCTCTGATCTCTTGGAAATTAAAGCAGTAATTGTATGCAGTCAAATTTAGCATGCACTACACAATGAGATTAAAATACAATGTTTTGGGCATATATTCTTCTAACAATTTGTCTAACAGTATCAGTTGCATAATGCTTTGAAATCTATAACTACTGTTGTAATAAATCACAAAAAGCAGTTAATGAAAGGGCCTTTCCCATGTGATATTTGGGCACAAAGGTGAACAATTCAAAATGTAGAATGCATCCTTCTAGCTTATTTAAGACCACTTCCAATATCGGTCATTGCAGCCATCTTTGTCTGTATGATTCTCATTTATTCTATTTCTCTTTAGCTCTTGAAACATCCCAGCCCACAAAGACATTGTTTTGTTTTGACCCACAACTATGTGCAACTCACTTTCTCCATCCTTTCTCCACACAAAGAAGTGTTTGTTCCTGACTCCTTTTAGACTTAGTCAAGTTCCATTTCAGCCAATGATTGAAACAAAAGGTTGGAAACTTCCAGCCAGTCTTCTTGGAACAGGTCTTCTTTCCTTGACCACAACCCAAACAAAACTGGAGGAAAGACTGAATCTAATCTCATTAATGCTAGCCAGTTTTCAGAGTTCTTCCAAGCTTTAAAGGTTAAAAAGCCCTAATTTTCTTGCTTTTGTGAATTAGGCTTTGTCTACCCTGCATTTACTACTGGAGCCACTGCACTAGCAGAAATGCATAGTGTAGGCTTAGTGCAGCATACCTTACTCTAGGGACTTTGTAGTATTGTGAAGTACAGATGGGTAAACTAATAAATATCAGTGGGTAGGAGGCATTTTACAAATGCCAAGAAAACTGCAAACAAATCTGAAAGGCTTTTTCATAAAGTGACATCAATTTTAGTGGGCAAAAGTTCCAAATTAGTGGGTAGGGTTAGTACTTAAACAAATTCATGTGATGTATAATTTTGTTAAGTGATTAAACTTCTTTAATTCTATCTTATGAACAGCTGTTAAAGATTATGAAACTGCTCAAACCAACAGTGAAAATGATCAACAGATTCGTGAAGGTCTGGAGAGAGCCCAGAAGATGCTGAAGCAGTCTCAGAAGAGAGATTATTACAAAATTTTAGGAATAAAAAGGTAAAATGCCAATTTTCAGAATGTTTACCAATGTTGGTTCAGTAAAATAAGTTTGAAGTTTGTGGTTTGAATTAGTGCTTTTTTAAATGTTTATATATTTATGCTTTTTTACCACATTTTGATATTGTTTTATTTTAACTTTGTTATCGTGGTCTTAAGGCTTTATAACTGATATTAACTTAAAAATTCCCTACTTGTGAGCATTTGATTGGAAAAGCAAATTTCTGAAGATAGCAAAAATAGGGAATTGCATTTAAAACAACCTATTTCATACTGCTGCTACTAGAAGAGTTCATTATTGTCTGAAGTAAACTGCCAACAACAAAAGGTTAACTAATGGATATTCAGTTTTCCTAGTGCTCTCCAGTCTGCTTTTATACTTTTATTTAAGATTCAATAATGTGGCATGTGAACAGCTGGTAATTTCATCTTAATTTTTTTTCCATCCAGAAATGCTCGAAAACAAGAAATAATCAAAGCATACAGAAAGCTAGCATCACAGTGGCACCCTGATAACTTCCAGAGTGAAGAGGAGAAGAAGCAAGCAGAAAAGAAGTTTATTGATATAGCAGCAGCTAAAGAAGTCCTTACTGACCCAGGTAGTGATTATATTCATGTAGTGGTTCTTTTTCTTTTCAAAATACAGGATGTAACAAATAAAAGCAGATAAAAGAATGAAAAAATAAGATCATCTTCCTTTAATGAATAGGGTAATCAAAGGCTTTAAGCATAGCACAATAAATGTAAGAGTGAACTTTCCCCTATGCAAGGGGTTTTCAACCTTTTTTAGTAAGTGTGTAGAGGGGGACTGGCACACAGCTGGACGCGGAGGTCGGTGGCATGTGGCCAGACGCAAAGCAGTGGCAGAGCAGTGTTGGGATGCGAGCTTCCCCTCTCCTCCACAGCCAACAGAGGGGCACTGCTGCCCTCGCCTTGCCCCGGCCCTGGTCTTGGGAGGCAGAGGCGCAGAGTGGTGGGTGATTGCTCCGTCCCTGCCCGCCCACTTGTACCCCCCCAGGACCTTCCCAAGTACCCTCAGCTGACTACTCCGGTCTATATAAACGAGACATGAGCTTTCCTGTATTTTACCTGCCTTTAACTGAGACCTAGATTCTCAAAAAAAAAATCATTTTGAAATGGCTGATGTATCCTAAACTAGGGAAGAACTCTTTTCTGGATAGTTGGAAGGAAATTTTTAGAAGGGATTATTCATCTTATAGATGAACACTCCAGCTTGTTCTAGAAACTTAATTTCTTTTGTACTGTCTGCAGCAAGACAGGGGTCTTTCCATAGTTCAGCAGGAAGGTCATTACCTTATTATAATGAATTAGTGCAGTATGTGCAAGCATAAGGGAAGCAAAAATGAAGCACAAATGGTGGGGAAAAAGGTGCTGGCTCTTACCGGAGGTTGGAGTGCCAAAACTTTGACCAAACTGTGAGAATGGTAGTGGATTAGCTGTTGAACTAGTGTTAAAGAGACTAGCTCCATCGCAGTATAAAAAAGGTTTAGAGAACACTGTTTCCTGAAGTGTTCAATTAAAAAAAACAAACAAACAAACCCCAACAAAAATGGAAGGAAATAGCACTCACTTCACATGCCCAGCTGACAAAACAAGAGGAAAGTGAATACTCTTAGTACTACCTAGCAATACTGGTCTGTTTGATAACAGAATAGGAGGGAGACAGCCCCCCTTTAGAAGTATTTTAATTCCACACCACTGGAGGCTCAGGCAGGAAAGACGTCCCTCTTACAGATGAATTGTTTAACTTCCATTTCTAGACCCTGACCCAGAGTAACAGGATTGTTTTAACATTTAACTCTGATCCTTTGGAACAGAAATGACACTAACACTTCAGAACAGTTCTTACTTATTTACCAATCCTTATATAGAGCATTAATGTTTTTCTGGGTTTGTATTTCATTGCCTGTTTATAAGTGCAATGTCTTTTGTAAAACACAAGGAAATATGCAGAATAACTTCAACCAGCAGAACTATGCATTACAGAGACAAAAACACCACCCTGGAATACCATAAAGGTGTTCTTAATGTCTCCTTCAGAGCTAAATAAAAGTTACATTTTTAGATAACAGTAAAGAACTTCAATGAGAAATCATTCTTCTCCCTGTCCCATGAATCTTTGACCTCACTATGATGGAAGCTTATGTCCAAAGGCCAAAAAAGAGTCTTTAAAACCAGATGACTCTCACATAGTTTTTAACATGTTTTAAAGTCTTTTGCCTGCCCCCATATGTGCCACTACCTTTAAAATGGTATTTTCAGTTGTATCTTGCTCCCTTCCTTTCCATTTTTTCCCAGGTTGTAGAGGCTAAATCAGGAGTTCATATTTGTATTGCATTTCAAAAAACATAATACAATCCTGAACTGAGCCCACTGCCCAGGAATCAAAGCTGGGACTTGATCTGAAGTCATGTAAGACCCTCAACCTCCTTGCCTACTTCAAAAAGTGAAAGATGGCCAAGGGACTTAGAGTTAATAGGCAAAATTAGAAGGGGGGAAAGGGAACAAAATTTATATTTTATTTAAAAGTAGGAGACAGTTTCTTGTGACTTCTGCTGGTTACCAGGAAAAAGCAGCTACAGTGTCAAGCAGAAAAGGTAAATAAGGAACATCACTTCCCGTCCCCACTTCTCAAACTCTGCTGAACAAATGGAGCCATTTCCAGTAGTGGTACTATGCAGGGGCCTGGGAAGAAAGCAGTGCACCTGTTAAGTTGCTTCTCCTTGGTGCCCCTGCTGTCCCTAAAATCTTCAGGACTGTGGGAGCTGGGAAATGGAGGAATATATTTGAAACTGATGCCAGTTGCATAATAGGTACTGGTTAAAAAAATGGGTCCTCATATACAGAGTAGAAATAATTAGTGTGATACCAGCAAGAAGACCCAGCCGGCCATTCAGAACACTGGCTTGCAGAGGTTCTGGGTTTCTTCTTGCACAGTTTCTGTCCCAGTTTGTTTTTAAGGTTTTGAAGTTGTTCTGGAAAGATAGGAGAGTTTAATATTTTCTGAAAAAAGGCCTGGGTGGTGTTTACAAGCCTCAGATCTAAATCAGGAAATAAAAATCTTATGAGAAGCTAACATAATAAATATATGGAAGGCTTTCAAAATGCTGTGTCTGGAACTACAAACCTGGTCCAGAGTTTTGAACTTGGTGCATACTTTTGAAAGCTGACAGCGACTAAGAATAAATCTTCTGGCTAATAATCTACTTATCCAAGTTGACGAATTCGATAGAACTTGAAGCTTAAGGGAACATTGCTATACAAGTTAGTTCCATTTTCTATATAAGTTGATTTCTTTGGAGTTGACAGACTGCTCTTGTAAGCTGCCCAAGACTAAAGACCAAACCTACTTGGTTAATACTTTTAAAGCACAGTAAAATATTTAGAAGGTCTCCACTGATATGTCAAAATAACCTTTGATTTCTTTGTAGATATCAGATTAGTTTTTGTAGATGAAACTATATTAAATGGATAAAGTTTATTTGGGCATTAAACTATCAAGTGTAGAGATGCAACCATTTAAACCAAACTGATCTCTAAAACTGTCTAGTGCTAGGACTCTAAAGCTAGGCTTGTTTCTCTTTCTTGTCTGGATCCAGCTACTGAAATACTATCAATTTAACTGTATTTATCTGTATTGTGACTTGAATGATAGGTGGTGTCCTGTTCTGACTATGTATGTATGCCTGTCTTTAGAGATGAGAAAGAAGTTTGATGCAGGAGAGGATCCATTAGATGCGGAGAGCCAGCAGGGTGGAGGACACCCTTTCCACAGAAGCTGGAACACATGGCAAGGATTCAACCCGTTTGGTTCAGGAGGACCATTTACATTTAAATTCCACTACAGTTAGAACAAGACTAGTTTGCTGTGGCTGCTGCTTTACCAAACTTTAAAAAAAATAAAACTCTCAGTTCAAGACTCTAAACATATGTTATCCTTAACCAAAGAGTTTCTTGCTACAAGAAAAGTTCACTTTAGTATTGAAGCAGTTTGCTGTATTGCATTCTGATAGTGGTGAGTGGGCTGGACAGGATTCATTAGTGCTGTTATATTTGCAGAAGGGTATATGCAGACTAATTCTTCCTCTGAGTGAAAAAGAAATAGTAGCATACTGTTCAGGAAAGCACTTAACCACATGCTGAAATCCTCCTGAAGTTAATGTGATTTAAGTCAATGTAACTTAAGCCTATGCTTAATGTTAAAGATGCATTTGCATTCTGTTTTAATTAGGACATTATAGAAGTGGAAAAGATTGGTAATTACATGTAGATTCACAAATGAGGGAAAAAAAGAGTTGCCACAGTCAGTGGAATGATTCAGCATCTCTCAGTATTCTTAAAATATATTAGCAATTTGCCCAACTACTGAACTGTATTAATAGCAGCAATGATGCCCTATGTATAGGCACCCATGTAGAACCTATGCATAGGTCAGAAAGGCCACTACAGGAACGGTAAATCATATTTCAACTGAAAAACAACCTAATTAAATATGAATATTCTCCCAGTCTATCTCATGATGCACTTCAGTTCCTCACAGTACTTTTGCTCTGCTAATAAAGCTCACATAACTCTGGAAAGTTAAGCCCTGTATTGGTAAGAGGAACATTATCAGTATAGATGCAGTTGCAAGCACAACTTATGCTCTTCCCTTATTTATAACATCAACCCACATATTCTGGGACATAATTATAGGGTCATATAGGACACAAAAATGCACTTCGATGGGTACAAAAGGTAATGGATGCTGTCTTCATCTGTATTTTTACTACTAAACTAGAATCAGAGTGATCCTTGCCTTCTACATTTGGCTTTAACTTGTCACGTCTCATACTTGCAATCTTAAGTTAGTGGGAGGAAAACCACTAACAAGATGTCAGTTATCTGAACAAAACGCATCTCTTTTTCTTTCTAGAGTTTTCACGTCGTTTGAGTCTAACCTGCTACTTTACTCTGTTGGATTTCTGCCTCTCACAAAAGCTAATCCAGTTAAAGGATCGTTAATTCTGTTCTCGGACCACGTGTAAATGTGTTTCTTCCTAGCTGTTTGTTTATTAGGTAGCATCCTATTTAAACACCTGTACATTTTATCATGCTGTTTGAGGCTTTGAGTTTTATGCTTTGTAAACTGTGGGTAGCAGATTATGCGCAATTTTGAGGGAGAAGCAAGGGAGAAGAGAATAGGTAATTGTCCATGATTTCCATTTGGTCATGAAGAACAAGCCTAGAGTATAGCCAGTGGAAGGAAGTATAGGTCTGTAGGTGCACTATAATATGCATTACCTTATTTTAATGCATCTTAAAGCATCACTAGAAACCATTGGCACTTGTACACGAGCATGGGAGGTAGCTTCAATGCGCTATAATTGCAGCGTGTCAGAGCAGAAGCAATTTAATAATCTGGTGGAGCATGGCAATTTCCATGCTCTAAGATGTTTGGTCTACTTGTGGCCAAAGTGGAAGTCAGATAATGCAAACTACACATGAGTGGAATAACCTCTAGTTAATATAACGGAGGTTTACAGCACAGTGACTTTCAGCAGTTTTTCAGGAAGCAGTACTTTTGACCATTTTAAAATCCTAAAATAAGCATAAAATATCATTAACCTAAAGTGCCTGCTCATGGTACCTCAGTTTTATTCTAAATTCTATTTAAAAATGTTATCAACCAATTTAAAAATGGAGACTTGATAAAACTACTGTTTTATGGTTAATACTAAAATGTTCAGAACTGACTTAGGACATTATGAAATTAACTTGTAAACTTTTGATGGAGATTAAAATTCCCTGTCACATTTTTCAAAAGCAGGAAAATACCAGTTGTAATTAAGTTACTCTCAAGTATGCCAGTTTTATTTACAATGGAGATATGTTAGTTATTGATCCATTTTTTTTCAAATTTTTTTGAAGAAAAGAAGATTATTTATTTTTATTTATTTATTCTATTTAGGATGCTTCACTGGCAATTAGCCAGTTTTAGCACAGCATTTTGGTCATGTATAAAATCAACTTAATATGATAAGTTTGTTCAGTTTTCAAAATGCATGTTATCTAAAAGGGTTTTTGAAAAGTAATATTTTTATTCGAATGCATTTAATTTTTTACATCTGCAAAGACATATGAACAGTGTAAATGTACTGTTAATATGTCTGTTAACTACCCTTGGTGGTTTAAATGGCACATAAGCCTCTTCAGTGAATCTTTTCAGCACTGATTTTTAAGCTGGTTACTACAGACTCCTGAATGTTGTGCTGTCAGTTGACTATATTTATATATCCATAATGATGAGAGAACAGGAAATGGATTAGTTTTGCCAAGATTGAAGCAGACCTTTTTTGCGAGGGAGGAGGGGAGCTAATTTGGGAGGAGGAAGGAATATACCTCCTCTGCTCGCATGCGTAGGGAGGCAGTTAGACGGGCAAAGCTACCATGGAGCTAAGGATGGCATCCCAAGTAAAGGATAACAAAAAATTGTTTTTTTAGATATATAGGGAGCAAAAGGAAGGCCCAGGGAGGAACAGGACCCGTAAACGGGCAGAAGCAATTGGTGACGGCCAAGTCTCTCACTGGGATTGTAGAGAGGCAGCAGCAGGATGCCAGACTACCATGTGTAGACCCTGAGATGGTGCAGAGGCACTTGGAGGAACTGGATGCCGTAAGTTGGCAGGCCCAGATGAGCTCCATCCGAGGGTACTGAAAGCACTGGCTGATGTCTTTGCAGAGCCACTGGTGGGAATATTTGAGCACTTGTGGCTGGAGGACTGGAAAAGGGCCAGTGTGGTCTCCATTTTCAAGAAGGGGAGGAAGGAGGACCCAGGCAACTATAGGCCAGTCAGTCTCACCTCCATCCTTGGCTAAATCTTTGAAAAAATTATCAAGGCTCACATTTGCGAGAGCCCGGCAGGACAAATTATGCTAAGGGGAAACCAGCACAGGTTCGTAGCAGGTAGATCGTGCCTGACTAATCTAGTCTCTTTTTATGACCAGGTTACAAAACACTTGGATGCAGGATTAGGGGGTTGATGTCATATACTTAGACTTCAGGAAGGTCTTCGATACGGTATCTCACGCCATGCTGGTAAACAAGAGGCTGTGACTTGGATGACTACACAGTCTGGTGGGTGGCAAATTGGCTAGAGGGTCGCACCCAGAGAGTCGTAGTGGATGGGTCGGTATCAACCTTGAAGGGTGCGGGCAGCGGGGTCCTGCAGTGCTCGGTCCCTGGACTGATACTATTCAATATCTTCATCAGTGACTTGGACAAGGGAGTGAAGTGTACTCTGTCCAAGTTTGCAGATGACACAAAACTGTGGGGAGAAGTGGACGTGTCAGAGGGCAGGGAACAACTACAAGCAGACCTGGACAGGTTGGACTTATAGGTAGAAAACAACAGAATGCAATTCAACAAGGAGAAATGCAAAGTGCTGCACCTAGGGAGGAAAAATGTCCAGCATACCTACTGCCTAGGGAATGACCACCTGGGTGGAACAGAAGTGGACTCCAAGATCCCTTTCCTAGTGGACTCCAAGATGAATACGAGTCAGCAGTGCAACGAAGCCATCAGAAAAGCTAATGGCACTTTATCGTGCATCAGCAGATGCATGACGAACAGAACCAAGGAGGTGATACTACCCTCTATCAGGTGCTGGTCAGACTGCAGTTGGAATACTGCGTGCAGTTTTGGGCACTGCACTTCAAGAAGGATGTGGGTAACCTGGAGAGGATCCAGAGAAGGGCCACTCATATGGCCCTATATGGCTTCATATGGCCCTATAGGGCTTCATATGGCTTGCAGGCCAAGCCCTATGAAGAGAGACTAGGGCACCTGGACCTCTTCAGCCTCTGCAAGAGAAGGTTGAGAGGCGACCTTGTGGCTGCCTATAAGTTCATCATGGGGGTGCAGAAGGGAATTGGTGAGGTTTTATTCACCAAGGCGCCCCCGGAGGTTACAAGAAATAATGGCCATAAGCTAGCAGAGAGCAGATTTAGACTAGACATT
>JAGPOW010003316.1:107147389-107165918 GCA_030014935.1 Caiman crocodilus | reverse complement strand
ATTGGTGAGGTTTTATTCACCAAGGCGCCCCCGGAGGTTACAAGAAATAATGGCCATAAGCTAGCAGAGAGCAGATTTAGACTAGACATTAGGAAGAACTTCTTCACAGGTAGAGTGGCCAAGGTCTGGAATGGGCTCCCAAGGGAGGTGGGGCTCTCCCCTACCCTGGGGGCCTTCAAGAGGAGGTTAGATAGGCATCTAGCCTATCTAGCAGGGGTCATCTGAACCCAGCACTCTTTCCTGCCTATGTAGGGGGTCAGACTCTATTGAGGTCCCTTCCGACCCTAGCATCTATGAATTATTAATGTTATGCTACAAGAGTAAGAAAACTTTCAAGTTCTATTTAGCTTATCCAACATCTAAAATCCTAGACTGTCCTAGTATCCACAGCTATAGGACTTTTTTTTATAGCATAAAGTAGCATTTTACTGTCCTTTAGATTTGTACATACTTGTTTCATCCCCCCCTTGTGGCAAATATTAACTGTTCTTTATATAAAAACATACCTGTCCTAACCTTTCAGCTTCAAGAGGAGGGCAGGCTTATGTATAGAGAAGAGGTACTAATCTGCTGCTAATTCTGAAAGTATGAGAGCATTATACAGAATCCAGGCATTGACATGATACATATTTTATGGATATGTTCTCCTGGAGGAAGAGAAGGTGTGTCTTTAAAGGGACAGGGCAGTTGCTTTATAGTAACTACAGTTGTTCAAGATATGTTATCCACATGCATTATACTTCTGATGCACATGCATCTCATGTACATAGTCAAAAGCTTCTGAATAGCTATTAAGACCAGACCAGACCAGTACCCTGGATGCCAGTTTTGTCTCCATAGCCAAAGGTCTAAAGGACAGAACAACAGCCTCAAGCATCCTCTGTTTTTGTTACTACCTGAATTCAGTTTAAGTAAAGGACTCCATAGTAGTAGGGAAGGAAGACATGTCTACACATACAGCTATGTCTAAGAACCACAGTTATGAATTAAGCAATAAGCTGTTTTTTTATTGTCCAGAAATGTTTTATTTTGGATATGACATCATTGCTTGCAAGTTATCAAAAGTGTCTTCTGAATCAGCTGTTCTAACGACAGCTCTAACAAAGTGGACACTAGATCTGGAGATGTTTTAATACCAGACAAAGATATGAACTTAGCTCCACATAGATGCTGTATAACTCTTCTGCTGAAATGTTCTTTTAGAGAAGGTGCAGAGGCTGGCTAAATCTTGGTGGAATGAGTACTGATCTGTACAGGTGGGTCCAAGAAAGTTCTAATGTAGTAATAAACCCATTCAGATAATGTTTGGGTGAATAGTGGCACTTCATTCTGTCAGTAAAAGCCAGAAATAATCTAGAACTTCTGAATGTTGTTATCCACTTGATGGGAAGAGGGGCCCCACTAGCATTTAAGTTGTGAAGTTAGCTTCCTTCCTGAACCTCATGCTAGCAACGAGGAAAACTGGCAGATGTGTTACTCATCTTGTGTCAGCTGGACAACTTTGAGCAAAAAATGAGTGAGGTCTTATTTCTCAAGAAGAAGGTTGATAATACAGTATAGGGCCCTACTGCAATGAGAGTTGGGAATGTCTGTTGTCTTCAAGTTGAGGTAACAGCTGCTAAAATGGCTAGTGCTATAAAAAAAACTGATGGCTGAGATGGTGAACCATGTTCCTGAGGTCTCGTGAACATTGAAGCCTCTTTGACTACAGGAAAGATATAAATGCAGCCTTTGAGAAACCTGGCAACTGAGAAGAATGAACAGTGTAGAAATGAACAGAAATAGCTCTCAAGCATTTCATCACTCTGCTGGGCTCCTATGTAATCTAGAATAGTTGCTATTGATGTTCTCAATGGGGGTGTTTGTTTATAGATCATCTTCCACTGCATAGTATAAGTAAGTCTTAACTGGAGTCTTATTGCTACAAGCTAAAATATTTTGGGAATTCTGAAGAACAGGTTCTAGCCATGACAGCAAGTATTCTGGATAAGTTGCAGCAGTACCAGGTCTGGATGCAGGATCTGGCCTCTGCTACATGGTTGCTTTGGATCATTACTGAGGCTTTTTTAGACAACTGCAAACTATGCTTGGTCTATCAGTCCCATTAAGGCTCCATCCTACCTGAATTTCCGTAGGACCCTTGGTATTACATGTATGTATGTGCACTATAAGTCTAAGGCATACTCTGACCTTTAGGGGCACATGGAAATTATATAAGATCATGAATATACAGGAAAGCATGTATAGGTGAGTCCTGACACCCAGAAGATGAGAGGTCTGATAGACCTGGCCTTCATTCTCTCTGGCACCATTTGCTCCAGCCCATGGCAAGTAGACCTATTCTTGCACGTACCCTTTTGGAGCAAAACCCTTGAAAGGTCACGTATAATTGGCTGGATATTGTCTGTTTAGCTGGGTCACTAAGGTGTTCTGTATGCATAGATGCAGAGCCACTGATGCAATGAAATATTCAGTGTACCAGCTCAGAGAGATTGCTTCTTGGCAGAATAGGGATGACAGTGTCTCACTGCTTCAGAATATACTACAATTCTAGTGTTTATCTATTTCACTAAGGATCCTGGACACACAAGAAGGAATGCTATTGGTAGGCTTGAGCCCTCAACTTCAAGATAATCTTGTAGATATTGATGTAGCTTCTCAAGGGAAGTGGTTTTGTATCTTAAGATGGGACTATCAAAGGGGAACAGGTGCCTACTACCAGTTATATGGGATATGGCAGAGGTAATAAGGATGAATTTCTGTTGTGCAGCTGCAGAGAAGCCTTCCATTAGTCTAATAAGAAAATACGTACTTCTGAGACCATGACCATGCTATTTATATGTAGTTGCTGATGATTAACTTGGTGATCTTCAACTCTTGGATGAAACAGATGAAATCTGGCGTAAATATTATGTGAATGTTAACTACATCTGAAACATACTTCAGGTGCAGGTAAAGTTGACTGATTCCAAAGGTTCCAAACTTGGGGAACATACCGTGTGGAAGTTGAGTCTGCCACTTTTGATGCAGAAATTAACTTGAGTTCCTGTTTATTTCTGTGACAGTTAATTTTGAAGAACTGATTGTGATCAAAGACGTTGAATTTATTGAATCTTTGTCCAATAGTGTTATATTGTCTGGTCCCTACTAAATAAATTATCATCAGGGATTGGATTTTCTGTTTCCTGTGGGAAAACAGAGAAAAATGAAGGTTTCTTAATTGAGAAACCTGGATTTTGCACTTCAGGAAAGAGCTCCCTGCGGGCTGGTAGATTTCCAGCCTGCAAGGGGCTGTGGGAAGTGGGAGGAGGGTGGTCAGGCAGGGGGCGCCATGTACATATATATTCACATTGCTGCTAGGTAGCTGGTAGAGCAGCTCCTGCAGGTAAGTCTGGCGGTGGGTAGGAAGAGGAGATTGAGGCCCCCATAGGGAGGTAGTTTGGTGGAGCTGGGGCTGGGGTTTCTGCCCAGCTGGGCTGTGTGGGGCTTGGGGCTAGAATGTGCTGCTGCAGGGCCTTGGTGGGGAGCAGGATGGGGCCATAGGCAGCTTGTCTTGGGGGTGGGGCCAGCTTCCTGCTGCTGTGTGCACTCCTCGGGGTAGGTGGGCAGAGGGAACCTGTGCCCCCTAGATCTGTGTGTGGGGTAGGGGTGGGCTGCCCGCTTGGCTCTCTGCCTTGCTGCCCTCTTCCTGGGCCTCCACAGCCCAGCATGTAGGACCTGGCACAGCAGGGCAAGGCAGCTCCTTGCTGCTGCAAGTTCCATGCTGTCCTGACAATGTGCCCCCTGTCCACCCCACAGCTGTGGGGGTCACTAAGGATGCAGCAGTGGAGAGCTGCCCACCTTCCCCCCCCCACCACCTGAGCAGGAAGCCTGTACCTGTCACCCCACCATGGGCTCCAATCCAGTCATGCCTGTTGCGGGGGGTGGGCAGGGAGCCAGGCTGCACATTTTGCTATGCTGCAGCAGCCAGAGCTTGGGTACTGCTGCAGGGGGCTGTGGGCCTTGATCCTTGGCCCCATAGTGCTGGCAGCTGGGGAAGGGGCCCTCTGGCAGGGCTGGCAGGAGGCAAGGAGTTGTAGGTGAGGGGGATCGGGGCTCCTGAGGGGGTGGGGAGTGAGGGGCACCAGCACTGGGCAGCTGTGGCTTGGGAGTGAGAGGCCTGGACCTGTGCTCTGTGAGCTAAGGGGACAGAGAAAGCTCTGATTTTCCCTGAATAAAAATCCAAAATCAAATACCAAATGTATAGGTATTTAGAATTTTATTTTATTATGGTGATTGAGACACTGGCAGGCTTCCAAATTACTTTAAAATTGTAAATATTTCAATAAAGCATTGTGTTCAGTTGATATAATTGATATGTGTATATATACGTGTGTGTGTGTGTGTGTGTGTGTGTGTGTGTGTGTGGGGTGGTGTTTCATTTTAATTTGTGGATTTTGGGGTTATCGGAAAATTTGCGGGTTTTTGTCGGAGAGAACCTGGATCCCTGGTTATCATGGACAGCTACAGTTACCAGGGATCCAGATGTGGGGTAGAATATTCTCATCCTGTAGAATGGAGGTGGCAGTGTTGCCACCTTCAAGGTGAGTACCACAAATGTTGTTTTACCAAGGCTAAGCATAAGTCCCAAACTGGTTTCAACAATGCTTCATTAGGCATTGCTATTCTCTTGGGACTTGGGTCTGTAAATTTGTGATTTCTATGCAAACTTAGTTAAAGTTCTAGTAATTAACCAGTTCATTTGAGAAACTCTTGCTAGATCAGGGAATCATCCATCTCACTGGATGATTACCTCTGCAGTCATAATTCATCTCATTTAATTACAACTGCAGAGATAATAGCTCCATCAGGTGAAGATGACATAGGAATAGGCAGGATCTCTGTCTATTTGAAGATCACTTCCTTGGTATAACGTGCTTGACCAATGGATCTTCCCAAGATTTATGATTTAGGTTTAAAAGCTGGAGGAAGGAGTATGACTTAAGGATATAGGTGTTGTTTTGCAGACCTTAGTGAATATTATAAGATGGCTTCCAAGACTCTTGAAACACCTGTAGGAGTGTCTGCTGAATAGTACCAGATTTTGGTGAACCGGGGTACACTTTTACCACAGTGAGAAAACTAAAAGCAGTCATAATGTTAAAGTGATACCTGGTTCATCTATTTTATTAGTCCATTTCTCTCTAGTGTTGGATTTCACCTCTGGGCCATCTGTTGTTGGGGATAAACTTAAATAGTCAAGGTTAGCTGCACTTTGTGTGGGGGGGGGAAAAGGGAGAAAATGTCCATCTGAATTGCATTTAAGATTTAAAGATCAATCATGTCAATTAGCAGAAGCATGCACACTCAGAAATTGCTAAGCCTGAAACTGTGAAACAGTGACCCACATGGTTTAAAAGACAAGGTTTGTTGCTTCCTCCTAGCAGAAACATCACACTGTAATAAAAAGCTCCTGACCTGTAATAAAGCAAACATGTTGCATCTGCCTTGTCTATCAAAGCTACCTGAAAAAAATATCTGCAGTAGTATATCATGATCCATTTTGTCTCAGATCGGCAAGTGGTTAAAGGGATGGGTGAGCAGGCAAAGAGGACTCTAAATTCATTGGGCTGAAGAGACAGCTGAGTTTTGAAGCCGAGTCATTAAGGCACTCATTTGGATATTGGAAGTTGTGGGTTCCAATCCTTGCTGTAACTGTTTTTGTGTCTTACCCAATGATTACTGGATGCACATTTTTGCATACTAAATGTGCTACATACCTACATTTGGAATCATCATGGTCCAGTGCTTTATATTTTTCATACTAAACAATAAGTTTGGAAGAAGCGACTTAAGCATTTTGATCCTTCAGAATCACTCAGCTATGGTGTCAGGACGCTTTTTTCAGAGAGTTGGGATTCATCTCTGTAATGACTTAGCATCTTCAAAGTACTTTGCATCTATTATCATATAGATCTAAGGCTAAAACTGACAATCTACCTCATGCTTGCTGAGTATTAAAAAAAGGATGAGAGAAGGTAGGACTTGTGTTGTAAAACAAGAACAAGGGGATCGCTAAAAAACTTGAATTGTCAGATTAAAAACTAATAAGAAAAATGCTTTTACACAATGTGTAGACTGCCATAGAAAGTGACTGAGGCCAAGAACTTAATAAGATTCAAAGCAGGACTAAGCATTTATATCAGCACTTTACAACTTGTGGCTTGCAGACCAGATGCAGTTTGCAAGGGGTTAACATGTAGCCCCTGGGCTCCTACCTGGCTGCCACTGCCCTTATTTCTCCAGCTGTAGTAGCAGCCAGGGGCTCTGGGCTCTTCCGCCTTCCCCTGGTTTCTTCTGCATGTCTCCCTTCCTAGGGACACCCCTGATTTTTATGAACAACAAAAATAACCAACATTATAAGTTTAATATTAAAATAAAAGTTTTAGAACTCATGCCTTTCTCTAACCTTTAGGGATCTGTATAAACTTTTCATATTATTCCATACCTTCTTGATTTGGGTATATGATATGTAGTTTCCAGATTTATGTAGATACTGGACTGGGTGAAGCAAGGGTCTTGTCCAATTTGACAGTTCCCTTATGTGGTGGATACTGCTTGTTAATCCCTCAGTACTAGATGATTCAGTGCCTCAACTCTAACGGCTCGTGGGTTCTGAAATCCAGACCCTAAATCCAAGGATGAAATCATAACCGTGAAACACAAAAAAAAAAGTTTCTTACTAGCAACTAGCTTCTTCGAAGTCTGTTCTCTATGCACACTTAGATGACCATGTACTACAAGCACTTAAGTTTACAGGCACTTTGCTCTAGTGGTATCTGTATGGTGGAACACAGTACCACCTTTTCTTGTGCTCCTTTGCAGTGATAAAGGGAGATGCATGCTTCTTTCTCCTCAGTTTCTTCTTCACTATTTAATCTGAAAGAGGCCAGCATACAGAGGGGCGTTTAGACAGTGCATCACAAGGAACTTGTTATTGCTAACTTCCTGTCTCCCTTCAAGTGACAAGTTGCCTATGTGCACAGTCCTCACTCTGTGTGACACCAAAGCAGTGCTCATATACCTGAAGGTGGGTCCTGCAGTCCCAGGCAATCAGGAACTAAAGGACAGCCTTATCAAACAGAGTGTCTGCATGGGAGATTATACAGCTAGGAAATTATGTCAGTGCACCAAGTGGCTCCCTTACAGATTCTTTTGGAGACATGCAGTTGATCTATAGAAGTTACCTGGGCTCTAGCATATTGAGTTCTGACTACAGTTAATCAATCATGCCACCTAGTGGTCTGGTATGCAACTTACCAGCCTTTGTGCTGATGTAACAGTTCTCATGGATCTCTTGGCTATGGAAGGAAATATGGGGGCTAAATGATTAGTCAGGAGTCTCTCTACAAGAAGTGAGGAAAAACAAGGCTTTAGGTGGTCAGCAGCCGGGTGCTGGCTTTGTTGACTCATATTCCAAACTTCTACTGAATTGAGTTTTATCTGTTATCAAGACAGTGTCCTTGACAAGAAAATATAGGAAAGATCCACCATGACTACTTGGATTTTACTTAACCTTCTTGCTGAAGTAATTTCCACCAAGAAGACTGTTTTCATGGAGAAGTGGAACTTCATTGGTATTCCTGAATAAAGTCTCTACTTGTAGAGAAAAATGCAATGGCAACCCTGAGATGGGGACCTTCTTGAGAAGCCTGTCTTGGAGTTACTCCAGAATCATGGGGAGAGATTATTTCATCAATGAATCCCTACTGGAGGATGCATGATGCACAGCTACAGTGAGATGAACTAGGAGCCCTAATACCCAATTTGTCAAATGATGGCGAAGGAAAGAGAGAGAACTAGCAAAAAGAAAAAGGTGAGCAAAAAAGCAGCATTATATGATATAAATAAAACCAGGTGGGGAGAGGAAGGGGGAAAAGGCACAAGGCTGACCTAGTACTACAGGAGTAAGAAAGAAAATAAACTTTTTTATTTGTTTAAAACATAAATAGAAACCTAAATAGAAAGGCACAAGGCCCATGAAGCAATGTCTTCAAAATGGTTAGTAGGCCAGAAACAGCTGCAGGAGTCAAGAACTAGGGAGCAAGAGCCATATACCGCTCTTAAATCTTCTGATGTGAAGCACAAGCAGGAGAAGGGTTATGGTGCACCCTCCAGATGTAGCTAAGGCAAAAGTCTCTGAGCTATAGTACTTGGCACTTGCAGTGAGGGTGGGCATATAGAGTCATTCAAAGGAGAATTAAATATTAGTATTTATAAGAGTCTAGCATAGTGGTCACCAATCCATTGATCCTGATCAGGTTGATCCTAGAGCCTCTTTTGGTCAATCCTGGACTGGGGGAGAGCTGGGCACATGCAGCAGCAGCAGCTGCCTCATCCTGAGCACAGGTGGGGAAGGACGGGGCCTGAGCCCCTAGAGTCTCTGCTAGAATATGCTCAGTGGCAGAAGCCTCCCCTCCCCCTCCAATGTGCCTCTGGATGACCAGATCTTCCTGGATACAGCTGGGTCAGGGCCCAATCTAACTTCTGTGCTGCCACTGCACTGAGCCAGACACACATGGCAGTCCAGGGGTGCGTGGTGGGAGCTCCTGCTGCTGGGTGCAGCCAGGTGGAGGCCTCAGGGCCCTGTGCTCACCCCACCTGTGCTCAGGATGAGGCAGCTGCTGCTGCTGTGGGCTACCCACTGCACCAGGAGCACAACTGGGAGAGGAGAATGGATCACCAGGGTCCATGCCAGGCTGTGCCCAGCAGCAGAAGCCCCCACCGCATGCAGCCCTGGAATGGGACCTGGCTGGGCCAGTGCCCAATCCCACTTCGGTGCTGCGGCTGCACTGAATTGTGCCTGCCTAGTGGCCAGATATACTAGGGCCCCCAGCCCAGACACTGGGGCCTGAACTGGCCTGGAAGTCTCCATGGCCCAGGGGCATGTGTGGGGAGGGGCTCCCACTGCTGGGGGAAAGCCCAGTGGAAACCTCGGGTGGGGGGGGCCATGCCCCCCCACCTGTGCTCCAGACATCACGGGCAGCCCACAGCAGCAGCAGCCTCCTCCCAGAGCACAGGTGAGGGGGGGCAGAGGCCCCCCATGCCTCTGAAGAACAGGTACGGGAGGCAAGAGCCCCCAGGGCTTCTGCTGTGCCACACCCAGTAGTGGGACCCCACCCCCACCCCCCAAAATGCACCATGGAGCCTTTCAGACCTGGCCAGGCCAGGGCCCAATACCACGTTCATCTGACCACCAGGTGGGTCTGGCTCAGAAGTGGGATCGGGCCCTGGCTCGGCTGGGTCTGGGATGCTTTGTGGACTGGGGCTGTGCAGAGGGGCAGGGTGCAGGGATGCAACAGATCTTGGGGTGCCTTTTACTTCCAAACAGTGATGTTCACCATAAAAAGTTTGAGGACCACTGCTCTAGCAGAAGAGAATTTGTTGCTTTAACACCAAGAAAGTTGCTTAGTCTGAATCATAATTATTTTAAATTAGAAACAGCTTTCAGTATTAACCACACATTTCAACAATAATACTCTGAGATACTCAGTGTTTTATTTTCTTTGCTTTAAAATTATTACACTTCTTAAATCTAAAATGATAAAAGACCCAGAGAAAATCCTGAAGCAATAATATGCAGACAAACTTGAGCCCTTCAATAGCAAGGCTACTTTCTAGAATTAGTCTTTTATAGTACCCATGTCACATTGATTTTTCTCTCCAGTGATATAGAGTGTGCACATATTAAAACTTGGCAAGTATCCATAAATCTATGTATGCTGTTGTCCTTCACAGAAAAAATATGGTTTCCAGACTAAAGATATTACAGTTTCCTATGCTGTTGTTCCCTTATAAGGGTAGTAATATATCATATTTAATATAACACTAAATAGGGGAATGGAAAATGCTGGCAGATTAAAGTGACTATACAGTCAGATTGTTTTATTAGGACTCATTCAGTGGCAAGTCCTTTCATATTTTGTGTGTGTGTACTACATAGAGCCCATTTCTTTTATTGTTTTAAAAAAAATAAATGTTGTTCTGTGACTGTTCAAGCACTTCTTTACAGGAGTCTTTGAAAAATAGTTAGTGTATTCTCTGCATGCCATTATTTTACAAAACGCATGCCATTTCAAAGAAGACGTTTCATACTAAAGGGCTTCTCTTGAGCATGTACTTAAATAAACAGCAAACACTGTAAAACGTCATTCCCATAAACATATATATCTGTGCAAAATTTAAGTCATACCTCCCTCTGAATCTTTAGAATATCTTTACCAGATTATTTTATAACATAGACGTGCATTGATTTAAACAATTTGAAGAAAACTATGATTACATTATTTTTGACAAACAAATTAAAATGGGAGGCGGAGCAGATGTTGTCACACCAACTAAACAAGAAATCAATAGGCAAATTATTTATCTTTCATATTGTGCAAGAGAAATCTCCCAACCTCTAAAAGAGATTAGTTGTTTTAAAGAATAGGACTATTATGTCCTTAGAACAAAAAAAATTATAATAAAAATTGTAAATATGAAGTTTCAAGCCAGTGATCATTGTGAAACAGTGCATATACAGGCAAAAAGATATTGTTAAAATGCTAATATATTCCAATTTTCAAGCATCGTTCCAATCTCTGAAATCTACCCTATTCTCTATTGGATATACTTTGATCTTGCTTTAAGACTGGGTAACTATAAAAAAGAAATACAGGACTGTATTTCAAGTGTAATAAGCCAGGTATATACATAAAAGAACCAAAATGTAAAAATCTTTGGTATAATATTTTTATAGTTTATTAAATATATAAAAATAATGAAATGTAAACAACCAGAAAAGAGAGCATGTGTAGAAAAACTTTGTTTCTAGAGTTAGCTGAAAGAGACAATAACAACAGAAGTAAACAGACACTGATAGCAAGTAAAATGTGATTAATCCATACACTACTCACTAAGCTGGCAAAGTCCACTTACTACTCAAAAATTTAATAGACAGTTAAAGTGCATACAGGTAACACAATGTTGGTTGTCTTACAAAATTACTGTTATAATAATTGATAGTAAATCTTATTCAGACTTCATTATCTTGCATTATTGTTTATTACTTACTAGAATCCTATGATTTCTGTTTGTTTATTTATCAGGTCTCCAAAGTCTCTCACACAGCACCAACTGGAAAGTTTCCACTGTAACTATAGCGGTTTGGGTGGACGGATTGTATTGTACTACAATGAGCTGAAATACAGATTTATGAAGAAGATTGCCAGCTTCTTTCTCAAATGGTCAATGATCTACCAGCATTTTATGGGTTAAGGTAGTCAGTATTAAGAATAAGTCTTTTTTTTAAATAGGAAAGCCAAGAAGCAACATGGATATTATTTAAGATACTAGATTTTAATTCAAATGAATTTACATTTCACCTGTTTTCAGATATTTGTATTCTTGTGAATATATGTTTATAAAAACAACAGTAGACACCAAGGAATGGTCAAGCTGGCCAACTATGAACAAATTTTCTCCTTTTAAACCTAGGAAAATATGATTTTAGATTTAAAAAAAAAAGGAATGAAAACTGTTGACAGATGAGACTTTCTGAAGTAATTAAAAACACAAAAACCAGATGAAGTGCCTAGGATTCAAACTAGATTCCTTTAACGTTGATAACCTTCCTAGAGCATTAGTTTTGCACAGTCAACTAGAAGGGCATTCCTTGCTTCAGTATGTTTCAAAATTGATTTTGAAATTTTTTTTGGTTGGTTATAAATTCTATTTTCCAGTTACAAACTATTTGTTACAAGCTGTTTTTTACAATGATACTTGTTTTGCTGTGATTTTTTTTTTTCTTGTAAACACCGGCATCTAGTGCATGAACAAATTTATGTACATAAGATGCTATATAAGATGTATATAAGATTCTAGGGAATTTGAGCTGGCAAAACTTTGCCTACATGCATATACACAGGGCAGTCCCTTTAAATAACTGATTGTCTAATGTTTACCAACTACAGTCAAACTATCCAAGAAAAATGCCGTACAACAAATTCAAATGGTCCAATCCAATATTATAAACTATAAGTTATCTGTCTTTGAAAAGGGCAACAAAATATGAAAGCTCACCTTGCTCAGAACAAAAGAAAACTTAAACATTTCCCATGTACTGATCCTACAATATATTTTCATTCCATTTAAATGGTTTAAACAAAGTCCATATAAATTAAAAAAATTAGTTTACATGGATAAGATGTTGAAAATAGTGCCACAGCAGTAGTCACATCCTCCGTTCCATCTCGTGTAGAAGATTGCTCTGTCGCCACAACTGAATTATGCTAGAGCTCATCACGCTTGAAAACTGTTGCAACAAAACAAACTTATTTATTCATACTTAATCCATAGTGCTAAACATTCTGTAAAAAAAAACCCACAAGGCCCAAGATCCCAAAAAAGGTAGGTTTTTACTTACTGTCAAAGTTTCAGTTATATATTAAGTGACCAGAAGCATTCACAAACAATACAGACTGTAATAGATTTCCCCAAAACCTCATTGTGTTTACCATTTAAGATATTTGAACCCCTTCCTTGTTTTCTTCTGTGACTATGAAAGCTAGATTTTTCTTTTTTTAAAAGCTGATATTCTTACAAAACTGCATGACTCCAGAAGCTTTGTTTTTACCCCTTTTAGGCTTTTAGAAAAGGCACCAAATATTAAGATTTCCAATAATCATGAAACATGTCAACAATGAGATTCTGCCAATTTAAAGTTACAAAAGTTATCTATTAGCACTCTAAAGTCCTATTTATTTTATTTCATTGTTACTATAGGCAGGTGAGAAGCATTTCCTATTATAAATGTTGCCTGATACTTTTCTTTGTAAGAATGGAATGGGTGGAACCAGGAATGTACTTAAAAAAAATCAGCAAATGAAATTTTTTTTAGTAAACAAAATCACTGTACTTACATTAACTTCTACATAAATTTAAGAATTGATCTTGCTCAGGTAGAGAGAAGCTATGAAATAGGAGTATTAGACCACCTTGGTGGGCTCACCAGATGACCCTGATGAGATATATCAGGGATGGCCAACCTGTGGCACAAGTACTACAAGTGTCAGTCTGTCTGAGGCATGTGGCAGATCAGAAAGACGACAGGCAGTACAGCAGCAGAAGGGCAAGAAGCAGAAAGCACAGCAAGAGATGAGGCAGGGATCGCACAGGATGTACCTCTTGCTATCCTCGTAAAAATCTGCCCAAAGGTTGACCACATTATAACGCTTCAAAATCAGAATTCAAACATGAATGTTTAGCTGAAGCCTAGTTTCCTAAAGACTCCATTTGCACTCTGGATTCTCAGAGCTCCTCCCTGGTGGCAGCAGGCCACATAGGGGAGAAAACTGCCCAGTTAGAATGCACAATGGATGAGAACTGGACTTGGAAGGGCATGCAGGAAACATATCGGGGCACAGATCCTTGGGAAACTTGGACTGAGGGTTAATGTGTGGGGAGGAAGGAAAATAAGAATATATGAAGTGCTGTACTGTCAGATCAATGGTCCATCTAACTTACCACGACATCTTCAACATGAGCAAGAGTGGAGGCTTTAAGAGGAAAAGCTGCGGGTATATTCAAAGCAGTGGCACTCAACCTTCAGGCCTTTAGGGTCAGATGAGTGGCATGGGGCTGGTCCATGGGCTGGATCCAGCATGGGGTTGGCACACAGGGTCAGTCTGTGAGTGTGATTTGGCACGCTGGCCTGACCCTGCATATTGGATCCGGCTGTGGATTGACACTGCATTATTGCAAGCCAGCATACAGAACTGTGACATCCAGTTTGTGCAGGCTTCCCATACGTGATGTAAATTGCCACAGCTTTGGAAGCCACAGCAGTTATTGCTGACATCACTCCCCTGCCATCACATTTCTGACCTGTTGAGTCCTATAGGCCAAATAACGCAGCCCCTGCAGGCTAGACTCAGCCCCTAGACTGGAGGTTGACCACTCCTGATCTGGAGTGATCTGTCTCCTGTTTGTTACCCTCCCTAGCATTCCCTAGCATTCACCATCATTGGTTTCAAAAAGTCAGAGGAAACAGAGACTGGGTTGGAGTGTAAAGATACTGGACTAGTTGGGTAAGGGGAAAGTAATTCAAAGTCAGGAACAGCATATAGCCTGTGACATGCTCAACAAGAACTGTAGGAAAGGCAGCTGGGACAAGGAGGTAGTAAATAAACAGGGGACTTGAAACCAGATGAAGAAGTGCAACTGATCAGGCAAAAAACTGGGGCTGGGAGCCAGTGATGCAAGGATAAAGTGAGGGAGATGGATCTGATAAGCAGGGATCTTGGTTTTCTCTAATTTAAAAAAAGCCCCAAGTTTTAGATATGAAAAAATAACTCAAAATCCACATTTTTCCACAATAAAAATGAAACACCATTAATATATAGGTATAAATACAGTAGTGTTTCATTTTAATCATGGAAAAATGTGAATTTTGAGTTCCATTGTTTAATCTGAAAATTAGGGATCTTTTTTTTTTAATCAAAGAAAACCAGGATCCCTGCCAATAAGGAATCGGGGTGTGGGCACAGGGGGCATATCTATACATTCATCAATGCACTTTTGCTAATGTATGTTAAATTTAGTACTTCCACTGTGAGGGCATTTATACACACCTTTCTGTCCAGCGATGCGCTGAGATCTGTTAGGTCAGAGCAGATTCAGTTAATCAAGTCTGCTCTGCGTGTGACCTCATATACAACTACACATGACGCAGCACAATGCACAAGTGGCTAAATGCGTGCAGAGCACAGAAAATGGCATCAAAGCACTTTTGAACTAAGACTCTCTGTTTTAGTTCAAAAAACACACCGCCGCCATTTTCTCAGTGCTGACGCCCATTTTGCCACTTATACAACGCAACTCAAGCATGTGTACAAATGCCCTGAGGTAGTAGAAAATAGTGCATTAGCCTATTTTCATGTGCATAATGAGAATGAATTTTTTTTGTGACTCTTTAATGTGCATTAAAATAGGCTAAAGCACATTACAGTGCATGTGTAGACAAACACTGGTTGGAAAAAGAGACCAGGGATGGGGGACAGGGGGACAAGGGTCCAGGAACACATGGGAGGAATACAGGATTAGATTAGCAGCCTGGGGAAGAATAGTAGGATTGATAAACATTGATAACAGGGAATGTGGGTACGGTTGAAAAACAGAGAAAAATGGGTGAAAGTTTGAGGGGAATGAGTAGAACAATCTGAATCCATTACAGCAGGTTTCCTCCAGAGCCTGGCAAAGAACCTAATATTTATAGGTCTTTCCATGCCTTTTTTCAAAAAAACCCCCTCTGAAACTGACTGATAAAGTATGTTTCTCTTCATCTGCTCATGCTAGTCTATGTAGATGGCAACCTGCCAGTGCTATCAGTTACTTTATTAGTGCACAAGACAGAGGCCTGAGCAGGTGGATCTAAAGGTTCCATCCCTAAAGATGAACCATATGGTTGTCAAGAGGATACCACACCATGACATTTGCTTGTTTTTTTTCCAATCTGGTTTTTAAAAACCTACAAAATTATGCATCCAAAGTACAGTACAAGAAGAATATTACTAACACTGCAGAGGCAAGCATTCAGAAGTTAGGAACTTCTGTGTAATTTTAATTCTTTACCCCTTGTGTGTATGCATTATGATACAGTTTTTAAATAGATAACCATAAACTTTTTATTCCACAGGACTTCTCATTCATTAAATAGAATGGATGGTGCTCACTGAACAAACAGTTATTCAATATTTTATCTTCATTGTTCAAAATGCAGCTTCATGCCTTATTTATTTAAATCCTGCTCTAAAGAGAAATTATTATTTTCTCATGGGCTTTTCTATGCTCATCATCACAGTGCCTAAGAGCTTCACAACTAATTATGAATACATTTCCCCATGAGACTCTCTTTCCTCTTTCTGCAATTCTCTGCCTCATTTAGCATACACCTTTCTACTTCTGTGGTAAATGAAGCAGAGTTCTACTGACAATAGCTTTCTTCCCAGGCAACCCTGATTCGGTACCAAAGAAGGTCAATACTATGCCCTGAATGAGGCAGGGATCTAACTGTATCACAATAATATGAACATGCAAAGGGAACGAATTAAGTTGGTAGAGACAACCTTAAATTTGTCATTTCCTAACTTCTGAATGCTTAACTCAAAAATAACTTTAAAGATGTTCTTTTGTCACATCTAAAATAATACACAAAAAACCTCACACTTTATATTTATATGACTGACCTGGTTTATAGTCTTTTATTTGTATTATGAGACAATAAAAAAATAATTCCAAAGATTATTATCAATATTTTTTTCTAGAGATTTAAGCAGGACATTTCAGAGTACTGAAAACAAATTTCACCCGAGGGAGAATCTGTGTTGGACTAACCTTACTGAACAACACATTGTTTCCATTTTCCATATAAGAGGAAAACTGAATAAGTTTTAATTTTAAAGATCACAATGAAAACACCACATAGTTAATTATTTGGCTGAAATTTTACCTCCTCCTATTCCAAGGAATTTTGCCATTGGCTTCCATACTGTCAAGCTTTTATTTAAATACAGCTTGAATTCAGAATGGCATTACATACTATTACAAACATAAATATCCCCACAGCTTCCCCAAACATCCTGGGGTCAGTTATGCATGCTGATTCTAATCTTCATTGACATAACTAATAAAAAATTAAAGAAATAGTCACATTGAATGAATATGCATACAAAAGTTTATTCTCTTACTTTTTTGAGAGGATTGAGTTAGGCTTTTCTTCTCTCTCTCAATTTGCTTTGTAAGCTTTTGTATTTCAGAGTCATACTCAACCCATTCAGGAATTATCCTGACAGCAGCCTTCAGTTTAGGTTCTTTGGTTTGGGGGTTATTGCACTGAAAGTTTAAACATTTTGCTTGTTAAAAAAAAAAGCAATATATGAGCAATAACTATAATGAGTGTTCTGAACATCAGTTATGGAAAAAACTACATCACTGAAAAAGAAACACTACTGAAAACTAGCAACATGTTCAAACACTGTGAAATACTCAGATTGTAGCCCAGTGATTCACAACCTGGGATGCCATGAGATTCTTTTAAGGGTGCCATGGAATATTAGTACTATTGAGCGTGCAACTATCTACCCATGATTCACAAGATAAACCCACAAGATTTCAAATAGCAATCCATAATGTTGAAAGCATTCCAACATGTTGTGGTCTTTCTGAATTCTTTGCAACAGAAGGGTTGCTCTATTATTGTGAAAGCTATGAGCTGGCATTTTCTGAGGAGTACCTTGCATCTAGCAATGGGTATCTTGTGTCTGGAAAGGCTGCAAACCCCTGTTCCAGCCAATTCACCCATTTTGAAATCATTGTGGGTCATTAATTCTCTGGGAGACTAGAAATGTACTGAAACAAATTCTATAGGTTCAGAAAAAAATTCTGCAAATGATTATGTGAATTATTTTGGCAATAAATATAGTTAATATTTTGCCTCATACTAGAACACAAAAGAACTATAATTTACTATACTTTGCAGTCACTACTCTTAGTCAGGCAAAACATCTGGCTAACATTTGTTATATTTTACTAACAGGACCATCTGTCACCAGCCCCCAGGAATGTCTTCAGCTTCCTACATAATCATTCATCTCTCCCAACTGCCTCATGCCTAATTAGCTATTTTGTTAGCATTACGAGTCAGTTAAAGGGCAACAGGCATCTGGTTAACTACCTTGAGATCTTCAACAAAACAGTACAAAGTGGTCTATAAACCAAAATCTGGTAAAGTTATTTAACCATTTCTAAAATGCCTATGATAATCTGTTATAACTGAAATATTTTCACTTCTACGGGGGTTTTCTGTGAAAAAAAGTTCTCCAAACTTTTTGCCAACCACCTAGAGGCAATGTAAGCTTGGTGTCCTGCTTTCAACTATTAGAGGTACATTGGCATGCCAAAGTTATGTATTAGATGTTTGTCTCTACCCAGCTTATCACTGCAGGGCGGCAGGTAGATAGGCAGTGGAGTTCCATAGTGGGCTAGGGGGAGTGGGGCTGATGCTGGTAAGGCTGGAGGCATAGCATGGTGCAGGGTACAGTTGGGGGTACCAGGTTACAGAGGTGAATAGGGGATCCCTGGCATAAGGATCCCAACACAGTGCAGGGTGGTGCAATCATAGATATCAAGGTGCATGTGTGAATTGGGGACCTCTGGAGGGCAGTATGATGTGGAGTGCAGTCAGAGATACTAGGGTATTAGGGTAAGTAGGGAATCCCTGGGAGGAGTAGCACAGTTAAAAACTATTGCTACCATCAAGTAGGGTTACCAACTGAAGAAAACTGGGTTGCTTTTTTTTTTTTTAAACAATAATTTTAAAACTTTTTTAGTTTGAACCTAGCCTGTGTCCAGGGCCTGGCAGAAGGGTTATATTTATATTGTGTGAAGCATAGGTCAGTAAAAAAGTTTGGTTGTCACTGAAAACTTTGCAGACTGTCAGTAAAAAAAAAAA
>JAGPOW010003316.1:107113879-107143808 GCA_030014935.1 Caiman crocodilus | reverse complement strand
AGAACAGAAAGCCTGAAGCAGAGACTGCAGTGAATTCTGGGATCAGAGAAGCAGGGGAGCACTGCATGATGGGGAATCTGTGCTCCAAATGCTAATCAATCCATGTTCACACACATCCAGCTCAGCATTTATCAGAGCAGTTCTAATCTGAATTTACAAAGGACTTCCCCCACCTCTAAGCAGAAGTAAAGTTTAATAAGCATCTTGGGCTGTACATTCCCTGGTCCCACTATGGGAGGCCTATTTAAACTTGATTGACTAAAATTCAGTTGCCAGGTTAGGGAATGCTGAGGCAAAGAGATTGAGTCGGAAGAGGCATGGGCAACATTTGAACAATGGTAAAGGGTTCATCACAGCGTCCAGCCCATTGGAGCCCTGCCCACAAGTGTTGTCATACTCTTCCCGGGACGACTGGTGGAAGTCCTCCTGTCCAAAGGTTTTAAACACTCCAATAATTGCCTTAAGTTTGTTAAAAGACTATAGTAAGATCTGGAAAAGTCATGCTAAGTTGAGACTTGTTCACACCAAGTATAAATCCAAAACCCTGATGCTGCAAGCTATCTATTGTTTCTGATGAAACCATGAAATATCCCATCAGTATATCTGCTATCCATAGGAATTACAAGCTGGCTCCAAAGTGTCTGTGTACTCCCTAATCTTATGCATTTCCTGATTATCAATCAGTTTCTTGAGATGTTCCATACCAGATAATCCCTTGTAAATAGAAAAGACAATGATTTACACTATTGAGAATGCTTAGAAGCAGCTGAACTGAAGGTATAAAAATCTGTAAAAAGCAGCAGTGTTTGTGCTGACATCACCTGCTTTTGTTCTTGGGACGCTGGAAGAACATATCATCTCCCTTCAAGGATTATGCTACAACCTTTACCTGTCAGTTTTGCTACCCGAGTACCTTGGACTGGTGAGATCCCAGTGTTCTCTCTCTCTCTTCTCTCTAGGCATAAATTTCTGAACCTGAACTAGTTAACCTGTACTAGTTAAGCTTGAGTTAAGCTTCCCCAAATACTTAGTGAAAGTAGTAGGGTAGTATTGTAATTGTTTGTGTTTGTTTTTCCTTTGCATGTCTATTACTATTAGTACCATTATATATTCCATATACTTAGCAATAAATAACTTTTATAGTCAAACTGGTAGTAACTGGGTATATTTTTCCTTCTCTACTTCTCCTTCCTCACTTGCTGTACAGCAACACTTCTTTTACCTAAGCTAAAGATCCCTGTGAAGCCCAAAAATACTGTGGGGTCTGCTCATCAAGGGGCTAAAGATTGGGACGTGCTAAGTGTGAAACACATAAGGGGATCAGCTTGTATAGGCTGATTGACCCAGTTTGACTCAGATGTGCCCTTATGAATTGAATGCTGGCTGATGAGGGTGTCAGCTGGACACTGAGCTGGATTCAGAGGGATTCTGTTCACTTGTGTGTTTGTGTCTGGTGGCAGTTTATGGTTGCTCTGATGAGCTGATTCTTGGCATATGAGGGTGTCAGCCTGTCCATGCTGATCAACCCGGCCAGGTCAGGCATGTAATGTTAATCTGTGTGTGTTTGTGTGTATGACTGATCGGTAACTGGAGGAACCCAGCCCCACTGAAACTGAGTCCTGCAAGATAGCTCCATTGGGGGTGAGGACTAGCAGAAGGGAGAGATACAGCTTTGTATAGAAACACAAGTAGCACAAGCAGCACATTGATAGAATTACCAAGACCCTAGAAACATGTCTCCAATAAATGAGTGCTCCCCAAAGTAATGGGTAAATCTGGGACCACTTCCCTTAAGTCCCTTCTATTCATTTAGTGTCCTGTTAATTAAGCTTCTCTTTTCCTATGCATTTTCCTTATATTTGAGTAAGTTCTTTTAGGTGTTTTCAATTCATAGTCAACCCCTGTTAGTCTGAGCCAATGGTGACTTCTTTAACTATTTGCCTAAATCTGTATTAAGGTATATGGTATTTGCTTTATGCTAATTAAAATACTGTTTTGATAGCTTCTGGTATTTGATATGAAGCTGACTTTGTATTGTCCACTATAAGCGCAGTATAAGGAAAACTAAATCCAACATTTATTATTATTTTTTTAGTGATCCCATAGTTCAGTAGGTGATGCTATTACTGTTATTTTAAGGGCTTTTAGAATGATGTACACCTCTTCAGAGTTCTAAAAATGGTCAGGCATGTTAATCTGGCAATAATAGTCAACACAAATATGGCTAATTGCTTACATTTATTGTTAATGAATACTTGGAGAACATTTCTTAAGATTTACTCTTAGTGGGCCTACGTTAGGATCAATAGCCATGGTTTCAGTTTCTTATTATAATCTAACATTAGATTTTTTTCTTAAAATTTTAAACTAAATAATTCAGCGAGACAAAACTTAATACCTTTAGGCTACTGTAATTTAGTCACAGTAACTTTTTAGGTTCAGATAAATTTAGCTCTTATATCCTTTTGGTTTTTGTTTCCAGGAAAAAAATCTTCTGCCTTTTAGTACATGAAAAATTAAATATCTGTGTATGTTGTATGTAGGGTATGTACAATTACATATTTTCAGAATAGCTCTGATGTAATAAATGCTATTACTAAATAAAATACAATATTTAGAAGCAAGACAATCCTCAAAATCCAACATCACACTGCCCCTGAATTTTGGAGAAGTTTTTAGGAGGAATAAAAACCTGGATGTGAGCTGTTTCTCTATTGGGTTGGTTCCAGTTCTAAGCCAAATTTGCCAAATAACTCTTTTTCAGTTGTATTCAGATCCAATATATGTGTGTGTGTGTTTTTCTGTTTGAGGGCTTTGGATGATGGCAGTGAATACACAAGAAGTTATAATTTAGATATATTTCAATACCATTTTACAAATACCTTATCTCACATAGTTTGTGTCTAAGTAACATAGCAGTATCAAGGACAAGTAACAATATTATACACGTACAGACAGAAGCCTGGGAAGTCACAATTACATTTGTACTTAGATAATTGTTGGTCTCCTGATAGAAATTACTAGAGTACAAGTTCAGTTTCTGCTGGAGGCAACATGTCCCATCCAGGAGAAATATCTTCCAGGTTGACACCTGGAAGATTTCCCTTGCAGGAAAGTTTCTCTCACTAGAATGACCACCTGCATATTCAACTCCTCTGTGATCAAGAGGAGTCAAGCAGCAGCTTGCCCCATTCCTGCCACCGACTCAAGGGGACTCTAATCTGGGAAAGGTAAAAGAGCATTTTTCCATAGCTCCTTTCTGGAGACTAGGATTGGGGGCGGGGGAGGAACAGCTGGGCAATACTCCTTGCAAGTCTCTTTGATGGGGCATTGTGACCGGATATTCCTCCTGAGGATGGCTGTGGCACTAGTGGTCACTAAATCCTGCCCTGCAGCACTGGTCTGTCAGGCCACTACACTGTTTTTTGCTGCCATGCCTTGGTGTCTAGACAAAAAATATGGGAGGCTGCCCTCAGAAACCAGAGTAAGCCTTGGATGCTTTTCTGTGCCTTGCTCATGGCTGGGCAGCCATATTCTGGTCCCAATCCCTGGCTGAGCAAGGCATTATGCTTTCATCCTTTCTCTCAACTCCAAGCTTCCTGGTCTCCCCTTCTAGCCTCTGGGTCTGCTGGCTCATTCATTGGCCCCTAGCCCTGGCTCTGCTTCTTCCCACACAGTCCATTGGGTCCCAAATCCTTGCCCGGCTCTTTCTGGGTTTCAACCACTTCTACTTATTCACTGGTCCCCTAGCCCTAGCCATGCAGCCCACTGAGTCTTGCACTCTTGACGGAACATAGTTTGAAAACCATTGCATTTGAAAGTCAACTGTAAAAAAAAGTTGTAGAGTTCCTTTTTGTATTTGGCTGGTTTGTGCTGATGGCCATTATCTCAACTCCACTGTAGAGACTCCAGAAAGAAAGGAATAGTATTTACACACCATAGAATAGAAGATACATTACCTGACACTCTATTTTTCTGAAAAATAATGTATAATTTATTTTAAAAAAGGTAATAAAATTCTTAACTCTAAGAATCATAACTATACTTCCCTAGCAAGAATATTTAAAGTTGTATAACATTTTGACAATAATATAAGAGCCCATTTGAAAAACCTTTACAGAAACTCTTCGGATAATAGACAAATGTAATTAAGACTATATGCAAACCACAGAGAGTGAGAAAATTAGGAAGTACTTTATAAAAAAAAGATTAAATGTTGCTGATTAAACCCACATACCTGATCTAAATTTGAAAGACTGTTTGGATCTTGACTGAGAGCTTGGTACTGGCCCCGAAGCCTGTCTCCTGCAGCAATCCTTCTGAACTTCTTAAGATCTACAACATACAAGGCGCTACAAAATAAAAACAATATTTTTATATAGTTTTGGTAAAATCAAAAGACTATTGGTAACTATTGGTTACTACTATTGGTATATTAGTTTTGGTAACATCAAAAGTAAGAGGCAAATATTGCACATATATTAAGAATGTACAAAGACATAAATAACATAGACACAATGTCTGAGTAACTGTCTGAAGCCCACCACACTTGCTAATCAATCTACAATTGGATTTTATGCTATTTTTGAATCTTTCTTAAATATAATATAATGTGATTATTTGTAATGCCTTATTGATAAATAGACCAAAATTCTAAACATTTTTTACAAACTGTCCAAAAATGTATCCTAATTTTCTTACCTTACGTGGTATTTCTTTTTCCCAAGATGTGATGCCCAATACCCTGATTTCCAGAAACGGTACCCATCCATTTCTGTGCGACTGTCACAGAAAGGAGTGTATCCATAGGGAGCTCCATTTAGATCTAAATCTCTAAGTTCTCTTAAGTCATCTCTCACAATCTAAATAAAATAAATATATAAATAATTATTTTTAGAATTTAATGTTTCTTGCCCAATATGTATCCATTTGGTATGGGGAGAAAAGGAGAATATTGTAAATATATATATTCAAATATTTAATTTGGTTTGGGGGGGGGGGTGTATATTCCACATTTACTTTTTGAAAAACATTTTTGGAAAAGCTTATTCACATAATTGAAGAAGTTTGCTAGAACATGTTTTATCTAGTTATTACTAAGAAAAAATATTTTTATTGGATAAATATAACATACAACCTGTCCAAATTATATTAAGAATAAAGTACAGCTAAAATGCTAGCTTGGAATTACAGACCAAAACTTTGGATGCCAAACCAAACAAACTTGAAAGACTGTTTTCAAAAAGCACTAAGTGTCTCCTTTCTGAAAATTTGGTCCTATCTGGTGTGAAAGTTTGGGCATCCAAAAATGATGGCACCCAAATCTTTCATCCTTCACAGAAGTACTCTTAACAAAAGGTGCTGAAAATATGCCTCTTCCCGCATCCCTGTTCCCAAACGACAGTCAAGTCTGGGGTCAAACTTTTTTAGCCACTGGACAGTACAAAAACCCATGCAGAATTCAGAATAGAATTCAGGATAAAAGTACTTATTTAAATTTAATTATAATAATGGGACCAACATTAACAACCTGTAAAATACCTCCTGAGATAGTCAATCATTTTATGGCTGTTAGAGGCTGGAAGGAACCTTACAGATCATCAGGTCCAGCCCCCCTGCACTTGGGCAGGAAATGACCACATACAAGCAAAATTTCAGCATTATATCCATATAAGAGAGTATAATGGCCTCAAGTATATAACGTTGTACTAGTTCATAAATGATTAGAAGGGATACACACTAAATGTTGAACACATTAACATGCAGGACTTTTTACTTAGTGATCTCCAAGCCAATATTGCCATCTGATGAGAGCAAAAACTCAGCTAAAACAGCAGCAACAATGGAAGGACTGACAGGAAGTAACATAACCTATTTTAATAAAATTATTGATTTCTTACCAGATCAGCATCAACAAATATTATTTTGTCCACAGCCAACGGAAAAAGAACATCCAGGAAAAGAATTTTGTAACCCCAAATTATTCTTTGTTTTTCTGTTTGTTGATATAGCCAGCGGGGCCACTTATATTGCACCAATTCATATTGGAATCCATATTCTTTAGCCAGGTAGGGAATAACTTCCTAAAGGTGGAACAAAAACCACAGAGGTGTATAGGGCAGTGCACAGAAGTTAAGTGTCTTGCTCAATGTCACCCAGCAGAGCTAGCACCAAAACCATAACTTTTAGCTCTAGTTCTGTGCTATAGCTACTCATAATTAATTTAATGTTCTCTTAATTATAGGTATTTTTCCCCTCTTTATCTTCTACATTGATTTCTTTCTGTTACTTCATTCCTCCTTCTTCCATGTGTGCTTGTTTCTTTTATGATCTCCAAAAACTGATTAACAGCCAAATTATGCACGTAAATATTTTATTAATAGAGGACAATATAAAACATAACTAGGACAAGATGATCTAGCTTATTTAGTCCTGCAGCTAGTTCTACAAATGAAGCACTTTTATAAAAGAATACAAAGTTATTACTGTTTGTTTTCTTTTCTCCTATTACTTACAATACTTTTTTAATTAAAGAAATACTGCTCTTCTCCTTACAAAAATATGTACCAAAAATGTCAGCGTAAGTGGTGACTAAGGCATATAAGCTATATCTAAACTGTGTCCCCAGAGAATTGGAGACATATGCACTGAAGCATGCCTGGGCCATTCCTGTTTCCAAGCACCAAACCCAGAAATGAAGTGGCAAAGCCATGCCATGGGTGTCTTACCATAACTGCTCTCAAGATCTGTCTCCAGTGTGCCTGAGAGCAGCTCAGTGGGTACTTCTGCAGTGTATTCACTGTTGTATTTCTGGGTTTGGAATGTGCAAGGGGGAACAAATGGGCATAGCATTCTTGAGCAAATCCCTCTCTAAGAGCACTAAAGATGTGATTCGGACATATGAATAGTGGACACATACAAAAAGTAAATAGTTCTGTAAGTATTTGACACTTAGGCTGTGTACGCTTGTTCAAATAATCTGGAAGAATCCTCCTGAGTTTATCAAAAAACCTACCTAGAGATGCCTGAACAGACAATCATGCTAAGCCCCTAAAGAGCAGAGAGCTTGTAGTGCTGCAAAGCTAGGGGACACCTGTGTACTCATTTCAGCATGCTCTGCAGAACAGATTGCAACAGTGCACAGGGCAGCCCTGCCTGGCTGACCTTGACTGCTTCACAGTACAGGCGGTCCTTGACTTATGGAGTTATGTCGAACAGCATTTATGACCTTTGTAAACTGACACCATGTTTCAATGTTCCAATGTGGGTTTTACCTTTATGACACTGGACACAACTGTGTCCAGCTGGTAAGTCTGTTGTGGCGGGGGGAAGAGGCATGGGGAAACAGATCAAAACCCCCACAGTGAGGAAGGGGCTGCAGCTAGGGCTGGGGCAAGTGCTACCCAACCAGGGTGGGGGTGGGGTTGGTGCAGGAAGGGGGTGGAGCAGCTCCTGCCACTAAGCACCACAGCTCCGGGAGGGCACCGTGGGGGGGCTGCGTATGCCAAGGCGTATGCCTTGGATTTGTGTGGGGCAGCCAGGGCTGGGGCTGTGCACCAGGTGCTGGGATTGGGGGCTCTGCCCTGTCGCTGCTTGCCCAGCCCAGTTGAGGGGGTGGTGCAGGGTGGAGGCACTGCTGTGGCCCTCGTACCCCTGCTCTTAGCACTGCTGGAGAGTAGCCCAGCACTGCCCACCTTGCCATGGGGGGGAGCAGCTGGATGAGCCATGACTTCTCCTGTGGTCACCCACAGCCCCCGGAGTGCAGCCCGGCACTGCTGGGTGTCCCATGGCAGGAGCCACAGGGGAGCAGCGAGATGCGCCGTGGTTTCACTCCGGGGGCTATGGGCTGTTAATTATTTGGCTGGAGGATCAAGATAAACCCTGTGATCCTGTGAGTTTAGGCATCATTCATGAAAAGGCTAGGAGTCTTTATGATCAACATCAAAAAGTAGCAGAGGAAGAAGATGCACCCACTGTTGTAGAGACTCCTCCTCATAATGTCTTGACAACAAAAGTGTTGGCTGAGGCATTTCAACATTTGAAAGCTGTCATGTCCCTATCTAAGGAACTTGACCCTGACATTGAATGCAGTGCATCAGTGAATAGGGGTATATCCAACATCTGCAGCTGCTACAGAGAAACTGACAAGAAGAACAAGAGAACATCTGTCCAAACTTCCTTGGATACTTTATTTAGCAAAGCAGAGAAGACTCCAGAAAAACCTGCAGCCAAAACTCCTGAGAAGACTCTAACCAACAACCTTTCAAAAAGCCCAACCAGGAGCCCTTCAAAAAGTCCAGCAAAGTCACCTCAAAGAAGTCCTTCTAAATCAATATGATTGCTATTTACAATATAAATACATTGATGTAACTATATTACTCATCTATAATTGATTGAGTATAAAATTCTGGGTTATTTCTGGTGAAAATAGGGTGTTGGGCCTTGGTTTGGGAATCCCCATTTATAATGTTTCCTATGGGAAAATTGGTTTGGAATTAATTGCATCTTAAGTTGAAATGTTGTTTCAGGAACCAATTGTGTTGTAAGTCCGAGGACTGTCTGTATAATGTGGTGAATGTGTAGCAGGTGTATGTTGCTCCCTGCTTTGCTGGAGCAGAAGAGTCCAGACCAAACAACCACTGTCTCCCTGGGGGGGCAAGGGACAAGTGCTATGGCTTCTCTGAGAAGAGACCATGTATAGACATTCAGTCTCACAAGAGAAACTCTCACAGAAGTGATTTAACCCTGTCTGTCTCCAGATTATTTTTTCCCTGGAGCAGCCATTTTTGATCTGGGAGAAAAATCTTAACATCTGTAAACTCATGATTTCTCTTGGAAGAGCAGCAACTCTTCCAGTAGAAAATGAACATCTACACATGACTTCAAGCACTTAGAGGGGGAGAAATTAATGAGTTGCAAACATTCTAGTTTGTGCTTTATTAGAATACACCCAGCCTCCTAACAATTTGGTCTGCTTGGCATTGTGGATAATATGTGGTAGAACAGGTGCATTATAAATACAGCTTCTTTGACATTTTCAAAAAGTCTTACTGGTATTTTAAGCTATGTCTATAAGGAATCTGTTTCAAGTTGATAGAAGCTGACAAACTATTAAAATGCACTATTATAGATAGTTTGTCAAGAAAAATAATCTTCCATAATGGCAGTTTTTAACACTGATATTAATGTTTTCATAATATACTATTTTAATTCATTTGGGTATTATTTTTAAATGTTTTTTTCCTAATTATAAAATATTAAAATAAAAATTATATTATTAATTTTAACATTGTGCTGTTAACCACAGAAATACAATCAAAGGGGGATGCTGCTCTTACTTTAAATGTTGGCGAGAGGTAATTTTTCAGAAACCAAAACTTAACTGGTGTCTTGGTATGTCGCAGAACAGAAACCATCATAATTCTGTGGAAAGAAATATCTATAATAAACAAAATGCATGCATACATGCAATCATATTTCAAACAAAATATCACTAGAAATGTTATAGTATTAAGATCTGCTAATATGCTATATCTTGCAGCAAGAGGGTTTGTAATTGCTTTTTAATAGCACAGTTTAAGCAAGATTTTCCTTCCATGATCATATAGTGTATTTAAGGGCTGTTCTTCCTAGACCATTAACCTGTGGCCCTTGGAAAGGATTTGGTCTGTGAAGAGATCTTACCCAGTCTCCTGAGCATGCCAAAAAATCTAGGTCCTGGATGTTTCTCTACTTCTACTACTCTATGGGGAGACCTTCCTGCTTCCTCCTATCTATGGATAGATAGATAGTATAGTTTGCTCCCCTGTCTATGACCCCCAGCCAATCAAGTGCACCCTCCACTCAGCATGGCTCAGAGGCACAGGTTCCTCATGGATCTAAGCTGGACAGATCAGAACCACTAGGGTTCTCTAGGCCCAGCAAAGCTCCCACTGTTCTCCCACCCCAGAGCCCTTGTGGCACTTTCTAGATGCATGAGGCTGTGGTTAAGATTTTATAGTCTCACTCCCCTCATCTCCTATTAGAAGGAGAACTGGAACCCCTGTGCGCTGGGAGCTGTAGTCTAGCCTACCTTAAGACCAAGTTATATTAGTTCAGCTCACTGTTGCCATGAGGTTGCTGACCCCTGTCCTAGACACAGTTCTACAGTGGCTAAATCAGAAGCAGGCAAAAATACATTTGTCCGGCCTCTCAAGGATATTATCTGGCTCACAACAGGTCCCCCAGCTCAGGTGCAGGGAGCAGCCTGGGCCATGGTGCTTGAGGTTGGTCCCACTGTCCCTGGATGCACCTTGAGACGGGGGGGTGGGGTGGTGTAGCTGTTAGAGTGAGCTTCACAACAGCCCCAATAGTGGCAGCTCACTCTGCCTGGCTGCCACTATCATTGTGTCTGCTGCCACTGTGGGACCTGGCCCTGCTACCCAGGCAACTCAGCTCTGCACTGCACCTGGTTTGTGCTATGGCTGCTCATGGCCTGGCAGCATGGGGCAACCCCACTGGATAGCAACTGAATTAGGCTACCCCACCCTGGCAGGCCATGCTGTTCCACAGCATTGCTGTACTGGGGCTGCCCATGTGCACATGTGCTGGGGCAGGGACAGCAGGAGTTGGAGCATGGTTGTGTGTTCCACCCCACTCTTGGGTGAAGCTGATCCCAACCTGTTGGGACTACCCTGTGCTGCTGGGCTGCATGCAGCCAAGAGGAGAACCAGGTACAGTACAGGGTGGCATGAGGCTGGGGCAGTCTCACAATCCACACCCCACTGTCCCTCTAGAGTGCCAGTTCCATGGGCAGGGGCTGGGCATGGCCACTGCCCATGGAACTGGTACATGTTGCAGGGACATGAGGAGAGCAGATCACAGCTGTCATGGCCCTGTGCTGTCATTGCTCCAAGATCCTGGCCCTGGCTCTAGCCCCAGCTGCCCATCCTGCTCCTGGATGCTGCTCCCCACCTGCCCAAGACCCCATCTGAGCATGCCCTGCCCACAGAGGTCCTGGGCCTGTCTCCATGGAGACCCTGCCCGTCCACACACTCCATCTTGTGCCCTAGTAGTAAATGCGAGGCAGATGGGTGCAGAGCCACATAGGCTCAACTCTACCCCTGCCCCTTGTCCTATAACAGCTCACCAAAACTCCCTAAGTAGCCCTTCACCTGACATAATTGCCCACCCCAAGCTAAACCATATTTTTATACCAGTTTAAAAGAAACAATGTTTAAACAATATTAAAAAATGTTTTGCTAACAGGTACTCTCCCAATGCATGGCAGAACTAGAAATGCTCTATAACACATTGCAAATAGTGTATGCCTATTGGCATGGGTTATTGCATTAATATATTGATCTTGTTTAATAGAAAGCTATAAAAAAACAAGCATAAAAGAAAAAGGATGATTCACAAGTTATGCTTTTCTTTTGCAAACACTTGAGGGTTGTTAAGAGACCATGCCAGGAAATGACTCATGAATGTAGAGGATCAAAAGAATTATGCTCAATTTAAAAGGAATGCTTTTTCAAGAGCAATTACCTGGGGAAGCAAAGTAAGACAGCGTTTCTCAGACCATAGATCACAACCCAAAAGTGGGTCGCAAGAATATTTCAAAGGGTCACAAGCAAATACCAGGAAAACATGTGAAAGCATGGGTTTCCCCTTGCAGGCTGACACTGTTCCAGCCTGCAAGGGCTTGCCTGGGATGTGGCCAGTATGCAGCCAGGCAGGGTTGTGGGAGCAGCTCCAGCAGCTGGATAAAAGTAAGTATATGGGGAGTGGGGGTTGGAGGGCCAGAGATTGGGGACTGTTGAGGTGTTGGGGACTGTTGAGGCAGTGTATGTGCGTGAGTGTGTGCGCACACATACAGAGGGGATGGGTGTGCATGGAGGGCAGGTGCCTGCTGGCACTGTGGGAAGATGACCAGGTACCAAGGCTGCATGCAGCAAGGCAGGGGAGAGCAGGGCATTGTGGGTCAGGCACCGGCAGGGCCAGGGGGATGTGGGTCAGGACAAGCCATCCATCTTTGCAAATGGGCCCTGGTACAAAAAAGACTGAGAACCACTGAACAAAGAAACCCAGCACCCCAGGAGATATGTAAAGAGGTTAGGCCTACCGAGTTTAGCATTAGAAGATAGCATGCAATACAGACTATTATTTTACATTTCTTTTTCTCCTAAATGCAAAATAAATAAAACTTTAGCTTTAAGAAAACTATCTTGGGCTATTGTACACCACTGGTCAAAGACTTTTGAAGGAAAGAACTGCAGGTGTCTGGACTCCAGTTAGATCTGGTGGTTAGGAATAACTGATATGTAGAGGGTACTGGAGCCCATGACCCAGTCTGTACAGAAAAACCTAGGTAATGATTTTTCAGGGCCATGTTTAGATGCGTCTTTGTAACAGAAGTGCTGTAACAGAAATATAGTGGTAAGAGGGGTGTACAGATGTCCAGAGCCCCACAGCTGGAGCTCCTGATCTGGATAACAAAGTCACTGCAAAGGTGTGCTCTCCATCTACGGGTCAATAAGGGGTTACTCAGCCCTGCAGCTCAGATTGCTCTGCCAACTGTTTACTGCCAGTCTGTCCTCTCTCCCAGTAGGGAAGGGGGACCAAGTAAGCTTATCAAAAACAACATTGGTTCCTGATAGTTCCTTACCATGGGGAAGGGGGAATGGATAGGCTGTAAGTAACTTTCAGGGGATGAGGCAGGACATTTCCCTTCCCCAATCTTGCCCACTAGGTCTGGGTCCCATGTTCACTGATCACAAGCTCCTGGAATGGCAACCTGTAATTGAGCCTGCTACAGCCTCCAGTCAGGGGCAGGGGCTTCTTTCCCCATTCCCTGCATCCCCAACCCTGGCAACAGTTCAGCACCCAGGCTGTACTCGTTATCTGTCCACCCCACTGTCTTTCTCCCCATATGGGATCCTGGGGCAACTGAGAGACTGAAGTGCACTCTTCAAACATCACATATTGCACTACAAAACTCAGAGCTACAGAGAAGTTCCTTTTTCATACAGGAATATTCTGGTAATGCTTCTGTCATTTTTGTAGCACTTTGGCTATTTCTGTAGCACCACAAGGAGGATACACACCTGAGTGTTCAATTTTCAAGCCCTACAATGGATATACAGTAGGGCTTTGTGAAATTTTGCCAGTTGTTTTGTTTTGAAGCTGTTTCAATGAGTTTTGAGCTCAAAACAGCGAAATCAAAATGAAACAAAAGGCTTCAAAACAGCTTTGAAGTGAAATGAGGGCACTCAAAACATTTCAAAACATTTCAAGTTTTGAACAAATCAGATTAAGCAGTTTGATACACCACATTCTAATTCTTCTTTCAGAGCAATGAGGAAATATTAAATCTATGAATCACGAATACCTAAATACTATGATACATAGGAGTCATGGTGGATAGGCAGTACACTTTGGATCAAACTCAGCAATGTAAGGTTGAAGTTGCACATCACACTTAGGCCATTCTAAGGGCACTCCATTCCATGGAGATCAATTTGTAGTCCTCTAGTATCCCAAGATGCACTGCTACCAGTATTTCCAACCCCCCTGAGCAGGGATAGAGCCATAATGTTGGGGCTCCTAACCGCATCCCTGCTCACCAGTTCTCTAGTAGAAAGTCAGAGCTGTGCAGGCAAGAAACAGTATTAATCCTTAACACGCAATGGCTCACAGCATGTTCTAATTTTAACACCACTTAATGTTTCATGGATTTAGTATGGTCTACACATAATTTGAAACTTCTCCATAAGCAAATGTTAATTAAGCCAGTGGAGTTCTATATGACTATATGAGGAGTAAATGTGATCTTTTATCTTCAGGCTTAGCATTTGCTCTCATAAAAAGCATTTACAAGGATATATATATATTTATAAACAAGAAGAATGTTTTTGAACAATACTATATAATAGCTTAATTAGAACTTGGGTAACTCAGTAATTACACCTTACTGCATGAGATTTTCTATACATTAGTTAATTATTTTTTTAAAAGCTATGCTTCCTGACAACTTATGATGATCATTTACAGTGCCTATATTAAATTCTTACTTTTTTTAATTACCTTAAGAAGCGTTCATATAAATGACCTGAGGCAACTGAAAAAATATTCAGAGAAGAATTTTTCCTCTCTTTTTCTTCTGTTCGAATTCCTCCTGAAAAACTTAAAAAATAATAATCTATTACAGTCTGTATAACTATGGAAAAGGACCAAAAATACATTCTACATAAAGCCTAGGTTAATAGCAAGGTTATAACACAGAAGAATCAAAATAAATTTGATTATATACAAAGAAAAATGTCACTTTCTTTTGCATTTTCATAACAGTGGTTCTTTAAGAAGATGTTCAGATACATTCCACTTGCACTTCCATAAACCCCATAATGTTACACTACATCAAGATTGTCAAAGATATGGCCTATAGACCAGATCTGACCCATGAAGCCCTAATATCTAGCCCAGAAGTCTCAGATATGTACAGGGTTGGACCTGGCATAGAGGGCCAGTCAGGGGTACATGCTACATGTGGTGCCTACATCAAGCCAGTCCTGCACACTGGATCTGCGGCCAATCTGGATTGGGCCCACAAACTGGTCCCATGCACTGGAGCCAGTGCACAGGGCTGCTCCAATGTGGGCATCTCATGCAACTCATGCCCTGTGCCAGCTTTGTGCACGAGCCCTGGGCTGAGGCTAGACCATACTACACACCCATAGAGCTGGTCCAGAGCACATACTGCATGAAGTATCTATGCTGGACAAGCTCTACATGCTGACTCCAGTGCAAGGGGCTGGTCTATAGGTTCAGTGCAGCCCATAGAACAGCCCCATGTCCTTCATTTGGCCTGCTGGTCTGGATGAGTTTGATACTACTGTAGTAGGTTCTTTTTTTGAATATCAGGTTCTGTTGGGCCTGTACCTGGCCCTTCATGTCCTCAAAGAGATCAGTTAATGAAAACATAAAAAGGGAGTAATGGATGCAACCACTCTCCACTTCCTTTAATAAAACAGGATTCAGATCTGACAAGAACTCCACAGTATAAGGAAAACAGAGTTGTAAAACACATGTAGGCAACGCATGATTAATACCCAGTCTTTTTTTGAGTGATTGGTGATTCACAAACAGTGAGATATCCTTAAGGTAGGTGCCCAGAGTCTATTAAAACAATGGCTGCAAGAGATTAAGACATCACAATGAAGCAGCAGAATGCCCAGGTTAGTCCAAGTAGGCTACAGAATAATTCTGAAAAGGTCCAAGACCTATTTTATATAGTTTTTGGCTTAAGATCTGTTGACTCTTTATTTTGCCAGCTACATTAGTACCAAGAGACAATCTAGAAGAATCCCTGAAAGTTTTCTTTAATTAAGACAGTAAAAAGAATCTTTACAATGTTTAAGTATCTAAGCGTCAAGTTTGGCTTCCCTAAAACAAGTTTTAGAAAAGAAGAGGTGGATCACCTAACTGAGATGAAAGTTAGAAACCATTTTAGATATAACATTAGGGGAGGCCTTAAACTTACTTTGTCTTTGTGGGTAATTATGTAAAGCAGTGATCAGTAACCTTGTAAGGCTGCAGGCCAGACTGACCCAGTTTGGGTCAGAGGGAGGAACCAGCTGCTTTTCCCCATAGCGGTACAGGGAGAGGACCCATGACACTTCTTCACATAGTGGCAGAGGAAAGTGACTGAAGTCCCATGTTTGTGATCCCAATCAAATAGCTCCAGCTAGAACCAGCTTGCAGGTTGTAGTTTGTTAACCCCTCGTATAAAGTAGTAATTCATCTCTTCTGGTTAACATAAATAAAAGAAAATATTTTTCTTCTGTTTAAGTGTCTCTTGAAACACTTTAAAAATACATGTCCAGCATGGAGTTCCCAGACAAATGGTACAAAAAGCAAGTTTTCAAAGGCTTAAAGGAACCCTATTAAAATATTGCAGGATTGCAGTTTCTCCAACCAGTGAGAAAATTTGAAGACTTCTTTGAGAGGCACAGTGACTGTTGGATAAGGGAAGGTAATGTGGCATTTGGCTGATCGGGATAAAACATAACTACCAGATCTGCTCTTACAAAGCTGATGAAATAGCCAAATACTTCATGGAAATCAGGTAATACAACATACTAGCTAGCAGCATTTTCAAAGGAGTTAGGTGATTTTCTATCACTCAAATAGAAAACTGCAGACTTGAATGTTTCAAACTACTAAGGAACGGGATCTTTCTGTGGCTATTAGTCATCCAGAATTAAGGGCAAAAGATGGAGGAATGCTAAATCTAGTTTGGGGACTTGAGTGGGTTTGTATGATTCACAGTAGGGCTGTGCAAAGCTTCAGGTGCTGATTTGATTCAGAGGCGATTCGGCCTGATTCGGTGGCCAAACCTCCTAATCTGAATCAAATCAGGAGACCAATGAATTGGTCTGAATCGATTCAAAACTCTGTGAATCGATTCAGAAAAGATTCAGAGAGCTTCGGAGGTTCAAGCAGTTCCTACTCACTGCCACAGGGAGCTGCATCCAGGCTCCATGCCAGTAAGTAGGGGATGGGGACACTGAGGGAGGGGAAACCATGGGGGGACCCCCACCAGGCCCCATCTCCTTTCTGCTCCCCCAGTTTCCCTGAGTGCTCCTCAAACCCCATTTGTTCTCTGAGGCCTGTCAATGGCTGCCCTGCCCAGCCCCAGGTCCCAGCTGTTTAAACAACAACAAAAAAAGCCCTGCACTCACTGGCTGATGAAACATCCATTGGGGCTTCTTGGAGCTCATGACAGAGCCCTCCACACAGTACAGGGCAGTAGGGGAGCAGCAGGAATCACCCCCTGCCTGGCAGCAGCTGGCTTTTTTTTTTTTTTTTAAAGGAGCTGGGATGTTGGGGCCAGGTGGGGCAGCCTTTGACAGGGCTGGGAGAACGGGTGGGGGATGGGGCCTGTTTGATTCGAAGATTTGGCTGATTTGGCGGTGGCCTAATCTCTGAATCAGATTTGACTGAATTAATTCAGGACAGCGATTCAAATCACCAGATCAAATCACTGTCCCCCGAATTGGCCGAATCCAAATCAGAAGTGAATACTAGCTGCTTTGCACAGGCCTAATTCACAGCTACTTTTGTCAGAGCAATGATTTACAGATGCACTGACAGATTCATTAGGTGCAATACTAACATTGTCTGGTTCATGCTCCTGCTATTTGTATTGTTAGGAATGAGTCCTACCCCTCTTCTTGAAGACTTTCAGTATCAAGAAGATTGTAATATATACCCATGAGTCTTACAAACTAGACTAAGAACAGGAATAAAAATTCATCTGACAGGGATCTTGTGTTAGCTTCCCCTTTGCAACAGAATTTGAGACATTTCTTGTTCTCGGATACAAACAGATCTAATACTGGGTGTTTCCATTTGTAAGACATCTTCTAGGATAAGGTCCTTAAGTGACCATTCACAACTGTCCAAGTACTGCCAGTTGAAATGATCCATTAAGGAGTTTTGAAGAGATGGGAGGTATAAAACCATAAAAGAGATGTGATACATGATGAATCAAATGTGTCCTGCCTCTTGGCAGAGGTCTGAGAACTCCTACCTCCTTGAATGTTGATATAATACACTAATGGAGTGTCTAATATTACTTGTACTGTAACACCCAAGAGTACTGGACAGAAAAGCTGTGCAAGCTAGTCAAACAGCACTCATGTTCAAATTATTTATGGCAGGTTTCATGGAGAGATCAGAAGCACTGAGTCCAAAGATGTGCTCACTAGTCTACAGATATACCTGTCACCAGTGTCCTCTGGAAAGTGGGGAGAGTGGCACATTGCTGCACAGGTGTTGATGGTCCTTTCTGACTATTATGCACACCACATCTATGTTTTATGTGCTAGACAAATACACTGATTTAAACCACTCTGGCATGGAGCATAGGTCAAGTCCAGCAAATTGCAGTACACAGGTCCAGGTGTTCATATGTCCCATGAATTTGACATAAGTCCTAACAGAAGATTCTAGGTATGTCTGGAGCTAATAAACAAGGCTTAGTTAGAAAACATGTGTAGCAACTAAGATTTCACCACTGTGAAGTCTAGAATAGCCCCTATGAATTTTGTGTTTTGAAAAGGATCAAGAATAGATTTTGCTCTGTTGTCTATGAACCCTAGTCACCAAAGAGTTCTAAAGATTATTTGTATCAAGTTGTTCACCCATTCAGGCCACTCACTCCAAATTAGCCAGTTGTCATGGTTGGGGTTATATAGAATTCCTTGCTTTCTTAAATATGTGCAAGGTGAAGAGATAAAACACAAACACAGGGCATTTTTACACATGCTCCAGGAGTGTGGTATGATGACTAGAAAATGGTATTTAGCTATTTGCTTTTGGGAACTGGCTTGTAGGTAAAGTAGACATGCATTAGATTAGAACAATGGTCCAGGGCAACAGAAAGTGTTAATTGATTTCTATGCCCTGACTGTGACAGTTTCTTCAAGGCCCACTGTGTCTGACACAGGCAAGCAGCAAGGAGACACACAGGCTAGGAAATTGAAGACATGTACCACACTGTTCCACAACATGAGATAAGGTGGCACCAGGTCACAGTGCTCAGCTTCAGAGCCATTGGAATTTTTGGTTTTGAGGAAGAGACCAAATTAGGAAAAGACCAGAAAAAGCCCAAATTAGGATGTGTGCATGTGATGGGTTTGTGAAACAAAGGAATATGCTGACAGGACAGAACGTGGACAGTGTGACAGCCACAGAGAGACCATCAGCAATGCTTGAGATTAAGAGTCATCAGAAGAAGAAAAGAATACAAAAAGAAGAATTTCAGAGCAGCATAGGGTCCCCAGGATGGGAACCCGAGGCTACCATGGACAGAGGGCATACCACTAGCCTGTCCCACCCACCCCAAAGGAGGGCAAGGGAAGGTTTGGCCTCTGACCTCCAGGCTGCTGGCACATAATATTCAAGAGAGAACCTCAGAGTGAAGCTCACATGTACCCTTTCCCTCTGATGACAGCTCTACGACTAGTAGGTGTAGAATTGTTTGCATTATTCTCATCTGCTAGCACTGTGTATCAATAACATTTGCCCATTATTGAATGGAAAGGTTGTGGTCAGTCTGAGGGTTTGGGTCTACCTGGAAAAAGGCATCAGGCTCTTAAATCCAGTGCCAACAGGGTGAGGGGGACTTTAATTTAGTGTGGTTCTGAAAGCCACTCTAATTAAAGTGCCTGGAGCATCTCATGTATCAGCATCTCCGGACTTCAAAATGATGGTGGAAGCGCTTTAGCTAATGCTTGTCAAACAAGCTCTAGATAAAGAGCCCCACTACCATATTGAAGCATGAGGATGCTGATACACAAGACACAGAAGCTGGCTGGTATACGGTAATCACCATGCTTCAGCAGACTTTATTGAATCTGCTCCAATGCAATGTAACTATAGCACATCAGAGCAGCCTCTGGGCTCATGTATAGGCACCCACACAGTATTGATAATTAGACTTTCCCACAAAAACCTGTGGATGTGGACACATGTACATTTAAAGCCCTTTCAAACAGGAAAGTTTCAAAAGGGCAGCAACTGTTATACTGTAATTGTGTGTAAAGGAGTGGGATAATATAAATGTATCAAAATGACTCCCAACTTTAATACTGCTTCTTCCACAGTTAAAAGAGCAGTTTTCCTTCAAAAATTATTTTCCTTTGAAAACTTTGTCACAGACAGTCTTGCTAGCTGTAGCAGTATGAGAATGGCCAGGAGTGACTGGTGCCTCCTGTATCGGGGGGGCCGGGGGCATCTGCAGAAGCCGCTGATGGCAGTGGCCCTGTCAGGGGGGACACCAGCCCTACCGACAGCATCAGTGTCAGCCATCTGGGGGGGCACTGGCCTCACCAGGTGGGCACATGCACCCTCTACCAATCGCCTATGAGAATGGTTATCCCTCTTCTGATGAGTCTGAAGATAAGTGTTGTGTTTTCTGAAAGTTTATGCCCTAGATCTCAAAGTGGTACCTGAGTTCTTCAGCATAGACCACCATATGCAAGATACCATTGTTAGTTTGTGAAGGAATTTAAATTATTATCTGTGCTTCAGCAATTTTTCCTCAGTGAATTTGCACACCCAGTTCCCAATTCAGCAAATTATATTTAACCATAAGCACTTGGTAGTTTCAGATGCATATCTGGAAACTGTTTGAGAAATACTATTTATGACCAAGAAGTCCACTGTCATAACATCCTGTAGTATAAATTTTTGCATATTAGTTATTATGCTTAAATGATAATAGTACTAAATTGATAAACCTCTATCATTTTATGAACAAAACTCTACTTTTTGCTTGTTCCCTGCTTGACATAAGTAAATGAACTTTGTATGCCCTGTGTATGTATTTGTGTGAGAGGGTGAATGGTGAAAGAATGGTAACTATTAGCATGAAACATAAGAAGATTTAACTGACTGTGTAAGCAACAAGACTCCAATGTATAAGTTACCATGCAGTAAACTAATTAAGTTAATTAATAGATGGCTGAAGAACTCATCTGTGATCAGGTACAAAGAAGATAGTAAGAAGAAGGAATTTTGCTTATCCTGCCTTTTGAACTACACAATGCTTCAAGGCAAAGATACCGACTACACAATACTTCAAAGACAATGCTTCAAGGCAGAGATAGCAACGGAGATACCAACTTTACTGGACCTTGAGATAACCAGAAGAAACAATCTCTAATTAAAAACTGAGCATGGAAAAACCCCAATGCAGAACAAAGACTTGAAACCCTATAAAAGTGAGATGCAGACAAGCCAAGATGGGGAATCCACTCTTTGCAACCTCCTGGAGCATAAGCACATCTGTTCCCGTTCATATCACCTTCAATAAGCCTGGACTGGCCATCCAGTACTGACATTGAGAAACTTCTGCTGGTAACTATAACATCTTACAGGAGTGGTTTTGTGTATATGTCGGTCTACGTTTGTTTGTATTTACGCTTCTTTATGTCTGTTTGTATGACTGGTGTCTCCAAGCTTACGTATCTACTTTATGTAATCAATAAATGAGGCATTTTGCCTTATTTCCCTTTATAAGGTCTCACTTTTGATTTGAGCAATTGGTAATTTAAAGTCCCTTTTAAATCCCTTTTCCTGAATGTTGCCTTGGTGGGCTTCCTATTGTTTAGACCTCAACTATTCTAACCACAATTTAAATTGATATAGCAGTTTTAAAGCAAATCCAACTTATTTAAATTCAAATTTTAATACATATTTAATTGAACTTTCATAAACTGTCTGATAATACACAGAAATGATTATTGCAATATAATAGTATGTTTTAAAATCTCAATTTGATACATAAGTATTATTTGATGAATTTTTCTTTTCTCCCAGCACAGATCCTTAGACTGAGATTGACTCCATGTCATGGGAATGCAAAAGGCACACTGATGGAAAATATTGGCCAAGACATCTGGAAAAACATTGGGATATATGCAAATATGGCTATCTTTTAACATCTATCCCATATCACCTAGGACACTATTGATGCTCTTGCCTTTTGTAATATAAACTCTAAAGAGACAAAGTCTCTGTATCTTTCACCATATTTATCACTTCAGAGGACACAGCAAACTACAAATAATACAATAATAAATTATTTAGAAGGATCAAATTGTAAACAAACCAGGTACCTTGTAATTGATTCCCAAATTCCTTTTTCTTCTGTAACCCCATCATTAAGGAGATCTTCTTTGATTTTATTGGCTTTTTTCTGCACCTAGTCATTAGAATAAACTAGACTGAAATGATTTGGGAAGTCAGTTAGCAAATACAGTAACTGAAATATTTAATTAAATAGATCCATAGATGAGACAACCTAAGTTTCCAAATTAAGCAAGCTAATTCTTTAACTGTATCAAATTCACTTGAAACAACACTAATTCATACTATTCAATAAAATATTTTTTACAATTTACCTGTAATGAGTTTTAGCTATTTGGATCTTGAAAGAGATATATGGTATTGATTTATGATACCCAAGATTGCAATCTAATTAAAATAAGACACGAAATAGCACTGCACCTGATACAACTCTACTCATTCCAGTTACCAGACTACAGGAAAATACTAGTTTTCCTGTAATATGATTTAATACTGACTTAAATCACACAGTAGGGATCAATATATTGATGATTCCTCTATCTGTACATTACAACGAGAATCAGCTGCCTCCACAGCCTCTAATCCTACTCCTCCCGACCCAGCACCTAAAAGCTTACATCTATGCAATTAGGGAAGAGATTTAGAGGAAGAGGTATTCTTATCCCCTCTCTGTTGTACCCAATGTACATCTTTGGCACAACCTCTTAAGGTCCAAAATTGGGAAACACTGTGACTTTAAAATAAAGTCACCGTATGACTGAAAGAAAAGCATGTAACAATCTTAAAAATTCTTCATAGTACAACCTTAGTGTTAACATTCTTTATTTCTAATGTCATTTTTAATACCATATTTCGTCAAATCCAAGACTGGTTTTTTTTCCCCATTCAGTATGGGGGAAAAAGCCCCTTATCTTGAATTCACATACAAGACAGGGACAGATGGTGGCTGGTGCCTGCTGCAGCTCTGACTGTGGGCCTGGAACAGCTATCTGCCACTTGCCCCCTGCTCTGCCTGTTCCCCACAGCCTCTTCCCCTTCATCACCCTGATGCTTATGGTCAGACATGGCTCTGACTCCATTCCCTCCTGAGGCATGGAGCACATGGAATCTCTCGCCCCTGCCCAGCTATGTAAGTGGCAATTCCATCAATGGGATGGTGCTGCATGGCTGGGCAGAGGCCTGAGCTTCCATATGCACCGTGTCCCATGAAGGAATGGAGCCAGAGTTAGGCCTGATGGTAAGTGGTGTGGGGGAGAGGGAAGAGGCTCTATGGGGCAAGTAGAGGGGCAGAGGCTGCAGAGTGGCAGAGGCTGTGGGAGTTGTAAGTCTGGGGGGGCAGAGACTGAGTATACAGAGGACAGGAGAGAAGACGGTAGCAGGGATTGTAGGGGACAGGGGCAAAGGCACTTTGGTGGGGCCAGGGGTGCAGGCATGGGGATGCAGGCAGCTGGGGGAGGCAGCAAATGGTGTAGGTACCAAGGGGGCTGTAGGAGGGACGGGGGGGCTGCCTGCCCCTCTCACTGCATGCCCCCCTGCCACTACTTTTCCCATTGTGGCCTTGCCCCCACTCCCAGCCCTGCTCCTTGAAAGCAGGGGAGGTGCAAGGTGCTGGCAGTTCAGTGCTGACCTGGCCTCCTGCTCCGGGCTCTTCACCCCCGCCACTGCCGAGCCCTAACAAAGGCCAGCAGTAGAGGAGGCATCAGGAAGGAGGAGAGGGAGAGAAGCAGGAAGCGGGGGGGCACAGTGACAGTGCACTGCCACCAGGCCCTGAGAACAGCTAGGAGGGCAGGCAGCCAGGGAGGAGAGGGCTGCACACAGCTGGATGCACAGTGGTGGCAGTGCTGGATGGTGGCTGTAGCTGCTGCATGCAAACTCCCCTCCCCCCTGCTCCTGGGAGCCGGTAGCAGCATGGGGTGGAGCAGTGAGGGATGCACAAGGCTGCATTGGGGATGAGGGGTCCCTCAGGGCCAGATGCGGTGGGTAGGAGGGGCACCTGGGGCTGAAGGGAGAGTGGTAGCACCATGGGACACTGGGTGGCAGCACTCCGTTTCTCCACCTGTCGTCCCCTCCCTCCTTCATTCATGATGGGCAATGTGTTAGTATGGTAATAAAAGGAAAGGATCTCCCAATTTCCATAGAATGCAGGTAAGACAGGAACTAAACAAATTCATTCAAACAAGGACCAGTTCAAAAGTAAGCTTATAGGATATCCACAGCAAACTAAAAACTGCTAGTATCAGATGGAAAAATACTCTGCTAGTATAACTGCAATAAAGTCATGATACCAAAGAGTGATATGATGAATGGTGTGAGGGTTGTTGGGTTTAAGCTCTCTTATCCTTCTACAAACTTTGCCCTCACAGTAATGGAAGAATTTGTATAACACTCAAATCTTTCCAGCATCCTACATAGGATTTTTATGTGTAAGGGACAATTTGGGATTTAGAGTTTAAATGAAAAATAAAGTACTTTTATTTTGAAGATAACTTTCATGGGAGTACTATAACATTACATAATTTATTCCACCGCAACTCCACAGAATTTACAAACAAATTACCTGATGATGTGAATCCACAGTGGGAATTTAGCAAGTAGTACAAAATACAAGTATTATATTTTGATTTTCATATTGCTGCTATGTATAACCAAAGATTTTTAATATACTTAGAGAAAGAATGCACACACAGAATTATTTGGTTACATACTTGTATTTTGATAATTTTGCTCCTGAAGTTATTTAGAACAACAACAACATCTTTCAGACCAGCTGGGGAATCTGTTCCTTCATGGCTATAAGAAAAATAAAAGATGCTTAAATTTATAAGCTCATTAAAATATGAGATATGAATTTTAATTACAGTATGAAGTTTTACAATGGTCTAAATTTACTGAAATTTAAAACATCCATGTACTATGTGTACTAAAATAGCTTTCTGATTTAGAAACTTCTGAATTTTTTCTTATCATCAGAAGATATCCACTGTTATATTCTTTGTTTTTCTTATTTAAAGAATTCTTATCAAGACAAAAAATAAATGCTAGGGAATGAAACAGTTCATCATAGTCCCCAATATATAATTTTGCGATTTCTAAAAGTGTATCCACAAAAAATATCTCCGAGCACATTCAAAATCTCTTCAAATTACTTTTTCTAACAAGTAAACAATGCCATTGAATTATAAAAAACAACAATCTTCCTTGTGGCCACTCAGAAAATGGCTGAGCAATTAAATAGGCTTTTACATGGTACCTTAAGGGTAAGGACAGAAGTTACAGAAAAATGAGTTTAAGTGATCAGAAACTGGTTTAAATCTGTAACAGAACACATAAACCAGTTTCAAAATGGCTGAAACTGGTTTAAGATAAACCTGGTTGAATGTAGTATCAGACTTAACTGATTTGGGTTAAACTGGTTTATGAAACTTCTGTCCCAGACCCTTCCTGGTTCAAGTTAAATCATAGTCCCCCAGCATCCCAGCATGCTTTGTGGCCCTGAGCTGGGTTGCGCTGTCTGGTCCAGAGAGCAGGGCTGACCACACCCCTCTGCTCCCTAGGTGGAGCAGTGAGGGCTAGCTGACAAGGTGAGGGGAAAGGGACAAGCCCAGGTGGGGGTGCAGTCCAGTCTATGAGGGAGAATGGTCTGTGCCTCCAGGCAAATCCTGGCTGTGAGCTGGGGTCTGGGGCCAGGGTGAGGGGTTAAACACCCTTTCCACCACTCAAACTTACTGCTGGCTGTGGCTGTTGACTACAAATCCCAGTGGCGCCTGGAAGCAGAAAGAAGCAGTCCTGCAGAGTTTTGCTGCTATAATTCTAGAATGCAAATCCCAGAGACCTTGGAGGCAGCAGAAAGAGGAAGTGAACACACTGCTAGAGAGCTAGGCTTTACTGCCCCCAGCTTCTGCCTGAGCCACTGCAGGCACATGACTGCATTTCTTGAATCAAAGGTAAGTGTCTGTTCACTTCTGTTACAATTTAATCTCTGCAGGTTAAACTAACCTGCAAAGACTGAATCAATTCAGCCTCAGGCCATTTGACTATCTGTACCTAGCATAAGTGTCATACGAAAAGGAAAAATGAATTCCATGGTTTAATGATTCTTCATTGTGAACAACCTAAGACCAGTCTTCTGATGTTTACATGCATGACTCATAAACTCAGTTGATTCAAACTGATCTTAGTTGTTACAGCATGGAGCTAGGACCCTAATATTTTTACACAATAGTGCCAATGCTAGAACCATTGCTGCAGACTCCATATTCCACACCAATTGAAAAACTCCTCAAATACTGGCATACACATGGTAAAGAGAAGGTGACAAAATTGAAATGCCTGACTGGAATATATATCATATTTCCTCACATAAAACATGCCCTAGAATAAATGACCTTTTTTTGAAAGGCAGAATGAAGAAAAAAATTCTTTCCTTGTATTAAGTAACTAAATTGCAGCAGTTAGGGAGACAGCCCACTCATTGTTCTGTTCCCTGATAACTGTGCACAGATTTTACTTTCACTTCTACCTGGTAAGTGGCAAAAACTGCTTTTACTCTTATTTCTCTTACATGATGCTTACTGCAGTTTCCAGAACCTGATTCTTGGAAAGAAGTGCATATTGTATGCATGAAACTAGAGCAGTATTTCTCAATCTTTGTAGACTCAAGGCACCCATCATCAGACTCAAAGCACCTTCCATAACTTTTATGAATTGAGTGGCACCCCATTTCAAGCAGTAATTTATTATGGGGCTTACTTCCATGTGCAGGGGCCAGGCAATAGGGATAAAGAAGCATTTAGGTAGGGAGAGCCTGAGCTTGTCCTTATCTGCTTATCTCTGAATACTTCCCTTACCTTCACTTACACTTCCCTTACCTTACACTTTCTTCAGTCCCGGCTCCCTGGTTAAAAATCACTGAAATACACTAATTAGCTTTCAGCACTATTTAATGCATCTCTGGAAAGTAAAATGGAATTTCTGGTTATCCTGTCCTCTGTCAATGATTACAGCCTTATGGATAGACTTTGCCTTACTACAATTGTTGGATTTTTTTTTCAAAAAGGCAACTTTGAATGCCTAGCAACATATGACATATTGTGTGTATATTGTATATCATCAATATCATAGATATATTATAAATATATATCATGCAGATACTGCAGATCAAAAGTGATTATAGGGCTCTGGGTGTAAGGGTGAAGGGGACACGGGCTCAAGTGGTGTTCTCAATACTACTGGTGAAGGGGAAGGGCCTGGGCAGGAGTAGATGCATCCTGCGGATTGATGCATGGTTGCAAAGATGGTGTCTCCAGCAAGACTTTGGCTTCTCCAACCCTGGGTTGTTGTTTCAAGAAGAAGTATCTTTTCAGACCAGCTCACTAACCTAGTGAGGTGGGCTTTAAACTAGGTATGCTAGGTTAGAGAACAAACCACTGAGATAAGTGGGAAAGCAGGTGACCTGCAGGAAGCACAAGCATAAGAGGACAACAGGGAGGACGTCTCATTCTTCCTAAGAAAGAAGAGCAATCAGCTAGTTACCTCAGGTGTCTGTACACAAATGTACAGAGCCTGGGAAACCAGCAGAAAGAACTGGAAGTCCTTGCACAGTCCCAGAACTATTAGGTGGCTTGAATAACAGAGACTTGGTGGGATAGCTCGTGTGACTGAAGTACTGTCATTAGATGGGTATAAACTACTCAGAAAGGAGAGGCAGGAGAGAAGAGGAAGAGTAGTTATGCTTTAGGTAAAGGAGTTGTATGATTGTTCAGAGCTCCAGTATGAACTTGGAGATAGACCTACTGAAAGTCTCTGGGTTAGACTCAGAGGGGAGAACAACAAGTGTGATGTTGTGGAAGGTGTCTGCTATAGACCATCAGACTAAGAGGATAAGGGGGATGAGCTGTTTTTTCAAACAGCTAGCAGAAGTTTCCCAGTTATAGGCGCTGGTTCTCATAGGGGATTTCAATCATCCTGACATCTACCGGGAGGGCAATATAGCATTGCACAAGATTTTGGAGAGTGTTGGGTACAACTTCCTGGTGCAAGTGTTTGAGAGGCCAACTAGGGGCATGTTCTTCTTGACCTGCTGCTCACAAACAAGGAAAAATTGGTGGGCAATGTAGAAATGGATAGCAACTTAGGCAGAAGAACCATGTGATGACTGGAGTTTAGGATCCTGAGAAAAGTAAGGAAGGAGAGCAGCAACATAAGGACCCTGGACTTCAGAAAAATAGACTTTGACTCACGCAGAGAATTTATAGCCAGGATCCCCTGAGAGGCCAGTCTGAGGGAGAAAGGAATCCAAGAGAGCTGGTTTATTCTAAACAAACCTGACTGAGGGCGCAGGAATGATACACAGGAAGACTAGGAAGTATGGGAGAAGACCAGCTTGGCATAGCAAGGAACTCTTCAATGAGCTAAAACACAAAGAGGAAGCTTACAAGAAATGGAAACTTGGGAGGAGTATAGGAGTATTGCTCAGGCATGCAGGGATGAAATCATGAAGGCCACAGTGCAACTGGAGTTGCAGCGAGCAAGGAACACAAAGGGTAACAAGAAGGGTTTCTACTAGTATGTCAGCAACAAGAGGAAGATCAGGGAAAGGGTGGGTCCCTTACTGAATGGGGGAGGCAGACTAATGACAGAGAATGCAGAAAAGGCTAAAGTACTCAATGCTTTTTTTATCCCAGTCTTCACAAATAAGGTCAGTTCCCAAACTACTGCACCTTGCAGCACAGTTTGTGGAGGAACGAGCAACCACAGTTGTGAAAGAACTGGTTAGTGACTATGTAGAAAAGCTGGATGTGTAAAAGTGCCTGGAGCCAGACATGATAAACCTGAGGGTGCTGAGGGAGTTAGCTGATGTCATTGCACAGCCACTGGCCATTATCTTTGAAAACTTGAGGTGACTGGCAGAGAACCTGGATGGATGGAAAAGGGCAAATATAATGCCATCTTTAAGAAAGAGAAGAAGGATCCAGGGAACTACAAACCGATCAGCCTCACTTCGGTCCCTGGAAAAATCATGGAGCAGGTCCTCAAGGAATCCATTTCTAAGCACTTAGAGGAGAAGAAGGTAATTAGGAACAGGCAGCATGGTGTGTCACCCAGGAACACTCAACTTGTCTGACCAAACTGACTGCCTTCTATGATGAGTTGTGTCGCTTGGGGATGTAGGGAGAGCAGTGGATGTGATATACCCTGACTTTAGCAAAGCTTTTGATACAATAGTCTACAACATTCTCCAAGCAAGCTAAGGAAGTACAGGATGGATGAATAGACTGTAAGATGGAAAGAAAACCAGCTGGATCTTTGGGTTCAAAGGGTAGTAATCAGTGGCTTGATGTCTAGTTGGCGGTAACAAGTTCCTGGGGCCGATTGTCTTCCATATCTTCCTCAATGATCTGGAAGATGGGATGGAATGCACCCTCAGCAAGTTTGCAGATGACATCATGCTGGAGGGTGTAGATATGCTGGAGAGTAGGGCTACGATTCAGAGAGACCTTGACCTTGGAGGACTGGACCAAAAGAAATCTCATAATATTTCATAAGGACAAGTGCAAATTCTACACTTTGGATGAAATAATGCTATGCACCGCTACAGGTGGGGAACTGACTGGCTAAGCAGCAGCTATGCAGAAAAGTACCTGGGAGTTACAGTGGAAAAGCAGCTGAATATGAGCCAACAATATACCCTTGTTTCAAAGAAGGCTAACAGCATACTGAGTTGCATTAGTAGGAGTGTTGCCAGCAGATCAAGGGAAGTGATTCTTCCCCTCTATCTGGCACTGATGAGGCCACATCTGGAGTACTTGTCCAGTTTTGGGTGCCTCACTATAGAAAAGACGTGGAAAAATTGGAGAGAGTTCAGCAGAGGGCAACAAAAATGGTTAGGGGACTGGGGCACATGACTTATGAGGAGATGCTAAGGGAACTCAGCTTCTTAATTCTGGAGAACAGAAGAGTGAGGTGGGATTTAATAGCAGCTTTCAACTACCTAAAAGGTGGTCCCAAAGAGGACGGAGCTTTACTGTTCTCAGAAGTGGCAGCTGACAGAACAAGGAGCAATGATCTCAAGTTGTAGGAATGGAAGTTTAGATTAAAAATTAGGAAAAAAACTCTCTTACTAGGAGGGTAGTAAAGCACTGGAACAGGTTACCCAGAGAGGTTGTCTCCATCCTTGGAGGTGTCGCACCTCCGCAGCCTTAATTCCGACAGGCCCCTAGGGCGAGAACGAACGGACTCTAGCTTATTTCTTTTTCCCGCACTAGGCTTTGATTTCCCCTTTTATTGGCTGCTA
>JAGPOW010003316.1:107043758-107108295 GCA_030014935.1 Caiman crocodilus | reverse complement strand
TGATATTGTGGAACATCAAAGTCGTGGCGGGCGAGAAGGAGGGGTAAAGGAACGTCTCGGGGACTACCCACGACCCAGGGACCTACAGTGGTCACACATTAAATACTTACAACTTAGTGGGGTTAACAGAAACCTGGTGGGATTCTACACACGATTGAGTGGTACACATTGAGGGCTATAAGCTGTACAGAAAAGATGGAGTGGGGAGGAGAGGAGAAGGGGATGCGCTCTATGTCAAGGAGTGTTATACATCGACCCTTATCAAAATAGAATCAGAGGAGGAGAAAGTAAAAGAATTGTGGGTTAGGATGCATGGAGGTCAAGGGGAAAGGGATTTGGTGGTAGGGGTCTGCTACAGACCTCCACACCAAGGGGAAGAACTAGATTTGGAGCTCCTGAGACAGCTCTTGGAGACCATAAAGACTAGCGTAGCAGTAGTCATCTAAACTACCCTGACATCTGCTGGGAGACGCAGACAGCAAATTCCCACCGTTCACGCAGGTTCCTATCCTGTGTATCAGGACCTCCACCTGATGCAGGAGGTACATGGTCCCACTAAGGGGAATGCCTTACTGGACCTGGTATTGGCAATGGGAGATGAAGTGGTAGGGGACCTACAGATCCATGGTCACCTGGGGGACAGTGACCACCAAATAATAGAATTCATCATAAGGTGCAGTGGGAAAGGTAACTAGTAGGGTGGAAGTGCTAGATTTTAGGAAGGCTGACTTCAGCGAGCTCAGGTGTTTAGTCAACAATGCACTGCAGAGTAAGAGATTTGGCGAGATGGGAGCCCAGGAAGGGCTGTGCCTTAAGGAAGCGATCCTTCAGGCACAGAGGGAGCCAAAAGGCTTCCTTAGCCGACCAGAGAAATCCAGAGCAGCCTAAGGGCAAAATGTGGAGCGTATAAGCAGTGGAAACAAGGAGAGATTACTAAAGAGAAGTATACCTCCTCAGCTTACAGTAGTAGGGAGGCAGTTAGAAAGGCTAAAGCCACCATGGAGCTGAGGATGGCATCCCAAGTTAAGGATAACAAAAAATTGTTTTTCAGATCTATAGGGGGTAAAAGGAAGGCCCAAGGTGGTATAGGACCACTACAGAATGGGCAAAAGCAATTGGTGACAGACAGGGGGGACAAGGCTGAACTCCTCAATGAGTTCTTTTCCTCATGAGGTGTTCCTACATGAGGGGCAAAACAAGTCTCACAGTGGGATTGTAGAGAGGCAACAGCAGGGCTCCAGACTACCAAGCATTGACCCTGAGATGTTGCAGAGTCACTTGGAAGGACTGGATGCATTTAAGTTGGCAGGCCCAGATGAGCTCCATCTGAGGGTACTGAAGACACTGGCTGATGTCATTGCACAGCCACTGGCAAGAATATTTGAGTACTCATGGTGCACAGGCCAGGTCCCAGAGGACTGGAAAAGGGCCAATGTGGTCTCTATTTTCAAGAAGGAGAGGAAAGAGGATCCAGGCAACTATAGGCCAGTCAGTCTCACCTTCATCTTGGCAAAGTCTATGAAAAGATTATTAAGGCTCTGTAACAGGCTCCTGCTCTGGGCTGATCTTAACATGGCCCGCACACCTGTTCCGGGGCCAACTGCCCGCCTTCTCATCTGCTATGCCTTGTTAATTGGTTAATTGATGATAATTAGTGGGAGGCTGCCCATTTACTGCCCCAATGCCAGGAGGTGCTATCTGCAGCTCCGTTTCCTTCCCTACACCGCAGCCCACACCTCACTGATGGTACCGACATTGTTTGTCTGGGCCCTCTTGTAATTTGGCCCCCTCATTCTCACTGGACCCTCCGTGGCCCTGCCTCACCCTGTGAGTTTACTGGCGCTCAGGCCTTCTGCAGCCCTGTCTGGCACTGCGTCCTCTCTGGGAATTCTCGATGCTGCCCCCTCTCTGGGGCTGGGCTCGGTGCACTCTGAATGCTATGCCCTCGCTAGCACTGGGGTTCCCACACTTCTGCAGGTCCTGTGTGAGGCCTCCTCCTCCCCTAATACCTTCACCCAAACCACTGGTTACATACAGCAAACACAAAGCATAAGCCCCTAGGCTAGAACATAAATCTTAGCCCTCTGGCTCTAACATCCTTCCCACCACACCAGGGGTGCTCCATCTCTCACCAGTCTCAAGCTCATGTATTCAGACCTCTTCCCTTTACTCCCTGGCAGAGCTCCTTCTCCCTTAGCTGCCAGCAGGGAACTCTTCCTGGCTTCCGGCCTGTGGTTTATATAGGAGCTAGGCCCTGCCCTTCTGGTCATCTGACCAAGAAGGTGTGAGTCACTGGCTCCCTCAGGTTACCCTAGCAACCAGCCCCTGCATAGTTACTCTGGCTCTACAAGTAGCAGGCATCTTAGTGCCTTACTACAGACTTATATATGTGAATGCCTAGCAGGAAAAAATATGCTGAGGGGAAACCAGCATGGGTTTGTAGCAGGTAGATCACGCCTGACTAATCTAGTCTCTTTCTATGACCAAGTTACAAAACACCTGGATGCAGGAGTAGGGATAGATATTGTTTACTTAAACTTCAGGAAGGCCTTTGATATGGTATCCCATCCCATACTAGCGAACAAATTAAGAGGCTGTGACTTGGATGATTACATAGTCCGGTGGGTGGCAAAGTGGCTAGAGGGTCGTACCCAGAACGCGGCAGTGGACAGGTTGGTATCAACCTGGAAGGGCGTGGGCAGTGGGGTCCCACAGGGCTTGGTCCTTAGACTGATACTCTTCAATGTCTTCATCAGTGACTTGGATGAGGGAGTGAAGTGTACTCTGTCCAAGTCTGCAGATGCTACAAAACTGTGGGGAGAAGTGGACACACTGGAGGGCAGGGAACAACTACAAGCAAACCTGGACAGGTTGGACAAATGGGCAGAAAACAACAGAATGCAATTTAACAAGGAGAAATGCAAAGTGCTGCACCTTGGGAGGAAAAATGTCCATCACACCTACTGCCTAGGAAAATACCTGCTCGGTAGCACGGAAGCAGAAGGGGATCTCAGAGTCCTAGTGGAATCCAAGATGAACATGAGTTGTCAGTGTGACAAAGTCATCACCAAAGCTAACTGCATTTTATCATGCACCAGCAGGTACATGACAAACAGAACCAAGGAGGTCTTCCCCTCTATTGGGTACTGGTCAGACCACAGTTGGAATACTGAATTCAGTTTTGGGAGCCACACTTCAAGAGGGATATGGATAACCTGGAGAGGGTCCAGAGAAGGGCCACTCATATGGCTAAGGGCTTGCAAGCCAAGCCCTACGAGGACAGACTAGGGCACCTGGATCTCTTCAGCCTCCACAAGAGAAGGTTGAGAGGTGGCCTTGTGGCTGCCAAGTTCAGAAGGTAATTGGTGAGGCTTTACTCACCAAGGTGCTTCTGGGGGGGTCACAAAAAATAATGGCCATAAGCTAGCAGAGAGCAGGTTTGGACTGGACATTAGGAGGAACTTCTTCATAGTTAGAGTGGCCAAAATCTGGAATGGACTCCCAAGGGAGGTAGTGCTCTCCCCTATCCTGGGGGTCTTCAAGAGGAGGTTAGATAGGCATCTGGCTGGTGTCATCTGAATGCAGCACTCTTTCCCGTCTATGCAGGGGATCGGACTTGATGATCTATTGAGGTCCCTTCCGGCCCTAACATCTATGAATCTATGAATAGTATAAGTCTGTCATTCTGGTCAAAAAAGAAAAATCAGGATGCAGAATTGATGGAAAAGATACTCATCGAGTAGCTTAATATAAATAAAGAAATAGATTCTACTGATACTAGAATATCACAAATACCGGAGGAGTGCGAAACAGGCCGTATTCCGTTCAGATTCAGACTGATTTGGAGGACAGTGATTTGATTTGTTGATTTGGATCTCTGTCTCTGATTCAATTTGGCCGAATCTGTAGATTCGATTCTGGTTCAGAGAATCAGTGATTAGGCCATAGACACAGTTTAAGTGTTTTTTTCTACAACCTTACAATACCAGGCACAGCTTATGAATGCTGAGATGGCGGAGTGGATGGAGCATCAGACAGGCGTGTGGGAGGGCCCCCACATACACTTGGTGGTAGACCCATAAGTGGATCAGAAGTACTTCCAGTCCACTTCCGGTTCTGCCACTGAGTCCCCCATGCACTCTGCAGCAGACCCAGAAGTGGACTAGAAATGCTTCTGGTCCACTTCCAGATCTGCTACCTAGTGTGCTGGGGACCCCCTTGAGCTCCTGTGGGATGTTCCATCTGCCCCACCATCTCAACATTCACAAGCCGCCTGGTACCTTGAGGTATGTAGAGAAAACATTTAAAGTTGTTTCTATGTCCGAATTGTCAAATCTTTCCAAATTAAAGCGTTTCCTGATTCAATTCAGATTTGCAGATTCAGCTGCCAAATTGAATCAGCGACTGAAGCTTCACAGAGCCCTAACAAATACAGCAACATATCCTGGCTATATCATTCTCAGTCCGTATTTAATCTCTACTGGTTTCCAATTTACAAATACAATTCATGATCAGTCTAATGGAAAATTTTAAATCTTTACAAAACAGTGCCTCATTCTGCCTCTGCCCTATGAACCTTTAAACTCTTTGTACTATTATATGGAAAAAGCCTCTAAGATAGGAGACTTACTGAGAGGCTCTATTAAATTCCTCACGCTCACATTTCATTTTCACTACATTCACTATTCAGTTTTAAATCTACCATTAACTTAATTATCAGTAGGTCCTTGTTCTTATTCTACATATCATTTTTGTTTTACTATAACACATGCTTTTCTTAACGAAGTGTATTATAAAAACAGATAATAATTATAAGTTATAATTGTGTTTGAATAAAGACAGGTTGTTCCTTACTAAAGTATGTGGTAGATATCATCAGATCTTCCTTTGCGTAATCTCAGTGTCCAGGCACCTGGATTTGCTTTCAGCTGGAAATATCCCTGTAATGCGAGAGAAAATTCTAGCAGTCTGGTTCTACAAATATTTAAAAGCATTATACTTCATATGTAAACACAGATCATCTAGCAATCAGCCCTGTAATCAAGGATACAATCTGTTGCCTAGATATTGGTCCTAGAATATTGGTCCTGAAACCAATATTACAATAATGCCATCAAGTGCTTTCTCCCTGTATATTCAGATACATATTTCCTAGTGATAAGGACATTTGTACTTCCCTGGATATGAAGAACCTCTAATAAGAACATGGCCAAACATTATGTAGTATAGCAGAAGCAAGTCGTTCTTTTTGTACCCTACTGATGCAGAGTTACATTTTTCAAAACCAATATTTAAAAGGTTGCTCCTTTCCATTTCCTCTAATATCGCAGGTAAATAATCCAATTACCGAACATAATTTTCACTTCACTTCTCTTCTCCCTCAGCTTCCTTTCATGCTCTCTAGGGAATATGTTATTAGTGACTACTCTCAAGAAAATAGGAACAGCATGGTATAATTATAACAACTGTAACAGAATACTGTAACAAATGTGTAAGTTTCCAGGTTTGGAAGATTCTTTGAAGAATTGATTTTCAGTTAGAAAGAAATTTCCTATCTAGCTCAACTCTTAATATGGAATAATGGGGAATATCTAAAACACCCTGAAACCCAGAGGAGGTAGGCCCCTGAAAGCAAAGGAGCATTGGTAGATGTGACTCTAAATGACTGAACTCTGAGAACTGAATATACTGTTAAAATCTGTGTAAGTGCTATATTACATTTGCTAATGTTGGTTGAATGAGCAAAGGATGGCAGAAATGGTTATTTCTCTTCAAGAAAGGTAGATTCTTGTCATGCACTGCTGTGATCAGTAGACATGCTGCTGTGATCAGTAGAAAATTAACTTTATTCATTAAGGAACATATAGGTTCTGTAAAACTGAAAAGAAATCAATGAGAAAAAAACAGCTTGACAATTCAAAAGCATTGTCAGGTATTTGTTTGTTTGTTTTGGTTTTTATATTCTTTCCTATGCAATAAGATGTTCTTGTTTGTGTTTTAAAACGAACATTATATCCAATTGTTTTCATCCTTATTTACTATGGTATATGGCATATTCTACATGTCTATATTTTGATTTTATATTTATATTTATTTTATTTTTTATATGACATAAAAAAGATTTATGGGTTAAAAAATTAATAGCAATGGCAGAAGGACATTGTGACTCACTGTCATGAAATACTATGAAAAAGAGGTATAAGCTATCAGTGTAGAATCCTCTCAGTTTACTCAATTTTGCTATACTATACAACAGTCTGTTAAGGCATACATATAAAGCTATTTCTAATTCTGTTACAATTCTTACCCAGAGATGTCTGAACAGACATTGAAGAGTACAGAGTTTGTAATAATGGTCTATGCAGGCAAGACAGCTTGTGCACACATTTCAGTGTGCTCTTTAGACTACTAAGTCTACCTGGAACCAGATGGCAGCAGTGCACAGGGCAGCCCTCACTGGCTGACCCAGACTGTCAGAATCAGCCTGTGTACAGATGTTTGCTCTCCCAGGATGAACTCTCCTGGGAGGGGTTGTTCCCAGGTTATTTTTCTCCTGAAGCAGCCATTTTTACCCTGGAAGAAAAATCCTGAACATCTGTACATTCATGATTTCTTGAGGAAGAGCAGTAACTCTCCCAGGAGAAACAGAATGTCTGTACATGGCCTAACATTACGTGGTACAGTGAAAGTATGTTTATCTTTCTGTACTCTACTGATATAGTTACATTTTTCAAAAGATCATCACCTGCACACTCCTATTTCTCATCTGAGTCTATTTCTTAAAGATCACTGGATAAGTGAGGTGCTTCTGGAATAATTCTCAAAAGAACTTCATATTACCATGCATCTCAATGGCTAGGTTCCTGTCCCCGAACTTGTAAAAGGATGAAGAGTGAAATTTTCAGTTTCAGAAATTTCTTAGGAAGCTATTTTCAAAATTGACCTAAACTCCAAAGAATCCAGGGATTATATGATTCATATGAGATTCATGTTTATCCTAAGTCACTTTTGAAAAGTGGGCTCAGTCTCCTAAGTGACTGTGGTCGTTCTAATAATTTTGTTCCAAAAATAAAATGACTTATTAGCAGCTAGGTTTCTTGAGATGTATTGTCCACTGTGGACAAGTCTCATGCCTTGATTTTTGATTGGACAATTTTTGTCTTGGTAGTTTCCAAAGATTGCACTATAGCCATCCCTGCACTTCTCTCCCTCCTACTCTATAGTTAAAAGGGAAGGTTGCACTTTCTGTTTTTCAGTTTCCATTCAGGTGCAGAGGAGAGGACAAGGATGACAGGATGCAAATGTGAATGTGGACAATACATCTCAAAGAATTTTAGTTACTCATAAGTAGTTTCCTTTCCTCCTTTAAGAAATTGTCTACATATACATTCACACCAGAGATCACTAAATTAACTAAATTCAGTATACACATCAAGGAATAAAACACTAAAGTATAATAACTACTTTTAGTAGTCTTGGTTTTACGAAGTGGAGAATGAAGGCACAAAGAATAAGAATCTGATGAAGAAATTTCATGAAACAGGAGAATGAACAGTTCAGATAAGGCAAATATTTCTTTCTTAGGTAATACATACCAAGTTGGCCATCACTATGGTATCAACCATAGCAGGATTATTCTTCATGCCTAGTGTGAACTGTAAGCCCTGAGGAGGTTGTCCCATAGTTATATCAAAGCAATGTCCTTCAAGTAATAGATATTCCAGTTCATATTCTGCTGTAACAATTCCTTCTATCTGTGGAAATCAATATTTTATCACTACAATATCTGGCATTTTAATCTCTTAAAGTAAAGCAAATACAATGTAATAGTAATCATTAGGCCTGTGAAAAGTGGTAAGTATTTGCTTCGGATTCAGATTCGGCCAATTTAAAGGAAAGTGATTCAATTCAGAGATTTGAATTACTGTCCCAATTTGATTTGACTGAATCAGATCCAAAAGATTTGGCACCACTTCAGAGATTCAGCCATAGACTAAATAGGCAGCTGACACAGCTGCCTCCAGCTAAGTCTGTTGGGGTTGGTGAAAGGGAAGGGGAAGGAGCATATATAAGGAGAAGGGAAGAATTGGAGCTGGGACAAGTTTCCCAATTCGGGCAGAAGCATGCAGGGGTGTGGGATGCAGGCACGGCAGCGCTTGGAGTGAGGATTCTGCCTTGCTGCTGCTTGTCCAGCCAGGGTGGGGTGGGGGTGGGTGAGATGCAATCGTGGCTTGCTCTAGGTAGATGGGGGCAAGTGGCAACAGGGCATATCCCCCACTCCCAGTGCTGCTGTGCCCACATACTATACCCCTCTTTGCCAGCTGACAAGTGACTGCAGAGCAGAGTCCCTGCTCCCAGTGCTGATGCAGACGTGGCAGTGTTGGGAGCAGGGGCTATGCCCTGCTGCCACTTGCCCCCTTCTGCCCAGAGTGAGCTGTGCCTGCATCACACCGTCCCCCATGCCAGCTGGACAAGCAGCAGCAGGTCATAGCTCCCACTTCCAATGCTGCCGTGCTTGTATCGGTGCTAGGAGCAGGGATTCTGCACTGCTGTCACTTGCCAGCCACTGCAGGAGGGCATGGGATGCAAGTACAGCAGCGCTGGGTGCCGGGGCTGTGACATGCTGCCACTTGCCCCCTTCCGCCCAGAGCGAGCTGTGTCTGCATCCTGGCCCCTTGCCCGGGCTGGGCAAGTGGCAGCAGGGCATAGCCCCTCTCTGAGTGCTGCCACACCCACATCCTATACCCCCTGCCCCCTCCCTGAGTCCCGTACCCTCTGCCCTGGCTAGGCAGCTTGTCCCAGCCCCAATCCCTCCCTCCCTGATGCCCCTTCCCTCCCCACTCCTTTAACCCCAACATACTTACCAGCTGGGGGCCAAATTGCCAAATCTTTTCTGAATCTTTTTCCAAATTCAGGTGGTTCAAATCGATTCAGAGCTTTTAATTGGTCTCCTGATTTGATTCAGATTTGGAGATTTGGTCCCTGAATTGGGCCGAATCTCTTCTGAATTGAATCAGCTACCGAAGCTTTGCACAGCCCTAGTAATCATCATCATCATCTTGTTCACGATATACCTTCAATATGAGAAGCTTAGGTAGATGTAAATCTTTCCTTGTTACCATTTTGAGTACATTTATTGTTCACTAAAATTGACAGATCAATAAGTTTGTAGAATAAAGTCCTATAGTTGTTTACATAACAGATACAGCAAAATTAAAACTGCTGTAGATAAAAGCACATATTATTTAAATGCATATTCTCTTTCTCTCTTTATATATATACATATTTATCTGTGTGTGTGTGTGTGTGTGTGTGTGTAGAGAGAGAGAGAGAAACATCCAATGAATAATAATAGCCTATTAATAATACACAGAACATTACTAATTAGGTGGACATTCAATTTACTGTGCTAAGCAACATCAGAATGATTCGGCTGGTGATCCAAGCTTTCTCATTTCTATTAAAAACTGTTATAGACTATCTACTTCTAGGAATGAAAAAGTATTTAGTTTTCCAGGAACCAGAATCTCTGGTCCTTTTATTGCTATTGCCATCAAGAGTGCTAACAGTAAATGTATGTTTGTGGCTTTTTTAAATGAAGACAGCTAAAAATAGGCTGACAATATTAGATCATTTAATATAAGCCATCAGAATAGGTGCAACTTTGAATACTAAATAACTTCAGTTCCAGACTCCATGAACCATGTAGTATTCCATTTTTAGCATTTTCAAACACAAATAAGATATTAACATTTGGGATTAAAAACAATTCATTAAACTGAAACAAGAACAATAACTTAATTCTTAACTAGGAACCTTTTTTCCAGTCCAACATCCCCTTGTGTACACATGTTTCTATTACACATATGCTAATTTCTAATTTAGTACTATTAAAAAATAAAATTTTGAAGTGCCTAAATATTAATTCTAGCTACTGAAAAAAATGTACTTAAAAGAAATAAATTCAGCTACTTTTATTTTCCCTACTATATGTCTAGTAAGTGCTAATGCATTTGTCTCATTTATACCAATCAGTAAGGTATCCAGATGCGGTCATGCCATAAATCATTTGCACTCAGTGGCAAATGGTCTAAAAATTTCATAGATGTTAATTTAATTATAACTGAGGCTGATTGGTCTTTCCATTAAAAAGGGAATTCTGGCAAAGTAGGATAAAACTTCTTTTCACCTGTCTTACGATCAATGTAGTAGTAATTCTAACATAAGTTTCCAAATAGGTTGCTATAAGCAATACTTATAAAAGAATCCCACTGTATAAAAACCCAAAAGTATGCAACTTAAAAATATAGCTTAAAAATAATAATTTCCATATTTTATACCTTATTTTGAAAAAAAAATGCATGATAAAAACTGCTGGACATAAAGCTCTACTTCAGTAGTTCTGAGACATTTTAGACTCAAGGCATCTCATGGAAAATACCAGCTCTTAGTTTTCCTTGTGTTTTTTGACTACAGAAAAATAATAGATCCATTCTTTTGTGGCAAAGAACACAGAAAGACTGCATCAGATAAGAATGTTTGTAATGCTTTTGCAAATCTCTGAATTTATTTTCTGGATATATATGTATACCTTACAGTGTTAACAGGGTACCATGGCACCCTGGTTGAGAATCACTGCTCCAGCTGATACTGAATTAGTCTTCTGACTAAATATTATAAGTGCATGCTCAGAGCTCCTCAGCATAAGGAAATTTAAATGCAAATGAGAAAGCAAATTAAATATTATCCATGCCCATTAACAAACTGTACAAATAATGCAGATTCAATTCAGTGATTGTTAACATGATGATCCACAAAACAACTATATCTAGAAGCAGTTAGGAGAGGGAGTGTATAATATTCTTGCTCTCAATTAATGTGGTCCACACTCTGAAAGTATGTTATAACCCCTGAGTTAAATTGTTAAAGATCAAATTGCAATATGACACAATAATGATGCCAGAGAGAAAGATAGTTACTGCCAGATCACATAGCTATAATTGGAAAAAGGAGATGAAACATCCAGAACATATGGAATGCCTACTTCATTGTTTAAGTGTTACTCCAAGAAAATGTGCACTTTCATAAATATGCTAGTGCTCCAAGACATCCAATTAACTGCTTGTATTATATTTCATGCTTCAAGCATAAATTTTCTTTGGTTTTCTTCTATAACTCATTACTTCAATTATTAAGGCTTTGATTAATCATTTTAAAGGAAGGAAAGTTGCAGAAAGGTTTTTGAAAGAAGATACGAATTTAAATGGGGGAAAAGTTAACCAAACAATTTGCTAGATTGAATATTAAGCATTTTATGAAAAAATCATTAGAGAAGATTTCTGTTTATATGTTCCAGTATGATTTTTACAGGTGCTCAAAAATCACTACTTACATCCTCTAAGTGAATGTTATCAAGATCATAGGAACTGTTTACTTCTTCAACCAACCAGCTTTCAGGAGTGATCATATTTAGAGTCAACAGAGGTGATTCTGGCATTTCAAGGAATTTTGCCACAGGCTCACAAGGAAAGAGGTTGTTGGCCCCGGCAGTCAGCTCTGGCTCCAACACAAAACGATAAAAGCTGTTGGAAATAATAATATTAAAAAATTACACATTATACACTACGTAAACTAAGCTTTAAGTATTATGAAGTTCTTGTACAAATGTGGTAAAATACAATGAATGTCTGGAATCCATTTACAAAATCAATAGTGCTTGTAGGCACAGCAGTTCCATGTTCTTCTGAAACGCACTCATGTAATATTATCCCTGCTCATGTGGGCTAACAGACATTTGACAAATGCTTCTCTTTTACTTATTCTGTCTGGGGAGACAAGGACATGGAATACTAGCTAGCCAGTACTAAGTTAATTTTGAAGAAACATGACAGGGAATTAGAATGGAACTAGCCAAGAACTCGGAGTCTTGACTAGACAATTCTGGCTTGTGAAATAAAGAGCTGATTTCATTGCAAAGTTTTATTTCTTCCCAAAGCACAACATAATAGTTCATCAGAATTAACGCTGGCAATTTGTGCAGAAATGACTCTGTAAAAGCAAGCTGAAAATAAAAAAAATTAGGTTGTGTGTGCTGCTATATCAATAATATAAAATATGTTGTTTTATAAAAGCAATCAAGAAACATCAAATTAAATGCAATAGACACACATATACTTTTCTCTGAAAATTATCCAACAAAATTTGGTGTGCATGTCTTAAGTGAGGACACTGATTTCCATGCTGTGATAGCAACACAGGAAGGTTGGCACCATTTCACCCATGGCTGAAACCTTCATAGACGCCATAGACATTAGGGGCTGGAAGGGACCTCATGAGATCATCGAGTCCAGCCCCCCTGCCAGTTAGATGATTCCAGCAAGATAAACATCCACATGCCTTCTGAATAAGTCCAGTGCAGGTGATTGCATCACCTCTGGGGGGAGTCTGGTCCAGACCTTGGACACGGACTGTAAAGAAGTTTCTCCTTATATCGAGTCTCCTCAAAAGGTTTGCTCTGTTGGACTTTGATCCTATGGGTGGCTCTCCTCTGGATTCTCTTGAGCTTATCCACATCCCTCCTGAAGTGGAAGGCCCAAAACTGGACACAGTACTCCAGCTGCGGCCTCACTAATGCCAAGTAAATTGGGAGGATGACGCCCCTGGTTTTCCTCGAAATGCATCAGTAGATGCATGCCAGAGTTTAGTTTGCTTGGCCATGGCATCGCATTGGGTACTTACGTTTATCCTATGGTCAATCAAGACCCCCAAATCCCTACTGAGTGTAGCACTGCTGAGCCTATACATATGATGCTGTTTTTTTTCTCCCAAAGTGGAGTACCCTGCATTTCTCTATGTTGAATGCCATCAGGTTTTGGTCTGCCTACTTTGCAAGCGTGTCCGGGTTTGCCTGTATCTCCAGCCTGTCCTCTAGCATGACCATCTTCCCCCATATTTAGTGTCATCTGCAAACCTGGCCAGTCCACATTGGATGCCCAAATGCAGGTTATTAATGAAGATATTGAAGTGTACCAGCCTGAGCATTGAGCCCTGGGGGACTCCACTGGTAACCTTGTGCCACGTTGATTTCTTCCCATCAACTAGTATCCTTTGGGTCCGAAGCTGGAGCCAGTTCCCCAGCCATTCAGAGGTTGGTCAGGCATGACCTTCCAGTAATAAAACCATGTTGGTTGGCATTCAGTAGGTTGCCTTCTGTTAGCCTGTTGCAGATGGATCCTTTGATAATTTTCTCCAAGATCTTTCCAGGGATGGATGTCAGACTGATAGATCTGTAATTCCCTGGATCTTCTTTCTTCCCTTTCATGAAGACTGGAACCATGTTGGCTCTTTTCCAGTCTTCCGGTACATCACCCAAGCACCATAAGCTTTGAAATATCTTGGCCATAGGGCATGCTATGATGTCTTCCAGCTCTTTTAAGACTCTGGAGTGTAATCCATCCAGGCCCATGGACTAATGGACGTCAAGCCTCTCCAGGTGTTCTCTCACTTGTTCTATGTCAACTGTCGGCCCATCTCCTGAGCCTTGGTTGCTTTGCATCCTGTCTGACAGCATGACCCCCTTGGGCAGGTAGAAAACTGACACAAAGTAATTGTTTAGGAAACTGGCCTTGTCTTGGGCATCAGAGGTCAGCTTCTCCATTTGACCTTGCAGGGGGCCAATGTTGCTTTTGCCCTTCCCAATCTGAAGAATGACTTTTTGTTATCCTCGATTCCGGTTGCTAGCCTGCGTTCAGATGCTGCCTTGGCTTTTCAGGACTGCTCCCTACAGGTATGGGCTAGTGCTGAGTTGTCCTGCTTGGTGATGTTCCAGTTTCCCATCTGGTGTAGGCTTCTCTTTTTGTTTCAGGAGACCCAGAAGTTCCCTGTTGAGCCAAGGGGGATTCCCTGACCTCTGACTGCATTTCCTGAGGGATAGGATGGACTTCCCTTGAACACTGAGGATTGAGTTCTTTAGGAACAACCATTCCTCAGGGACTCCCCTTACTAAGGGGCCATGGTCCCTTAGTGCCTGACTGACCAGTCTCCTGAGTTTGTGGAAGTCAGCCTTCCCAAAGCTGAGGATTTCTGTTTTACTAAGGGATTTGCCCACACTGCATTGGACAGAGAAAGTAATCAGATCATGGTCACTGTCACCAAGCTTGCCCTTGATCCCCAGATCACTCACCAGATCATCCCCTTTAGCCAGAAGAACCAGATGCAGCAGTCCCTCTCTCCTAATTGACCAGTAGACCTGTTGCATTAGGTACAGGTCATCAATGCACGTGAGGAAGTTACACAACTGGTCAGACCTGGTCATATGCTCACCCCACAAGATGTCAGGGTGGTTGAAGTCTCCCATGATGATCATACATCAGCAACATGTGGGCTCAGACACTTCCCTATTGAATTTGAGATCCAGTTCTTCTTGGTTAGGAGGTCTGTAATATAATCCCACAAGTATATCCCCTTCCCAATGTTCCCCCTGTATTTTAACCCAGAGGGTCTCAAGGTGCCCTCCATGGTTAATGAATTCAGTTTGAAGGGAATTGTACTGCTCCATGACATAGAGAGCTACACCCCCACCCCTCTTCCCAACACGATCTCTCCTGTGAGGGTAGAACCTTCTATACCTACCAACCAGTTGTAGGAGGAGTCCCACCAGGTCTCCGTTATCCCTATGAGATCATAATCATATCAGCCTTGCTTGTTACCCCAGCTTTTAGCATTTGTGTACAGGCAGTTGAGTCTGCCATGGGAAGCCCTAGGCCACCTGGAACCTTCTGGCCACATAGAACAGAGGTAGGATTCTACTGACAGTGTCACTTGCCCTGCTTTGCTGCAAGGGTAAAAGGTATAAATTTAACACTTTAACACTAACACTGCTGAACTGGAAGTAGCTGTTAGACAAGCAGCCAGATGTGATGCTGACAATAGTACTCCGTCCTGCTCCATGCAGCCAGAACATTCTGTCCTAGGTGAGCTAATGCCATGGCAGGTAAGGCTCTAAAAAAAAGCTTTTTTTTCTTTATTCTACTTTATGAGGAGGTATGTAGTGTGCAAATAAATATCAGTGCTGATATTTATACAAAAATATTAGTGGCTGAACTTGATACAGTTTTTGATCATCTGGAAGCAAAGAGAATGGCAATTACCATTATGTAAATTAACATGAAACATCATCAAACAATATTAATAGCAGTATTTTCTCCAAACTGATGTAATGAAAATTACAAACGCACAATGGATGAAACTATGTTTCACATAAATACTGGCATAGAATAAAGCACTGTCAAAATAAAAGTATTAATATTCTTCCAACTTATCCATCTTTGTCCTCAGATATTGAACTTGTTAACAGTATGAAGTAACTGTCATTTTTCATTATATTAAAGCATGAGAGGATTCAGTTTGATAGTATTTTCAGAAACTGGATGTTTCTAAATAAAAACAAAGACAAAATTAACATTCCTAATCTCTCTCTCTCTCTCTCTCTCACACACACACATACACACAGTCACACAGAGTGTATGAAAATATTTATGAGTTCAAACTCAAGTGAGGGAGGCACTTCAGACACCATAATTAAACCTTTACCAAACATATGCTTTTAACTGTTAGTACAAACTAAATATATTACACATCCATCAACTTCAGAATACAACCAAAACAAGGCAGAAAACTAGACAGGACGCAGAAGAGTTAGACCATTCTATATATGTAAGCAAATTCAAATGATCCTAGTAAGTATGAAGCCCTATCACAATTAATTAATCACAGTAAATGATTAATTTCCTTCACAGAACCTATTTTATGCCTGAAATAATGCACAAACCAATTCCAGGGAATTCAAAATATTGTTACAAATGATTTAATTATTTTGTTACAATGATCTGGTTTCTTTGTTGCTGAATAAAGTCAAAGCAAAAAAACAATACAATGGGCTATTAACAGAAGATGCAAAGAAGACAGAGCTGCTCAGCAACTACTTCACTCTTCACAAAAAAAGATAACCAGTAACCAGACAGCTAACAAAAATAACATAGGCAAAGAAGTGGAAAGGCTAGGAGTCATGATAACTAGAGAGAGCATCAAAAAGTTCTTGAGTAATTTGAATGAATCTAAAGTCCTCACAAAATTCATCCCAAGGTGCTGAAGAAATTGGCAGAACTATTCTCAGAGCCACTGGCAATAATATTTACAAGGAGTGGGGAATAGGCAACTAGAGGAAGAAGCAGAATTCAAAAGGATCTTAATAGATTATAGAATTTGGCTACAGACTACAGAATGAAACTCCATGAAGATAAATGTAAGCTGCTACACCTTGAAAAAAATAACAAAATGCACAAATACACAAGAAATAAATGGTTGGGCCATAGCACTGCTGAAAGAGATCTGGGAGTTTTGGTGAATGAGAGAATCATGAGTCAGCAATGTGATGCAGTTGTAAAACAACACATGTAACTTTGATCTACATCAACAAGAGCCTTAGATATAAGACACAGAAGCTGACAGTCCTATTCTATTCAGAGTAGGTACGTTGGTTGATTAGGTGTTATTTTGAATATTGTGTGCAGTTCTAGCCTCCATGTTTTAAGGATGTGAAGATATCAGGGACTCCAAAGATGAGTAACAAAAATGATAATGGTATTGGAAGGGAAGTCAAACAAAGAAAGGCTGAGAAAGCTACGTATGTTTAGCTTTAAGAAAAGGAGATTAAACAGTGGTACATGATAGTAGTTTAAAATTTTAGAAAGGCTGCCATTAAAAAGGGGAAGAACAACTGTTCTTCCTTGCCACAGAGGGAAAGACATGAAAAACTGGTTTTAAATTGCTGCAAAGTAGATTAGGTTAGATCTCAGGAAAATTTTAGACAGTAATGTAGTGGAATACACTGCCCAGGAAAGTTATGAAATCACCTTCATTGAGGGTTTTTACAAGGTGTCTGGATAAGCATTTAACAGGGATGATTTAGAAACAACATTTTTGCATTCAAGAGCACCAGATGACCTTGGAGGTCCCATCCAACCTATGATTTTATATGTCTCAGTACTATGTTAACATTCAAATTCCTAAACTTTTCAAGGTGTTTTGACATTAGTTGTTGAAAGAATAATCATGAACAATACTGTAATTCATCAGTTACAAAACACCTGGATGCAGGAGTAGGGATAGATATTGTTTACTTAAACTTCAGGAAGGCCTTTGATACGGCATCCCACCCCGTACCGGTGAACAAGTTAAGAGGCTGTGACTTGGGTGGTTACACAGTGCAGTGGGTGTCAAATTGTCTAGAGGGTTGTACCCAGAGAGTGGTGGTGGATGGGTCAGTATCAACCTGGAAGGGTGTGGGCAGTGGGTTCCCACAGGGCTTGGTCCTTAGACTGATACTCTTCAATGTCTTCATCAGTTACTTGGATGAAGGAGTGAACTGTACTCTGTCCAAGTTTGGAGATGCTACAAAACCGTGGGGAGAATTGGACACACTGGAGAGCAGGGAACAACTACAAGCAAACCTGGACAGGTTGGACAAATGGGCAGAAAACAATAGAATGCAATTTAACAAGGAGAAATGCAAAGTGCTGCACCTAGGGAGGAAAAATGTCCATCACACCTACTGCCTAGGAAATTAACTGCTCAGTAGCACGGAAGCAGAAAGGGATCTCAGAGTCCTAGTGGAATCCAAGATGAACATGAGTTGTCAGTGTGACAAAGTCAGCTATAGAAATGATCCCTGAAAGTCATCAGCAAAGCTAACTGCATTTTATCATGCACCAGCAGGTACATGACAAACAGAACCAAGGAGGTCTTCCCCTCTATCGGGTACTGGTCAGACCACAGTTGGAATACTGAATTCAGTTTTGGAAGCCACACTTCAAGAGGGATATGGATAACCTGAAGACGGTCCAGAGAAGGGCCACTCATATGGCTAAGGGCTTGCAAGCCAAGCCCTACGAGGACAGACTAGGGCACCTGGATCTCTTCAGCCTCCACGAGAGAAGGTTGAGAGGTGGCCTTGTGGCTGCCAAGTTCAGAAGGTAATTGGTGAGGCTTTACTCACCAAGGTGCGTCTGGGGGGTCACAAAAAATAATGGCCATAAGCTAGCCGAGAGCAGATTTAGACTGGACATTAGGAGGAACTTCTTCACAGGTAGAGTGGCCAAGGTCTGAAATGGGCTCCCAAGGGAGGTGGTGCTCTCCCCTACCCTGGGGGTCTTCAAGAGGAGGTTAGATAGGCATCTGGCTGGGATCATCTGAACGCAGCACTCTTTCCTGTCTATGCAGGGGGTTGGACTCGATGATCTATTGAGGTCTCTTCCGATCCTAACATCTGAATCTATGACAGTTTTTAAATGTAAATATATTTGTTGTAATTTGGGATTTTGATAGTGGTAACAATCTTAAACAAATTTGGTTAGCTAATCTTTAACTTTTTTGGTTAGTGACTGCTTCAGTAGCATTCAATTTAAATTAACAATCCCATCTCTGAGGTCCACAATTAGTCCAGCAACAGCAATCTGGTCTATTGAAAAAACAAGTTTTTGACTGATTTTTCTTTTAAAGAGATTGTATCATTTGCAGTTTCTTCTCGTACAAGTTATATTACATAATTTATCTAAAAAACAGCTATAGGATATTACTCACCTTTTCAAAGGTACTTCTGACAGTTTAGATCTACAATTCATAAAGAGCTTCAGTTTCATGTTGACAACGTCTCTCAGTACCTCGTAGAAAAAAAACATTTTTCTATATTAAGGAAAATTAGCTTTACTATCTATCAAGCTTCTTTGGTCTTGAAAATAAGGAGGAATCTTACCTTCGTAAATGTTTTCACTGTGCTTCAAGCTTCAGTAGCAATTCATTAGAATGTTCAAAGAATTTTTTTTTTAAATATAAGTTATCTGCAGTAAGTGAATTTCTAATTTATGTAGGTAAAAATATTTTAACTGCCCCAAAAACTTTTCTCACAGGGTATCTTGAGTATTCTATACTTTGGTGTGATTTTTCAAAAGTCATAAAAAAATTGTTTAAAATAATCGCTGTGTTCATCTCCATGATAAAACATTAAGAAATAATATCATTTAGTTCTTACATAGTTCTTTTCCTCAATATTTCTGCAATAGTAATCTAGCAAGCATTCCAATAATTATGCTGTTATTGTCAATGATGGATGGATTATGTTAATCTCTTCATTCCACAGAAATCTGAATAATTTTGGCCTAGGCTCCTATTTCTTCTTAACTGTCTATTTATAATTCACTCATTTCTACAGGCCCTGGCAGGTGTTACATTTATGACATGATTAACCTGTTATCTGTGCCATAAATAGTAATACTGCCAGGGAATTAATGTTGTGACAAAACAAGAAACCAGCTACAAAAATGTTCCACAAATTGTGAATATGCACACTTTGTTTCTCTCAAGCCACACACACACACACAAGAACAAAGGTGAAAACAAATTCCAGTCTGGGTGACAAACAAGAGAAATCAAAAGTATTCATTTACAAGCACCAATGTGACCAGCTGATTTTACTGAAACTTGGTATGACAGTTTGCATGACTAGAATGTTACATTTTAAGAACATTTGTAAGAAAGATCGAATAGACAAAAGTGGAAGGAAAATGGTACTTCATATCAATAACTTTTTTCAAGTTACTAACAACTTAAAAGAAAGGGATCTTGGGCGCTTATGGATCCACTCTCTAAAAAATAAGCACAAAGTGGGGTACAAATTGTTGTCATACATACGTCACTAAATAACACTAAAAGGACTGGATGGCCAGCCCCTTAAGCATTCAGGTATAATGCATAGCAAAAAGAGTTACTGAGTCTCAGTGATACATGTTGGCACAACGTGGGCTGGTGCCAGGGGGAGGGGGCAAATGGCAGTGAGGGCAAGTATCATAGGTGTGTGGGGGTAGGCATCAAAACACAAAGGCACAAGGGGGACTGGCAGTCAGGCAGCAGCAGGGCAAGTGGTAGGGAGGACAGGTGTCAGGGAACAAAGGGTAGGAATCTGGCCACTTGATTCCTTGATTTCAGGTTCTAGAGCCTAGTTTTGGCGTTCTAGAGCCTTTTTCAGGTTCTAGAACCTTGTTTTGGGGTTCTAGAGCCTTTTTCAAGTTCTAGAGCCTTGTTTTGGGGTTCTAGAGCCTTCTATCCCTGGATTATCAACAGGGATACTGGTTTTCTCTGATTTAAAAAATATTCCCAATTTTCATTTTAAAAAAGTAACCCAACATCCACATTTTTTCCATGATTAAAATGAAATGCCACTAACATATTCATAGAAAAATATGGATTTGGGGTTACTTTTTTTAAACCAAAAATTGGGGATTTTTTTTAAATCAGAGAAAACCAGGATCCCCAATTATCAAGCTACACACAGTAGAGGATTTTTCTTAGACATTCTTGTGCAGCACTGCCCACTTCAGGAACAACTGTTCAAATGTTGAAATTAAGTCATAAATAAATCTTTTCATTAGAAAGTCACTTTCTGTATTGCTGAACATATTTGAAAATTTAAATTAAATCAGTCTCAGATAATGCTAGATTCTATTTCACATCGTAATAAAAAAGACATTGAAAATAAATTAAAATACAACTAAAATATAAATAAAGAAATCTACATGGTCTTACAATCAATAAATGTGTCATCTTCTGTGCTTCTCTTGTCAGTGGATCAACGATAGCAACCACATCATAGAATGGTTCATTCTGTTGAGGATCTATTTTTACTATGCTGTTAAAAATGTTAATAAGTGATGTGAAAAATTCCAAATTAAACTTGCAAAAATAACAACTAAACAGTATAGGCTTTAATTTCTCATATTTTAAGGGCTCTACAACACCTTTTGAGAATTCTTCAATATAACCTTTAATCTTGTTCTAAATATTCATTACCATCTTTTCCCCCTTTTTTCACAATCAACTTTTTGTGCTATGTCCTAAGCTAAACAATGAAACGATTTTAAGGTTGCTTAGAAATAAGCAATGAAACAAATATCATTGTTTATTTCAAAGCTCTAGAAACAAAAAATACCAACGGTTGAAATTTGAAATTCACATAATAAAAATTAAATAAATGAACCTTGATTTTGTGCATGAGATAAGGGAACAATGTTTTTTTCCCCAGGGACTCAGTCTAATTATTTATTGTTTGCTCCTATTTAGCATTGTTCTTATGTCTATCAATAAATATTTATCAATTAAATATATGCTGTACTAAATGGAAAATGAAAGAAAAATGTACCTTAATACCTTAGAACCAAATGACATGCAAAATCAAAGTAAACTAAAAGCAGGATAACAAAACAATATTTTTGATCTTACTTTTTCTTCAGTTTCCTCTAGTACGACCCGGAACCATAATATGCTGCAAGTGTCAACAGTGACAAAACTTTGACTTAAAAGAATTCTAAGTGGTTGTGACAGGGGTCCATCCCCGTGCCTGTCTAACAGAGGCCTGACCCTCTGTCTCTGGGCTACCCACCCACCTACCTGCCATGCCTTGATGGAACAATAATTATGATGTTACTCAGGCAGGAAGCTGCCTATATAACACTAGGGGTCACTATCTACCACTCCAAACCTCCCCTACATGGTGGCTCTTGCCTCACAGATGGTATAAATGTTGACCTGTGTCCTAGGGTGTTGGGTCAGCTCACTCTCCATTGTTGTGCCTCTTGCCACTGGGGTCTGTCCCCTGTCTCTGCACCACCTGGTGCTGTACCTCCTGGCACTGGGGTCTGATCACCCGCTGTTGCTGTGCCCCCCTCCAGCACTGGGCCCGATCATCCCCTGTCACTGCGCCTGATCACCCCCTGTCACTATGGCCCTCCTGGTGCTGGGGCCCAATTGCTCCATCGCTGCGGCCCCCTCCACCCCCCCGGTGCTGGAGCTTTGCACAGTAGTGTGCCCCACTGAGGCCACCTCCTCCCCAAATAGCTTTAGCCCAGTCCACTGGACAAACAATAACATAAATATGAGCCCCTGGGCTATAACATAATAATTCTAATTAATAATTAGAATTAAATAATTATTTTAAGTCATAATAGAAGTCCTATAAGCCACACTCTGGCTCCTTAAAAACCACAAACTGCTCCCTGTTACAGTGGCAAAAATATCAACTGAGTAATGTTAAGCCTAATGGGGTAGATAAACTTTCCCCCTGCTAGACAAGGATTATTGCTTGAAAAATGAGGTCAATAGGAGATACTAAGTTTTTGATTAGAGGCATCTGAAGCTATGAAAATGAATTATAGTAGGCCCCTGGTAAATGTATGTTTTCATAAATCATGTATGGCAGGTATGTCAAACTTATGTCCAAAGGGGCCAGATCTGTCCCATGGTTCTGCTTCATCCAGAAAGAACTTACCTGTGATGCTCTTTGAGAAATTGAACAGCCTGCCTCATCTCCTTTTTTGGCAATGAAGAGAGAAGGGCATCTACTTTCATAATCAAATCACTGGCACTAAATAAAACAAACAACATATGTTTTTCTGTAGCAAAGGGGAATAAAACATTGATTCTAATGTACCTTCCTATAACATAAAATACTAAAAAGGTATTAATGATAAAACAATTTTACAAAATTGTCTTGAATTTCCAAACCAGTTTGAGACCAAACAAGAAATACTAAAGCCATGGAGTATTTCTGAAGGGCTATATGAATTAATATTAGCAAGTAAAAAGATTCAGTTCAGTTGGATGAGTGGCACAATACACTTATATTCAAAACCTCAGTTCCTTTTGGCTGTTGATGGTTAAGAGATTTACTGCAACAGCTCCAGTGAACAACTCACAGGCTACATGTTCATTTGTAATGTAACAAAGTACCTACAGAAATGAAATCCTGTAGGGGCCAGAGAGCTACAGTTACCTCAAAAGCTCACTCTTGAGCCAGGAGGCAATAGGGGTTTGCTCCTTTGCCCCACCTGTTCTCAAGGGAGCCTGTCAGTGAGCAGCCTGCCCAATTACTGACAGCCTGCCCTCTCCTCTGCCAGCAAAGGGAGCAAGCTGTCAGTAATCAGCAGGGATCCAGGTTTTCCCTGTTAAAAAAAACAACTCCAAAAATAAAAAAATCTCTGATTAAAACCCCCCAAATCCATGTCTTCCCATGATTAAAATGAAATGCCACTATATATAATGGCATTTCTTTTAATATACATGCACACATACATACGTGTATGAATATAAACACATATAAATACACATACACATATATACACACATACATACATATATGTATATACACAGATACACACACACACATATACATACTTACAATTTTAAAGCAATTTGGAAGCCTACCAAGTGTCTCAATCATTATAATAAAAACATTCTAAATATCTCTATATTATAAAATTTGATACTGTTTTTTTAATCATGAAAAAATCAGAGCTCCTCCTGTCCCCTTCCCTCACCAAGATGCGGGTGCAGCTGCAGCTGTCCCCCCTGCTGCTTTGTGGCACTGAGCAGCCTTGATATGCCAGTGCCCCTCACTCCCAAGCCATAGCCCACCCATTCCCGCTGGTACCCCTCACTTCCAACATGCTCCCTCCTGCCCCCAAGTGTGTAGAGCAGGTAGTATGCGTGCGAGGCAGGGGATGGGAACTGTGTGGTGCAGGTTGGGGTGTGCCCAACCATAGGCAATGCCAAAGAAAAAGCAATGGGTGCGTGTGGGGGGCATGTGCCCCCCCCCCCCCAAATTTCTGCACCCCCAACAGGGCGCGGGGCTGCAGACCAACACCAGCAGGAGCTGCCTCCATGGGAGACCCAGTGCGGGAGGGTGGAGTGAGGCAGCAAGACATGTTTCTGCCACCACCACCATGAGCCCCACATTAACATAGTGAGGTGCCCCCTGCATGCTGCTATAGTGGGGGGGCACAAGTCCCCCCAGTGCAATGGTGGGCAGGGGACACCCCATCTTGGCAGCCATCATGGATGGCATGGCTAGTGCATGGCTTGCAGTGGCAGCATAAAAAATTCTCGCAACCCCACTCCGCTTTTCTGTGCTGAGTCCCACCCACTGGTGTACAGAGGCAGCTCCTGGCCACTGCCCGTCAGACCAAGCTGCAGCCTCTTGTCCTACTGTGAGACAAGAAATCAGGGGAGGACATGTGCCCCTCATACCCTTCCAATGCATTGCTTCTGGGGCTCAGCCCCGCCCTAGGAGTGTGTGCAGTGGCAGGGAGCCTGCCCCACTTCCGCACAATGACCCATACTTGGCTATGTCCCACTCCCCAGCCAGGCCCCTCAGCCACACATTTTCTCCCTGGGCACTGTGCACTGCCCTGGCATGTAACACCCCCTGCCTCTGACTGTCCTTCTCCCACTCCCCTCTGTCCCAAGCAGCCCCTTGCAGGCTAGAACTCTGCCAGTCTACATGGGGAAACCCAGGGTTTCTTGCATTTTTCTCCTTTAAAGGAGAAATTCCTTATTTTATTTCTGCGGCAAACGGAAAACCCAAATCCCTGGTGATCAGCTAGCAGCAGCTGGGAAGCAGAGGCTATCACAGCAAACGTCCCCGCCACTGCCCACTGCCCACGGGGTGAGAAGCACTGTTCTGCCTTGGGCCAGCAGCAGCTCTGTGATAACTACCACAGAGATAAGAGCTACAGCTCTGCTCCCTGCTAGTTTTAGAGGAGGTCCACTTCTCTTCCTCCTTCCTTGGAGGAGGGAAGAAGAACAGAGCACTATGGGAGGCTAGACAACCAACAGATCCCCTTAAATGCTACACTGCAACTGTTCACTAACTACATAAAATTCTACAACATATATCACTGGAAAAGACATTCCTGTCTGAAACAGATAGATCTGCCATCTTTGTAGAGCTACAAATACACATTAACTCTTTGTAGAGCTGTAGCAACTTATATAGCACCACAAATGTAACATATCCATAGCCTCAGTTAGGAACAGTCTGTCTTTTCACTTAATCTACCTTACTCCTTGAGGTTCCTCAGACCCTTTAATTCCTTTATTTCTGTATCATTAATTCTCTGGTGTCTTTTATAAAATATAAAGAGAACATTTAAGGCGATTGAACTGATACTTAATCAAGTTCCTTCTGCTTCTCAACATTAATTTTGTTGCCTAATCAGACCTCTTTTGTATTTTCCTTGCTTTTGCTTTTCCAGTAGTTCTCCTTATAACTCTTAGTCCTCATGAACAATGTCAATGGTACATAGACACAGAAAACTGGAATGCTCCTAGCATCCCAAAATTGTAGTAAGAAAAATATAATTTTCCTGTATCCTATTTAAATAGACTGGACATTTATATTAGAAGCTGGTCAGACATGGAGAACTTATTTTCATCTGTTAAACCTAAAGTGCATAGTCTTCAGCAGTCTATTCAGGCTTAATTAGAAGCTTTCTCTGTGGAAAGGAAGACTCCTTTTCTGTAAATGCCAGGGACTTTGTGCTACATTAGCATAGTAGATCTGACATTTTCTCGTTTTGTTCAGACATCATACCAAATTATTACTGTATTTCTAAAGCATAACATGTTTCATCAGGTTTATTATTATTATTGTTGTTGTTATTACTATTGCTATTATTATTAATATTAATAATAGCAGCAACAATAGTAGCATCTAAGATCCTTAGGCATCTTCTTTTCTCCAGATAAACAGAAGCTCTTCAAAGCGGATCCATGCAAATTAGGAGGATATTAAACTGACTGTCTATCTCAAAAAGCTCTTCTGAACTGGAAAAGGAGTGTGTCTCAAGGCACATAAGTAGAAATCAGTACATAAAATCAATTTATAGATCCATAATATTTATATCAAGTACTATCATTTCCATTCAAATGGTTTCTGCCCCAACTTTTTGATTCTGTCTTGAGTAAACACTGTCCTTCAAGACATTAGCAGGCAACTATCTGTCTCTCAAATAACAGAATTATGCCAAATGAATCGTGAACTCACTAAACATCTGCAGGTGTGCCTGTAGAACTCAATTCTTGAGTGACAGTGCCTTCTGCATTTATCACTTATGAAGTTTGTATCAAGCAATCCTGAATGTGGATCAGGTGCAGGGTTCTTTCTGAGGCTTCTTTCCTTTGCATGTTAGGCTCTTCTTTCCACAAAAGCCTTCATTACATGCTTAATAGACTGCTTCCAAACATTTTGATCCTCACAGCAATCTTCTCCCAGTCATTTGGCTTGAAGTTCATTGCCTTCAAATTTATCATGCAAGCATCTTTGAACCAGAAATAAAAAAAACCCATATGTTGTCCATGCAAGAGATTCTTGGGTACACAGCCATCATCCATTATCTGCAGGTGACCAAACCACTGAAGTCAACATGGACTAAGAAGAGCAAGGATGCTCAGAATGCTGGCATGTTCTAAGACCTCAGTGGAGGCAACTTTGTCTTGCCAGGAAATTCTTAGATTGTGGCAAAGGCAATATAATTAAAAGCTACTGAGGTGCCTTTTTGAATAGACTATGTGGTTCAGGAATCATTGCCATACAAAAGGGTGTTGACGATGCAAGCATAATATACTTTAGCCTTGGTCTTAACAGTCAGTTTGCTATTGTTCCACACTTGTTTGTTCATGATACCTGGTGCTTTGCCAATACAGGTACTCAATTCAGCTTCAAGTGACAGGTTGTTAGTAGCAATGGAGCCAAAACAGTTACAAAATCCATTATATTTTCTGCTGTGGTGATTGCTGGTGGTAAACCAGTGTTCTGGTCCATAACACTGGTCTTCATGATGCTGATTGTAAGACCAAACTCTTGACGGTCACAACCAAAGCAACTGATGTGACTTTGCAGATTGATCTCTGTAATAACAGTGTAGTGTAATTAGCAAACAGTAGCTCATAAATCAAAAATATCTATACTTTAGTCTCCACTTTAAGGTGCGCAAGGATAAATCATTTTCTATCTGAGTGTGTATGGAGATAAATTCTTTCAGTGGAGGTCCCCAAAGCATGCATTAAAGGGAGAGAAAAGAAAATCCTGAACAGTCAGAGAAAGAATGCAACCCTGCTTGACCCTGCTTCAGATCTCAAAAGCCTCAGACGTTGATCCATCATAGGTGACTGTTCCTTGCCTTCTATCATGGAAAGAGCAGATTGTGCTGAGGAGTTCTGGTAAATGGCCAACCTTTGCCAATAATTTGAGGAGGTCTTTTCTTTTGACAAGGTCAAAGGCGTTAGTCAGATCAATGAAAGCAATATAGAGGGGTCTCCCCTTTGTCCCCTACATTTTTCTCAGAATTGTCAGAATGAGAAGGTAACATTAATGATGAATCTACTAGCTTTGAAGCTGCATTGTGTGGGTAAACATGGTCAGCAAGGTTCTGCAGTCTTCTAAGCAGCACCCAAACAAGGATCTTTACAGCATTGTTTAGTAGTGAAATACCACAATAGTTGTTACAATCATTGCAGTAGCCTTTATGCTTGTACAGAGTAACTATATTGGCATGTTGCATATCTTGTGGTACTGTCCCTACTGTCCAGCTGTAAGAAAGTAAGCACAGGTTTCGCATACTTGATCACTTATGCAGGAATACTGTCTTTTCCCTTATCAATTGCTAGATTTTCTATGGCTTTACTTAGGTCCTCAACAGCTGGAATATCATCAAGCTCTTGGAGGACAGACTCTTAATAAAATTAAGAGCTGTCAGTAAAGTTACTTTCTCTTGAATAGAGTTAAAGATAATGTTCTATCTTCCCATCTGTTGCTTTCAATTTGTTATGACTCCTCCTGATGCTCTTTAATGGGACTGACTTCTTTGCATTTAGGCCTGCTGCCTTCTTGATTCCATCCTATATGTTTCTGATGCTTCCAGTGTCAAATGTGGCTTGTATTTCCTCCCAGTTGCAGCCAATAATCTGCACAGCAGATTGGCACAGCACCTTGAGCTTTGTAGAAGAGCACTCCTTGCTTTCTTCAGTTCCTCCAATGTTCCATCACATGCATTCTTTTTGTGATTTAACTTTGCAGTTTGTTTGGCCTTGATAGATGGACTCAATTCATGTGAGTATGCCTCAGACTAATCTGGGTTTCTTCTGACCTGCTTGTTGAATATAGTCAGCAGTGACATAGATTCTTTTTTTTAAAGGCTTTCCAGAAGGCAGTTCTGAAGCAGCCCCCTTAAAGACACTGACTTTTAGTTTATCAGCAAAATTTCACCATCCAGATTCCCTGCATGAACGGAGCTTTCAAACTTAAAGTTCACTGTCTCATTATTCTAATCATTTTATTTGGAGTCTTTACTTCATTTATTGCATAACATATATTGTCTAAAGTAAGTAATAAAAGACTCTGTAGAAACATGCCCTCATTAACTGTGCTCCTTAGAGGATGATTTTTTTTAAGTTTTTAGAAAAATATATTACATTGGCACCCATTGTAAGTGAACTTATTTTGGAAAAATCAAGTAGAAAAATACTATCTGGTATATCTCTGAAGAAAAATAAATGATCTCTGTTCTGATTTGATTAAAAAAAAATTTCATTATGATTGCTCTGACACTAAGTTCAGTAAAAACCTAACCTCTGAAAATTAGAAAATTAAGAGTAAATCGAAAAGAGTAAAATTAGGAGTAAAGAGCAAAGGTACCAATGTAACCTTAGCCCTTGTTCAGTACTGTTCAAAGGCAATATGTGTGTTAAAGAGTATTAGAGCATCACTCAAATAAAGTAGTTAAAGTTGTATGTATTTGAGCATTAACTGTATTTTCCAGTTTTAAAATGTCTGAGTTTTAGTGAACCCTGTTCTATAAAGACACAAATTATTACTGGTTAGCATTAACACTGCACTAATTATAGGGGGTTTTTAAATTAAATTTCTTCTTTTTTTACCCCACGCACTAACTGTGTACACTGCCTTGACATACACATGCCCGAGGTGAACGTGGATTTTAGAGAGCTTAGAAGGGTCTACTTTTAAGCAGAAAGGAGTTCTCAGAGTATTTTATAATAGCCCATTTATTTCAATAGGATGGTCTCTGCTGAATAGGACAACCTATGAAAATGAAGAGTGACAAAGCAATAGCTGTGAAGGAATGGACACTGTTCCATTAATTCCAAAGGACTTTGCATCTCTCTCCTGTTTAGTTTACCTGGTGTTCCTGAGAGGCTGTATTATGGATCAAGCAGTTTCTCAAACCAATCTTAGCACTGTGTACTTGTGTCTGTTCTCAGATCTTTGCACAAAGTAGGGCTGGCTCATATGGGGGCAAATAAAGTGTCTCAGCATTCATCCCTTTCAGGTTGGCAAGGACTCTCCCAATGGTGATTCACACAAGACAAGGAGAGGATGAGAGAACCTCAACAACCCAAAGCCTCCACAGCTGTCAGGTCACAGAAATGGCCAAAGAAGCTCTGACCCCATCTCAGAATGACAGTATTTCTTCAATTATGAAATAAAAATATAGGGGAGTAGGGGATCAGACACCATTAGAGGGACAAAAGCTTTGTCAGATCCATGCACACATATAAATGATAGGATGATATAGTTAGTCCCCCTGAGTGGAAAGGCCTAAGCCTTGATCCCAGTTTCCATACAAAGGAGAATGGAGAAGGGCTAAGACATCCAGAGGCTTGGTGTGAACCACTTTCTGGATCAAATATAAAGGGCAGACAGAGGGCTCAAATACACTCCCACGGTCAAGCCCCATTCTCTCCTTACAGCTCCTAAAACATTTATTGAGGAAAAAAAGGCTAAAATATTCTCACAGAATGAGCCCTGAAAACCCAGGCTCACATAAAGCGGGTGGGGAAAGGGTTTCTATCATGACTAATATCAATACCCCAGTACACATGTAGGATTTTAAACAACCGTAGAGAGGAAGCAGAATGTGAGGGTGACCTTTGTATCACTAACCTTCCCCTCCCCAACTCACCCTGCCATTTACACATCCCAGGGTCTTCAACTTCTAATCTCAGCTCATTCTCTATTATCTATCTCTATTTATTTCTTTCCCTGTAATTCTTTTCTCTCTGCCACAACCTGAAAGCCTTCTCTCTTCCTATTCCACTATCACTTAATTCTGTTTCTCCTCCCAGCAAGCATTCACACACATTTTTATTCCTTTGCATGCTTCCTGAATTTTCTACTTATACAGATTACATATTTTAAAAATAAATCTGCTTTGACAGAGGCAGATTATAACAAGATGCCTTCCAGTCCCAAATTCAGATTGATGCTGGCTGACTTCTTGGAATATTCTGTCTACTTCATGTCCCCTTAGGCCATCTAGCTCATGAGAAAACTGAAGGATAGAAAACATTTGGCTACAGAGCACACATATTTACAGTAAAATCCACTTGGCTAGTGATCATCAGAGTCACACCTGTGGTGATAGCCCTTTTTTTTCAATTTTGCTTCCCTCGAGGGGTAGTAAATAACATTCACTGCCATTGATTGGCTAGGGGGATTGAGACTTCATGTCTGATCAATTTGGAGTGGCTCATTCACAGATGCATAAGCCACTCCATGCCAAAAGAAACAAAAAGAAGATAAGAGAATAGAAATTTCTAGATATAGATATTTTAATCATGGAAAAATGTGGATTTTGGTTACTTTTTTAAATCTGAAAATTGGGGATTTTTTTTTAATCCGACAAAACCAGGATCCCTCATTATAACACATCATTGTGATATTCTCCATCATAATAGCCTAACTTACAAAGACTGAATCAATTCAGCCTTGGGCTTTTTGATTGCCTGTAGTCAGCCTAGAAGACTAACAATGACAAGCCTCCTGTTAGAATATGCATGCTCACATCTAAATGTTGATAGACAAATATACAGACTTTTTGCATGCAAAGCTAAAGTCTGTCATGTGTCTTTATTTATGTGCAGGAGTAGATTATAAGCTTAGTCATCAGAAAGGGACTTGCACAGAATGAAAGTGCCGAAATCACAGAAAGCTATCTAGATCAATCCTGCTTCTGTAGCCACATAGCATTTAAGTACTTAGAATAAGTATCAGCCTTCATTTTGATCTGAAAAGTTCCCTAAGCATCTACATTTAAACTTCTAAACATTTAGAAGCAATCTCATTTGAGTACCTACTTGCCTGATTTCTGCCAAAATTCTGTTGCGATCCAGATTATGGTTGAGAGTAACCTAAAATCCACTTAATATATGAAAACCAGAGAGCCTGCATGGACACTTTAAGTTGAGAACATGGATGGTGGGAATTATCTTTTCCAGATAACTTAATGAGTAGAAGCACTAAACTCAGGAATGGGGAGAGCTCTGTGCAAGACCAAATGAACAGCTCCCACTTGTCAACAAAAGACTCAACCAACCATTTTAGAGAATAACCTGACTGGGAATATCCTTCACTTGTCCTACTGAACTGGGTCAGGAGGGAGCCAACAGCAAAATATTCCTGGTGCCAGAAGGAACAAGAGTGAGCACAACTTTGTAGCCATATAATGACTTAAAAAACAAAACTAAACTTGGCTGACAACAGGGACCCAAATCTCTGAAGAGATAACCATTAGATTAGACTACAAAATCGTAGTTGGTAGCTTGGTGCAGGAGCACGTGGAGTTTAAAATGTCATTTTGTTGGGGTGGGGGTTAACATCTGCAAGCAGCCCACATTGCCAACATTGCACAACATCCTGTGGCACTCTTAAAAGCATTTTAAGGCACCCCAAAATTTTGAGGCATCCTGGCTGATCGACTGCTGGAGGCAACTAGTTCTTCCCATTCACTGTACAGGGATTCAACATGATTGTGTCCATCTGGATCATGGTCCTAGGGCAAAACACCCATGTTTAAGGGATTACAAAGTCTAACTGGATGTGCCTATGAGAACAATTTGAAACTTGCACTAATGTAACTAATAATATGTATATAAGAAAAGAGGATCATATACTGAAGGAGAAGTTTGGACATGACCTAACTTCCAGCTCAAAGGGGCAATTGAGATCATTCTATTCTGTGTTCCTTTATGTGGAAATATAGAGGAATTCATGCCCTAGGTGTGTCCTCAAAATATACTGCTAGCCAAAAGAATACAAAGCAAGTTCATGGAGACTACGGTTACTAAGAGCAGACAAGTACTCAAAGAAGACAGACCTACATATAGTCTACCAGAAAGTGAAATAACAAATTAGAGATGATAAACTCAAATCAGTCTCGTGCATGTGAACAGTAAATACCCAAAGGTCCCAACTGCTTTACCGCTTATTGCTGATCTTCATCTCCTTGACAATGGCTTTAATCTTCTCTCCTGAGGTAGTAAATGTTATTCTTTCCAACAACTGGAAATCTTCTGTATAGAATTCATTTTCATCTAAAGGGCCCAAGATCTTAAAAGAAAAAAATATCTACATTAATATCAGCTCTGAATTTCTAAATGTTTTTTCCTTAAGCAAAAATATGCAATCATTTTAATAATGCCTGCTATGAAAAACTCTATTCCATGTATCTGTGGATGTTATCATTTATGGAGTATCCATATTCTGAAATTCCAGTATCTAAAAATTTCTGAGTTGTGGTATACGCAGCTCTGTCTCTGGTAATATCTAGATCATATAGATATAACAACTTCAGCAAGTTCATTGTACCCTACATGTGAACTACTGTAACATATTTAAATGCAAACCTGTTGATCAAATACTTATATGCCAGAAAAAAATGATGTAAAAATATACCAATGAATTCCACAATATATGTACATAAAATCATGATTATAAATACATTATACAAAGAAAATAGTGAAATGTCAGTTATCACATCACAGCAGTAGGCAAAGTGAATGGACAAGAATATTTTCAAAAGATTAGTTAGAAGTGGAGGGCCCCAACCAAAAGCAACTGAAGTCAGTGGGAGCTTCATTATTTATCTGAACAAGCTTTGTCTGAAACTTGAATGCATTATAGCAATGTTTAAAGAAATACTAAAAAAGCATGCAAGACAAAAACAAACTGTGACGTTTGGGAGTCGCCCTCAATGATACCCCCCTGTGGGTCACCACTCTCCCCCGTCTCGCCTGCCATGACTTTGATGGAAATTAGTTATTTGAAGGAGATGTTCAGTGGAGATCTTAATCACTAGAGAGGACTCCTGCCGAGGGGTACTCATGACTGCGAGATTCGATGTTCCACGAGGCTCCGCCACCCCTACACCTCATCCACTCGCCAACCGGTCACATGCTGGTTTGATGGGGTCACGATGAAGGACCCAAGTCCGTTGGTCAACTAGGGCTTCTGGTCCCTCAGAAGAAATATTCCTCAGCCCCTGAGGGACTTCCTGGGGCTGAGCATTGATCCGGGCAAACCCTGGAGACAAATTCCTCTGGAGGACCCGGAGCTTTAATTGAAGGATTCAGCCTCTGGGCTGGGAAAGTGTTGCCTGCCAAGGAGACCACTTCCTGAGGAGCTGCAGCCCTCTCCGCATGCTGCCTGCCTGCTCCTCTTCTCTGTCCCCCGTCACAAAGCTTGCTGGGGCTTTTAAACTTTCCCACGGCGGCCGCAGTGGCCGCCGCAATTGGCTCCGCTGCTCCCCTTGCTGGGAACAGCCATCTTAAAGCGCAGCACGGCAGCGACTCGCGCGGCTGTAAAGGCGACGGCTGCTGCCGCCACCGTGTTCCTGATTCCGGTGCTGTTGACCCTCTGGGAGGTACGCAGGTCATCTTGGGGTCCCCTAGAGGGTCTGCCGGTCCCTGGCGACCCTCCTCCTTCTTCCCTGGTGTCGCTGCTGGCAGCACGTTGCCGTCACACAAACAAATAAATAAATGTCAGGTCTCTTCAAAATGTATGGGAGTTCTGCCACTAATTCCAATGAGAACAGAATTTTCTTTTGGGTCTTAATATTTTTATTCTTAAATGAAACATCAACAAGAATAAATAACTAAAGAAGAGAAAAAGAATTATGAAAAATAAAATATGACCCAAATGACCTGACCTATTGGCTCTGTTACATGGCTGCACTTTCAGCTTCTCAACTGCTTCTTGGTATTAGGGCTCAAGTTTGGAGCAGTTACACCTTAAGGCTAAAAACCTTCTTGGACTGCCCCCCCACCTACACAACTGTGATTTGCCACTAGAGGGCTGTTAAGAAGGGGCCTGAAAGGGAGCTACAGCTGTGAGTTACCACTAGAGGGCTGGTGAGCCAGGGCAGGCTTCTATCACTGCTCTAGGTTGGGGGATATGAGAGATGGGTGGTGGAGGGGGGAGTGGTAACAGGAATCTGGAGGGTGGACAGTTAATGGGATGGGGGTGGGTAATGAAATGGGAAGTGGACATGAAATAAGGTTGGGGAAGGGAGATGAAATGAAGGAAGTCAGCCACTAAAGGATAAAATAAAAAGAAGTTACAAAAAAAAGAGGGAAGTTGTGACAGAACACCCTTTAGGGTGTCTGTCACTTCAAGGGTTGGAGTAAGGAGCTGCCAGGTTGCTAACGAGAGTGTCTGTTTTAGAGAGCGGCCATTTGGGGAGAGCTCTGTTATAAGAGCAAAGCATTTTGAGATCAGCAAGCTCGGAGTAACATCACCCCGTGGAGCTCTTGCTCCAGGAATATCTCAGAGGTAAGGGTGAGACTATGGGGAAGAAGGAGACCTCATTGGTCCTGGGCATGACCTAAAAGTGCACCCTGCTGGGATAGGGAGGCCTGGTGGGACTGCCTGTGGCAAAGCAGCCCCACTTAAATACCAGGACTGATCACCTCCCCAGGGTAACGTGGGTCAGGGCACCTTAAGCCCAGCCCCCGCTTTTGGGCGTGTCACTAGGAGAGTTGGGGGGGGCAAACATGCTTTGTGAAGCACCTGAGCCTGTAGGGGTGCAAGAGCCCTGGTCCTGAGAGTGACAGGGTGGAATAGTGTGGCCAGTTAAGCTTAGGGATGAGCAGCTGAGTCCCAAGGGGATGTTGAAACCCAGACCCCAGTAGGAGGGGCAGTGTGTTTGCCCAAGGGGGTGGGAGTAAGGAATGACCTGGTGAAGGGCTAGGGCTGAGAGAGCCTGGAGTGGGGTGATTCAGCGGTCATCACCCAGATGAGGGTCAAAGCAAACCCAAAAGCCTGTGACAGCGCTGGCTGAAGACAGTAAGCAGTCACTGCCCAGATAAGGATCATGGAAGAGGCCCAAAAGGCTGGGCTAGGGCTGTCTAAATTATGAGTGGACAAGCCTGAGGATCTTTCTGGAGTAGGGCAGTGGGAGTGTGGTCTGGATAGGCACTGTGTGAGAGGCCATTGTGAGAGGGGGCAGTAAAAGAGAGGCCAAAGTACGGCGATATGTGAGTGGCCTTACAAGGGGCTATCTTCTACACAGCTGTACGCTGGAGCTGTTTATGTTTACAGCATGACACGAGTCAGGCATGGGACACGTGTAGGGATGGTAGGAGTGTGTACTGATCATCCATGGTCATCTGGATGCACAAAGGGCAGCCTCCCACATATTTGACTCATAATCATTTATCAACAAGGTGTGGCAGATGAGCAAGGCAGGCAGGTTGCCCAGAGACAAGATTGGGCCATAATAGCATCAGGCCTGGAAGCTACCTTTGTCACAGAAGTAAATTAAAGGAGGTGTCATGTTTTAATCAATTGGGATTTGGGATAGGGGTGTGGGACGTGCTGGGTGTGGAAGGAAGGCTAGGAGGTGGGAGCACGCAGAGAAGGCACTTTTTGGGGGAGCTACTGTCCCAGCCTTGGAAAGGAAGCCCCAGCTCATAAGGACCTAATTTGGGCCCCTACTTTGCTCCCCACCACGCTTAGATCCAACTCCTGGACCTGGCTGTGCCCTATAGCCTGGCTAGCTGGCATGTGCTCTGCAGACTGTTTGAATAAGGTTGCAGCCCTCCCACCCCAGGAGCAAGAGGGGAAGTTGGCTTGGTGTCAGAGAGTTCAGAGGGTGTAAAGTTTGTCCACATAAAATAGGAAGGTGGGGGAGGGGATATTGCATCCTATGATGCTGGAGGACTGCAACTTAGGTGGCTCACATCTGGGGAGTGGCCACATATTAATGACAACACAAGCAGGGATCAGAGATAATTGCAGTGGCGTAACTTTAAGCTGCCTAAAGTGTGGTTAAAAGTAGTTTCAGGTGTTCATGTGTGGAAAATCAAAGGGTTAAGAGCTCAAGAAGCCACTTAAAATTAATGTCTAAAAAGGTCCTATGTCCAATCCTTTGATATTTGTAACTAAATAAAGTTTTGGTTGATTTTTATTCCTGCTGACACTTCAGAGCTGAGGCAGTTATGAACAACTAGGCTACATCCCTTTTAGCCATGAGCAGGTATTACATTTGTGCCAGGAGGAAAGCTTTTCTTCCAGCAGATTTTCTGTGCTAACTCCAATTCTAGGCCTGAATTCCTCCCTGTACAAATCTATTAAAGACCCAAGAGATTTTTGTTCTTTTCAACAAAAGTTGTGCCATTACGTTTAAATATATACATATTAAATAACTTCTTAGTCACTAGTGAAAACCATTTGCACTAAATACAAGTTTCTTCCTACTGCCTTGGGAAATACTTAAAGATGCAAAAAATGTTAAAGCATTGTATTGTCCTGAAGGTTTAAATTTCTTCAGAAAAAATGTGGCTTTTGAGCAAAACCCTTCAGTAATTACCCACTGGGAGTCAATTTCAAAATTTGTTACCATTGGATCGCAATGTGTAAAACAACTGGGTTAATTTTAAACAATCCTCACATATGAATTTTGAGGAGCAGTTTCACTCAGAAAAATGACTTGGTAAAATGTATCTTTCAATGTATCATAGAAATACTGTCTTTGTTTAACTGAAGACAAAATTTGACTTCTGTAATTTACAGTCAAACTTTTCAAACATGGAGCTGAAGGTTAAATTTGGCTCAAAACTTGTTCTAATTATGATATAAGATGCAGGAAAAACTAGATTTATTGTCTGATTCTTGGTTTTTATAGGGTGAGCAACTAGGAAAAAAATCTTTTTATCTAAAAACATGAGTATTTTAAGAGATATTAAAATAACTGAGAGATTAACATAAAACTTCAGTGTCATTTTTAGTGTAAAATTGCAATTTGAAAAATAAGTAAACATTACCTTGTACAATGTTTAAAAGTCAGATCTTCCCTGAAAAATGACTAAAATCACATCTTTGTACTTAATATTTCAAACCTCCTTATGTGTTTGAGTATCATATCTGCTTACTTAAATGAAAAAAACTAATTTGAATTATTATATGGTATTTATTCCCATTAGCACAAGAAAGCTAAGTTATAGTTCTTTGCTTATATCACTGTGCTTTACTTATTTGGACCTGTACCATGACGAAGATAAAAGAGTGCACAAAAATAGCTAAGAGTATAAGTTAATTGTAGGATTACACAGGTGCAGTTGAGAACCTAATACAAGATGTAGAACATAGATTTCTGATGGAAGTGCATGAGGAGAAAAGTACCCAGCTGGAGTTTAGGAATATAAATTTGGCTTGTAGAGAGAGATATAAATTGTAGTTGTAAACTTACAACACCAGATGATGGATGTAATCAAGAGAAACCTACAAAGTCATTTTTACAACTGCACTTCAGACTACAATCACACTTTAGCAAAAGCCATTCTTGATTTTAAACTGTAATGCCACATACTGTAGTTTTGAAAAAGAAAGTGCAGCATTTTCTATAATACATGAACATTTTTTCAGGATAATATAATGAATAAGGAATACTTTTGTAGGTATATGCATTTCTCTCTCAAACAATAGAGAGAAGCTTGAATGGGATGTATTGGTTTTTAGAAAAGATTTTCTTGTTACATGCATAACATTGTATAAAAAAACAGACAGTTTCAGGATGAAAATATATTCTAAAATATTAGTTATGCTTCAAACATTAAACTATGTTTGGATTGAATGCTTAGGAATCAGATCCTAAGGTAGCTGTGATTTTTATGTTCAGGAATGCTATTCTTAGCTGATAGTTCACAGAACTGAGCTGAACTCGAAATTACTTTTCTGTTCCAAGCACAATTTTTGGAACTAAGATGTTTTGCTCATTCTCCAGCCATAAAGGAAAAAAGAATACAGTCAATATCAAGCTTTTTGAACCAGTACATAAGTACACACATACATATATTCAAAGTCAAAACTTAAAAAAAATAAAGTTGACTTCACTCTACACCATTTAAAAATACAGGCACTTAGCACTTACTCTACACACACAGTGATCATAAACATACTTTGCATTTTTACATGTACTCTGGGAGACTTGGAGGGGCGCGTTATTTAGTAAGTGCTTATAATTAAAAGAGCCCGAGCATCACGTGTATCAGCATCCCCCATGCCAAAAAATGGCAGCAGGGTGCTTTGAATTAAAGTTTATCAAACAAGCTTTAGTTCAAAGTGCTCCGCTATTTCTGTGCTCCAGCAGACAAAGTTGAGTCTAATCCAATGCTCTGAATTTCCAGCAGATTGGAGCCATCTCCTTGCATGTGTATAGGAGCCCATTATTTTTACCAAGCATAAAGATGCATCTTACCAGTAACTATGATTTGAGAGATTGCTCTGAAGAGTCACTTGCTCAAAGTGCCATAAAGAACTAGAACTAGAACTAGAACTTTCTAGATAGTTGTTCCCATTAGGGTTGACATGAGGACCCCTTTATGGTGCTAAACATTTGAGGTCCAAGACCATATACAGCCTCTGCTGGACCTCGCAGTTCCAGGACAAACTGTTGAAAAAGGCCAAGCACCAAATAAAAAGCATGATTATGCAAAAGCATGCCTCAAGGATCCAATTCATAATCTTTCTTTCCATTTTCAAGATTCTCTGAAGATCTCTATTCAACAGAAAAGGGTAAAGTGTAAAACCCACAGGGGTGATGGGCTTAGGATTTCCCAGTTCAATAACAACTGCAAAATTGCTTTGCAAATCTGGTATTAAAATCAAGATGTGAGGTCCATGTTGAGTACAGGCCCCTCTAGTTGTTCAGGTAAAGATGAAATGGGATCTCACGCATGATCCACAGAATTTCACTTTCTGTCATGCCACACGTACCTGGCAGGAGGTGTCACTATGGGATTGCACATCATTTCACATCATGGCTTACTGCTGGTGCTGGGGGAGCCCAGGATCACAATCCTGGACTCCCCCTGCAGTGGGAAGCAGAAAGCTTCTGAGGTTAATGAAACTCTTAGCTGCAGAAGCACATGATGCACCCCTGTGGCTGGAGACCCAGATCAGCTGATGAGGCTCCCAGCCACTGGGGTGCACCTGGCCACACATTCAATTAATGGTGTAATAGGAACCAGCCACAAAGTTAATACTTTTTGTAGAATAACTTTGTGACTTATTCCCTGTTTTGTGATGCTTTAATGTGTGGCTAGGTTACAACTTAAGATATGATTAACTGGTTAATCATGCTTTAAGTGTAATGTGTGGCAGAGGCCTAACTATAAGTACTGATCTCTATGCATCTGGCTAATAATTCCTCACAAAATCTATCTTCCTACAAAACAAGGAGGCAGCCTTAATCCAATTGTTGTGAGCCATAAAAACTTCTGGGTGTGCAGCAGCTAGTCCTCAGATAGGATATAAATCCATTTAGAGAATAGATAGGGTAGAAAAAAAATTACCTCTAGCTCCACCAGATAAATGAGTTTTGTAGGTAGAGAGAATATCAGATTGAGACAACGGCTTAGTGTTTCTGGATGAGTCAGCTCTGGACTGTTCCCATCCAAAGATGTGTGCAGGTATACTCAAGGTGGCTGATGTCATCAAGCATATCACTGGGAAGAACTGTGTGTGTTTTAAGATGTTTATAGAGTAAGGCTTAAATTTTGCGATAACGTTGTTGTATACAAATTTGACGATGGTAGAATATGAGATAATCTATTTTAATATTCATTGGTGAAATACAGGCTGCCCTTTCATCTTCTTGGCAAAAGCAAGAAACAGCACAGGATAGGGCTGTCAAATTTGTTGGGCCCCATGAGCTAGATCAAGACCACAGGACTTCTTATGGGCTGGATCTGGACTACAGAGCTTTCTGCAGGCGGAACACTGTGACCAGTGGTGGAGAAATAAATCCATGCACCCGCCACAGATGTTGTTTCAGCATAACTCCAGAACTCAGCTAGTTAATGCCATTGCCACTCCACAAAACCTTGATTTCATCAGCAGGTAAGGGAAAGGTCAAGCAACATTAGTAGCAGCAGGTTTCACTGGTAAACAACCCTGGTGTTGTAAAACTCTGAAAAAGTCTCATTCTGCATGATAAAATAGCTTGATACACCCCAGTTTAAATGTTTGCTTCCTTTTAAGTAGTGTGAGGTTTGGGAAAAGAGAACTGATACATAGATCATCTGGCTGAGATGAAAATTAGATAGGCATTTCAGGTAAGGCCTTCATGTCACCTGCCCTTATAGAGTACTTATAATTCTGCCATAAGGCTGTGGTTCTCTTATTTTCTAATATAAAGGCTATAGTTTCTAAAAAGCTGGTCATCATAAATAGGTGGTTTAAAGAACAAGCTCTGATGGGTTCAAAAGGAAGTCCATTCAATCCTGATAATATAATAATGTTTAGGGAGGGTGGAGATTCTCTGATTGATGGGAAGCCCTAAATTATTTTCAAGATATGGACAGATAAAGGTCAACTTGTCTTTACAAGAAAGATGCTTCGTTTCCAGACGTTTGGCGACTGGCACTGGGAAGAGTCCAAGGGAGAGAATGCTATATTGGTAATGAGACTTTCCCCCTGGGAACTTGAAGTATTTCCTGTGGGCTGTGTGGCTTGCAATATGGAAACGGGTATCTTGTTGTTATTAATGATATTTACCTATTATTGATGAGATTCAGCCACCCCTTGCCACTCATTTTCACAGACTTGAGCTAATCTCTGGATCCTTCACTGCACCTAGATTTTAGGTTGTAGCAGTACCTTTGGAGCACCTTTCACCCGCTCCATCTGGTGAGAAGGCTATGATCCTTTCACTCTTTCAATGGATCTGGCCATCAGCATCCATGTTTTCATAATCTTGACAGTAGACTAATATGATGCACTCTATGTGGGGCTGCCAGTGACGATGGTCTAGAACCAGTGAAGAACATGGCAAACCATCTTCAGATGGAAGTGGGTCACTAGCTCCATTGCTCCAGAGTCTGTGTTGGCTTTAAATATGCTTTCTGGGCACAATTCAAGGTTCTGGTTTTGAACTCCAAGGTCCTAAACAGTCTAACCCCTATATACTAACAGACCTTTTCCCTTATGTTCCATCATGATCGCTCAAGTCAGCCAAGAACATCCTTCCAGTATTACCTGTGCACCAAATTCATTTGGTGAAAACAAATGGAGGGTTGTTCACAATAGTCACTCCTCTTCTCTAACTCCCTCTCCTTTGTGGTCTGTGACAGACTGACCCTGGACATCTTCTAGAAGCATTCCAAAACCTTTTATTGGGGTTGGCCTTTAGCGGGGAGGGTTAAGTTTTGGGGCATTGTCTGGGGAATTTGTTCTATTACATATCATGTTAATATTTTGTATTTATAATTTAACTGGTTTAATACATTTCCCTCCCTCTCTTGGGAGGGGGCAAATAAATCAAATACATACATTCATTCATTATTTTCTAAACATACAGAAAAAAAGATATGTGAGTAAACCCCCAAAGTTGGAAATTTGTATACATTTATTTCACAGCCCCACATTGCAGAAAGGAATCCATGTTCAATATGCAAAGGTAAAGGCTGAGAGCACCTGTACCATAATGGTAGATGTCAGGGTCATCAGCACCAGGTACACGAATGTTAGTATTATGAGGTAACACTAGCTAAATACAAAGCACCATTTTATTCACAGATTTAGTTTTCCCAACATATCAGAGGGATGCAATTGAAAGTTACTAATTGAATAAGTAGCACAAAGCTATCTATGCCCCATTTTATGAGACACCACAAAAGATGACATAGGCATGTACTCATTCTTGGTCCAATTTTCCATCTCGTCCTTTTCAGATGAATGGACAGAAAAAGACACTGCCACTTTTTTTCTTCCTTTTGAACAAGTGAGCCCAAGAGCTCATGGTTAAACTGCAGCTTAAAGGAATACTCAGAGATGAAGCCCACCTAAACTTTGGTAAATCATGTGTTCTTGTGGTTCTCACTGTGTACTTTAGAAGAAATATTTTAAAGAGAACCTCTCTGGCTACCTGCATCTCTTTAGAAAAGATATAACAGTCTGCACCCTTTCTGTGGATGTGTACCTCTTCCAGACAAATAGGTACCTTGAATGATCATCATTAAGCTGCACCGTAACAGGAACAAATTTTGAATCCTAGGGACTATTAGTACTAGGAAGTCCTAAACACCAACAAACTTATTGTTTATTTTAAGTAGTCAGAAGGCACTAAAACAATAAGAAAAACTACAATACTTAACACTATCTACACTATGGGTGGGCAAATATGGCCCATGGGCTGAAGCTCACCTGCCAAGAGATTTTGTCTGGCTCATAGCAAGTCCCTCAGCCCTGCAAGCCCAGGTGTGTGTGGCTGGTCCGGCTGCCTTGGGCACATAGTGGGGCTGGGGTGGTACAGTGGCCAGAATCAGTTTTTGGCAAGCCTCTGTTGCAGGAGCTGCTTCTTGCTGCTGCTGCCTATCTTTGCTGCCACTGCTGGACCCACTGCTGCCAATCTCCATGACTGTCACTGTCTGAGCACTCCAGTCCATCTGCTCCAAACCCACCACTGAGGGTAGCAGATGGAATGGGTGAGTGAGGTCTCCATGGTGACCAACCCAGGACCCACATGGGCAGGATGCACAGCCAAGTGGGTGGAATGGGGCCATTCATGGGTGGGAATGGCAATCTGGCAGCAGGAAAAGTGGGCAGGGCTGAGATTTTGTGGTAGTGACAGTACTGAGCCAGGGCCTGAGGCAGACCCATGATCTCCTTCCCACACACCACTGTGATGGGCGCTGGTTCTGTGGCAGTGACATGTGGGGAGCGGATTATGGCTCTGCCCAGACCCAGGTCTCAGCCCTGACCCCAGCCCTGGCCCTGGCCCCAGCCCTGACTCTACACTATTACCATCCCAAGATCCCAATCCCAGCTTGGCCCTGGCTCTGCCCATTCATCCCACTTACAGATGCTGCTCCCCCCTACCTGTGGCCCCACCCCATCTGCCTGTCTGAATGCAAAACCCACACAGGTCCCTGCAGATCTTCATGGGGACCCTGGGATTGTGAGGTGGTGACAATGTGAGGCTGAAGCTCAGGCCCAGGGCTAAGCTGTGACCTGCTCCCTGCATGCCCCTGCCCTTGGAACCAGCACCCATTGTAGGGACATCCAAGGAGTGGATCGTGGCTTTGTTCCAGTCCCTGGCCCCATGTTGCCATCACTCCATGATCCCAATCCCAGCCCCAGCCTTGGCCCTGCCCATCCCACTCCCAGATGCTGCTTCCTGCCAGCCAGCCTCCCTATCCTATCTGCTCTGCCAAGCTCGGCAGAGCTATTCAGAGAATTTTGGTAGCTGTTGCGGGGGCATGCTGACCCAGTATGGCAGTTCATGGCAACTCACCAAAACTCCCCAACTGGCCCTCTGGTGGAAATAACTGCCCACCCCTGATCAGCGCCATTATACACGTCTACTTGTTTGTCTGTTTGTCTATGTTTGGGGTATACAAAAATGATTCAAGTAACACGGCGCTTTAAAGAAGTAGACCCATCCTTTTTTCCAGCAGACGCTGCTGATAACAAGAAAATGACAGACACATGGGCCCACTTTGCCTTTTATGTCTTCAGGGGGATGTAAAATGGGGTACATACATAGAATGGATGTACTCCAGAGAACACTCCCAGTTAGAAGAACGGGATCTTGTGTACATTTCAAAATTAAGGACAGAAGGTTGAAAGTTGGAACTGATTTTAGGAAGATCTCTGTCTTATTTAATAATGCAGTTGTCTCTTGCTTGTTTGCTGGGATTGCTAATGCTGAAATTGGTATCCTTTCTGAACCAACAAGGACAGGGTATCTTTATATTGTGCATGGTGGCAGAAACCCAGATAGAAAGCAAAGGACTTGGTAGTACAGGTGCTTAAAATCCCACTGGTTAAGATGATGCCTTGACTATTTTGTTCCTTTTCTCAAAGATTTTCTTTCTGGAAATTGCATGTCCTTAAGTATATAATGACTGTAACTAAAATTAATCTTACCACTACTGATAATCATAAGGAAAAGCATATATTTTCTCCGCACTAGATAAGTTGAGGAGAGTGAGACTACATTACACTTTTAATAGAAATTCAAGAGAACAGTCATACATAGAGAAAATGAAATATATTCTCTACTTACTCTCCCATTGCTTACAACAGCCATTTGTCCAGGAAGCAGTTTAAGAACCTCTTGACAGAACATCTTGTGGGTTTTAATTACATTCACTCCTAAAGTGTTGTATTTTTTCTCAAAAATATTGTCATCTATTTCCTAAAGCAGAAGTAACATTTAAGATAGCCTGATGCAACAAAAATGAAATACAATTATAGGCAGCAGAGATTTTTTTTCAAAATGTGTTTATCAAAATAAAATAATAGCGTCAAACTTCAACCCAACCATATGACCACTTGTATTGAGCCACAGCCACCCATGTACCAAATCTGTAGTTTTCTCCCCTTGAATACCAATGCAAAAGGTAAGAAATACTGAGCCTGAGATAGATACTTGTTTTCTATGGCTCAGCACATTCTCACATAAGGAATTATACTATCCTATTCTAAGGAAGTCTACTGTTCTGTTAAAATACTTGCACTCCTCTCCACTCTTTGGAAAAACATATTAAGTCACATTAAAAACTAGTAATTCTTAAAATGTTCGCTCAAAAGACCTTGACTCAAATGTGCATTTGGGTAAACAGCATGTGGTAATTCAGAGTTTAAACTCTGATTCTGCTGAGTTTACAATAATAGTATTTCCTACTAGACATAATTAATTTGGTGAGTAGAACTCTACTGAAATAAATTAATTAGAAATATACAGATTAAGCAGGTGTTTTAGACCAAATAAAATTAAACTAGCTTGATAACATTAGTTATAAAAATAACTAGACTTGTTTATTTTTATATTCCTTAGAGATATAATGTTATTAAAAGTATGTAAACTCTAGAATATATGTATTCCCATGAATGTTTGACTTTTTTAAAAAACTACTTAGATCAGATTATTGTATGTCACTATACTGTATTAAATATATTGATATCTGTAGGTAAAAAGAAGTTCATATTTTTCATTCCAAAGTTCCTGTTTGTTTGCTAAGGAAATTTTATATTGAAATTTGTTTTGTTGTCTTCCTTAAAATTAAAACTGCCATAACCTCCCATGGCAATATCTCCTACAGTTACTGGCACACCTCCAAGAATCTTCTCTACTCCAATATATACTGAATTCCTAAATAAGAAAGTGACATATCTTCAATCCCTCTTCATATCACTTTGCTAGCATACCCTTCCAAGCTCCGTCAACAAGACATATATATCAACCCAAATCTTCACATCTACAGCTGCCAAACCCTCCTAAATACTTCATAGGACAACACCTGCCAACTACATTTTTCTACTGCCAGCTCATAAAGTCTACCTTATGTTCTTAATTGGGAAAATGGATTATGAAGGTGAAAAATAACACTGCTCATTAATGAAACATCTCTGTACTGTCCCAAATAATTTTCTTATTGGTATTTAAAATACCAATCAACATCTCTTTGCCTAAAATTGTCCTATAGTTTCCAACTGTTACCCAGTAATTTAGATCAGCCATACGAATGAGTTTTCATTCTAAACTGATGACTATATTTCAAAACAATAGCATATTCACATATACTTATTTTCCCTGAGTTAGGTCTGTTTCTACAAAAACAAACAATTTAAAATGGTAGCTAGAAACTAACTACCTGAAGCTCTTATTAATTTTAGTTGTTTCTCTTCTTTAAGATTAGCACTGATAGTGGGGGAGTCCAGGAGAGATTCCTTTTATTTTAAAGAAACCTTACTGAGGGCTAAGGAACAAACCTTCCTAATGCACAGGATGACTAGCAAGTATGGCAGAAGACCAGCTTGGCTTAGCAGGGAACTGTTCAGTAATCTAAATCACAAAAAGGAAGCTTACTAGAAGAGGAAACTTGGACAAACGACTGGGGAGGAGTATAAGCGTACTGCTCAAGCATGCAGGGATGAAATTAGAAAGACTAGAGTGCAACTGGATTAGCAGCTAGCAAGGGACATGAAGAGTAACAAGAAGGGTTTCTACACATATGTTAGCAAGAAGAAGATCAGTAAAAGGGGGGTCCTCTAGTGAGTCCCTTGTGAATGGGGAGGCAACTTAGTGAGAGATGATGTGGAAAAGGCTGAAGCACTCAATGACTTTTTTACCTCACAGGGAAGGTCAGCTCCCAGACTACTGCACCTGACAGCACAGGTTGGGGAGGAGATGAGCAGCCAACTGTGGTGAAAGAGCAGGTTAGGGACTATTTACAACAAGTAAATGGACATGTACAACAAGTTTCTGGGGGTGACAAGATGCACCTGAGAGTGTTGCAGTAGTTGGCCAATGTGATTGCAGAGCTGCTGCCTACTATCCTTGAAAACTTATGGTGATTAGGAAAGGGCCCACACAATTGGAAAATACAAATATAATGCCCATCTCTAAGAAAGCGAAAGAAGAGAATCTGAGAAGTTAAAGACTGGTGAGCCTCAATTCAGTCCCTAGAAAAATCAGGGAGCTTGTCCTCAGAATATTCATTTCTAAGCACTTGAAGGAGAAGACTGTGATTAGGAAGAATCAGCATGGATTCGCCAAGGACAAGTCATGCCTAACCAACCTAATTCCCTTCTAGGACAAGATGGCTGGCTCTGCGGATGTGGGGAAAGCAGTGGATGTGGTATACCTTGACTTTAGCAAGATATTTGATACAGTCTCCCAAGACATTCTTACACGCAAACTAAAGAAGTATGGGATGAATTAATGGACTGTAAGGTAGACAGAAAACTGGCTGGATCATTGGGTTCAAAGGGTAGTAAATCAATTCCTTGACGTCTAGTTGGCAGTCAGTATCAAGTGGAGTGTCCTAATGGTTGGTTCTGTTGAGTCTCTTCAAAGAGACTTGAACCAAAAGTATAAGCATGTTGCAAAGAAGGCCAACAGCACCCTGGACTCCATTAATAGGACTGCTGCCAGCAGATCAAGGGAAGTGATTATTCCCCTCTATTTGGCACTGGCGAGGCCACACCTGGAGTTCTGTGTCCAGTTTTGGGTCCCCCATTACAGAAAGGATGTGGACAAATTGGAAAGAGTTCACCAGATAGCAAAAAAAGTGGTTACAGGGCTGAAGCAAAGGACTTATGTGGGGAAGCTGAGGGAATTGGGCTTATTTAAGTCTGAAGAAGAGAAGACTGAGGGGGGATTTAATAACAGCCTTTAACTAACATAGGAGTGTTTACAAAAGGGATGCTTAGTGGTGGCAGATGATAGAACAAGGAGCAATGGTCTCAAGTTGCAGCCAAGGACATTTAAGCTAGATATTAAGGGAAAAAAATTCTTACAAAGAGGAGGATAAAGTACTGGAACAGGCTTCCCAGAAATCTTGTGGAATCTCTATCCTTTGAGGTTTTTAAGACCTGAGCAGAGAAAGCCTTGGTTGGGATGATCTACTTGGGGATGGTCCCACTTTGAGCAGGTGGTTGGACTAGATTACCTCCTGAGGTCCCTTCCAACTCTAATTTTCTATGATTCTATTCAATACACTCAAAACATCACATTAAAAGCTGAAGTTTAGTAACCTTTAGACTAAGCTGCTAATCTCACCAGTTGTTAGTTATAAATCCAGTATTCAAAGAACTTCAAATTAAGAAATGGTTTTACAAAATAATCAACAGTAAGTGAAGCAATCTGTTTCTCAGTGACTTAACACCTACAGTGGCAAGCAAATTGCTATTATTACAATTGTTGTTTAGAGCGTGCAGAAACACAAATAATAAATATTCCTGTTTTTAATAGCAGTTTTTTCAAAGTACTAAAAGCTAGTCCAGCAATTGTACATATAAAATTATTTTAACAAAATAATTGCTAAAATCATTTATTTTGACACTGGGTGAAAATACATTTTTCCCAACAACCTCATTAAATAAACTATTTCTCAAAAGAAAAAGAAATGGCAAGTAGCTCATACAATCACCATCAAATGATTACTTATTTAATAAAATATTATTTACTCACCAGAACAAAGAATTCCTTAATTTTCATTCCTACAGCAAGGGCTTCTGCTGTCTCCTCCTTAACTAACTTGCTTAAAAAAATTCTTAAACTGCTGTTTTTCTGTGTTAGAAAAGCTGTCAAAATTCCCCTGGCAATAGCTGTGTTATCTTCAGTTATTTTTGACCCAGGGTTGTTCACAAGCCCAAGTCTTGTATGGCTGCTTGTTTTCTAGAAAGAAAATACATAATTACTATTTTAAAATTCCATCTATTTATACCTTAAGTATACATATTTGTCTTTTTGGACCTCTATGCACTAAAGTATCTTTAGATTGTTATACTTTTGTGAAAAATATATTATGTAAATTAAATGCAGTCAGCATGTATATTTAAATTTAAAAGGTACAACAATCTGCTAACATACCAATGTTTACTGTATAACAAATATTTTAACTAAACTTTTTTTTGGACTATGACTACTTTGATACTTTGATAACTCAATAGTGAGTAAAAGACGCATGCCATACGTCACTCACATAACTGAAAATTGGCTTAAAAAATCAATTTGAGCACAAAATAAACATGAGAAATTATATTTAATTATCCTTTTATTGCTTAGCATCAGAAATATCTGAATTCTGAATGCATTCTAAAGGAATTGATGATACACAAGAATATGAAGAAAAAGACTGAAAAAAATATTATTCCTTAGACTGGGACAAACAAGTATAGGTTGATTTTCTTGTCTCTTAAAATCAAAGAAAAGTACATGAAATTTGTTACCATAAAGGCTACAAAGCCAAGGGAGGAAATTAATGATGTTCAAATTTATCTTGAAGATAAATGGTAGCCTTTGAGTGAGGCTTTGTTAAAAATACTTTTTTATGCGATTATAAACTGAAAATGTGTTCCTTGCAAAGATTACCCTGTGATTTCCAAAAGAAAGTGCCCATATTACCATATTCCCCAATACTGGATTGAAGAAAACTTTATCCAGTCCTCTCCTGATGTCCCCTTGTGCCAGAAGCTGTGGGGAATAATATATAGGAGCTAAGCTACCTTTATAACCACTGAATATGCCACTTAGTACCACATTAATAAAACAAAGGGATTGGAACAAGGCAGTGAATCTGTCCCAAATAACTGATAATCATACTCTGACAATTGGAAATATGCTGTCTTCATTCTGCAAAAGTGGGATATCACAGAATTAAAAAGTAAAATTCCATCAGGCAGGAGACACCAACCAATGAAAATTTCATTTGATCAGGTGATCCAGCACACTCTCTGATTAATGTAGTCTAAATGAATTAATTGAGTTGGGCCCAACCGTCCAGCGCTGTGGGTCAGATTAGTGGCAGAGAGATGCTCCACAGCCCACAAGGGGTTGGCATATGGGGTCAGTCCATTGGTGTCATCCAGCATGCCCAGGTCTGGCCACACATCAGATTGATCTCATGCAACTGCATCCACCTATACACTGGACTGAACCTGCGCACCCAGATCTGGCTGTAGGCTGGACAAACCCTGTGCAGCTAGATGCAGCAGTGTGTTGTCGCAAAAGGACATTATCCAGCCCATGTGCCTCCCTATGGGTCCAGAAATATGGCAGCAGGGAAGTGGCAATTAACATTGCCACTGCTCCCTGGCTGCCAAATTTCTAGACCCCTAAGAAGCCCAGCAGACCAGATGACACAGCTCTGTGGGCCAGATTTGACCTGCCAGGGGTTGGGGGTCTTAAGACATTATTGATGCATTAAGGCGGATCTCAACAGGGGTCATATCCTAGGCTTATGTAATATTTCAAACCTTTTCAGAATAAAGAAATAAGCCACAGAAGGAAAAGGTCTACTAGGCCTATTCAAAAATCAAGCAGTCACCCAGGTATATTGAGCATTTCTCAAGGACTTGACTATTACTTTGCATCTTCAGCCTCAAGGAAATAAAGCTTTTAGAAGATCTGTTTAGCATTCTTTGAAATACTGAGAGGAAAGAGACTTCTCTATACCAACCAGCTCTATGACACTTGGCTTCCTAAATATAGAAATAGGACCAATGGCAAGAAGATCTCCTGCTTCATCATTGATTAGTAAATCTAGAAAGTTCCCCTTTTTAGATGTTAGCCTGTAGTCATCCAGTTCTCAAATTAGCTAACTTGAACTCAAACTTCTGCCATGCATAGTATTTTGTATGTGGTTGCTTTCTTGCTTGTTTTTAAAATATATTCCATGTGCTTGAGTTTTGGGATATTAGCTGTCTAGAACAAAATACCACACAATTTTCTGTTGCTCTTTTTTTCAAATCTCTTCATATTTCTGCTTCTGTAAGTTTTCTAGTCCCAAGGAACTGACTGACATTTTTGAGGTTTCCATCACTCTCCCAGGTATATACAAAAACATATATATTTTCTCAACTTCATCTGTCATTTACTTTCCTTCATTAGCCCTCTTGGGGTTTCTTTTGCTGTGATTGCAAATAAGGGTAACAGGGATAAATGTTTTTTTTTCTGTTGCAGTCCATAAACTAGCTAACAACACATTCGCTGATTGTCTTTGTTAGAATAAATGTTGACCATATGTGAATCTATCAATCTATCTAGATAGACATAAAATGTTCTTTATTTCAGTCCCTCAATCCATCTGGCTAATTCTCTGGTTAGCTTTTGGACTAAGGATTGTAAAAATTAGAAGCAGTAGCAGTATTTCTAACTCTGAAAATATATGTTACATTTTTTCCACTGACAATTATGTGAGGTGGTTTTCAAAGATAAACTACCTAATTTTGTGTAAGTGAAATGATTTGTTCTCCTTTCTTAAATAATCAAGAAAGTTTTGAAGTACTGGAAGAACACACCATTTCAGAAGCTTGAAAGGAAGATGGCTCCATCAATATTTTCTTCCATACTCTGTCAACCACATTTGCCTTTAATGTCATATGGCATTTACTTGTGGTCTTTGAAATTCTGAAGAACTGAATATAAATGCAGAAAACTCTCGTTATGCTCCTACTTTCATATCTGATCTAATGTACTCCACTGACTCTATACCAATGATTCTCAACCAGGGTCAATAAGATCCTTTGAAGGAGTTACACAATATTAGTAAAGGGGCTCAAATACCTATGTATGATTCACACAGTAAACCCAGAGATTTCACATAGGAATTCATTCTGACCTGTTGTGGTCTTTCTGAGTTCTTTGCAATAGAATAATTACTCTATTATATTTTCACAGACAAAAATGAGCAACAGCTAAGAGCTGGCATTTTCTGAGGGGTGCTTTGAGTCTAAGGAAATGGAGAACCATTGTTGTATATAATATCTGCATTAGCTATCAGAGCACACACTAGATTCTTTTCCAGTAGGAATGACTAGAAACTCACCAGGTGTTTCAAAGCATTTGAAAGCAGTCGTCTCCCAGCTGGCTTGTCAAAATCAGCAATAATCCAAATAGTAACTGCATATATTACATCTTCATCTGAAAAAGAGATGGCCAATAGTGACAACTTGCTAATCTTTCTATGTAGTTTATGATTAATGCAATTATGCGATTTATTAAATTAACACAGGTATGATTTATGCAAATTCCATTTTGATTTTAAGATTGGGCTTTGCCTTCCCAGTATCTTTTATCCCAGCATCTTTGACTAAGACTGCATATGTACGCTCAAATCATCCAGAACAAGTCTCCCAGTCTTGTTTTTCTAAGAGAAAAGGCTTGCACAGAATGACCTATACAGAAGTTCAAGCAGAGATGCAAAGAGCCTGCAGTGGGGACACTGGGAAAACAGGGGCCCTAGAGCATGCTAGTATAGCCTAGGGTGGAGGGTGGGAAGGTCAGTGAATAGGTACAGGGATCAGCAGGGTCAGGGAAGGTGGGGGGGAAGGCAGGGATCTGTGCCTGTCCCATGCACAGAATCCTCCAGCCCTCCCCTCCCCATGCTGTGTTCCAGCCCAGCTCTTGCTGGGCATGGAGAATGCTTCCCAGAATCCAAATGCTGCAGGGACTCTCCCTGGAGAAACTGACCCTCTCTCTCCAAGCCCTACAATTACTAAGAGATGCTAACACAGACTAGAAATACAGGATAGTTAACTTAAGTGCTGTACCACTGATAAAGAATTGTCTTAGACATGGGATATAAAATAGGTCTGTGTGAAACTTCAAGCATTGATTCGATTCAGAGGAAATTTGACCTGATTCGGTGGCTGAAGCTCTGTTTAGAATCAAATCAAGAGACCCATTAATCTCTCTGAATCGAATCAGAAGCCACCAATACAATTTGGCGAGACTCAATGATTTGGATATAGACATAGCTTTATATGTTTTTTCTGCATACCTCAAGGTACCAGGCAGCTTGTGAATGCTGAGATGGTGGGGCAGATGGAGTGTCCCATGGGAATGTGTGTGGCTATGGCCAAACCGTTGATTCTCTGAATCAGAACTGAATCTTCAGATTTGGATTTGGCCTAATCGAATTAGAACAGTGATCCAAATCAGTGAATCAAATCACTGTTCCCCGAATCAGTGAATAAATACAGTTCATTTTTCATACCCCTAAATGAGTTGTGAGGGGCCAGTCCACAGGCTGGATTGACCACACAGACTGGCCCCATGTGCTCAATCCAGCATGCATAGCTGGTCCAGTGGGAGCACTGTGGGCAGCACATGCTGTAAACTAGGCCTGTGAGCTGTCTGTAGTGCATGGGGCTGAGGCATGGGACTCATGCATGTTTCATGTGGGTCAGTCTGGATCACACTGCATGAGGCATGTGGGTCCAATCTGAGAACAATGGGCAGCATCATGAACTAGATGACAGAGCTCTGTGGGCCAGACCTGACCTGTGGGCCATATCTTCGACACCCCTGCCCTAGACAAGAAGTTAGTTCCCATTTAAAAATAGTGTATGAATGCTGACCAGGTTCCAGAGACTTAACGAACCTGGGAGTACTCAAGAAGAGCTGTTTTTCATCAGCCCCAGTTAAAGAAGATTATTCTAAAAGAGATTAGTGTTGATGATGACTGTCACAGGGGAAGAAGTCCAAAGGGAACTCCAGAGCTCCCAGAAGGAGCTACGGAGGTAGAAATGGGCAGCAAAGTGAAAAGAAAAGAAAAAAAAAAAATGTCAGTTACTTACTGTAGGAGCCATGGGATCGCCGGAGAAGCCCGCGCGCAGCCAGGGTGAAGACTCAAATCACCTGTGGACAGCGGATGACGTCAATGGAGACTGACGGCCGATAAAAGGGATGGCCACGGCCTGGAACAGGGAAGACACGTGGCTGCCAGGAGTAGGCTGCGCCAGAGGCGGCTGGAGGCGCGGAACGCCGGAGCTGACTGCTGGCACGTGCCTCGGGCAGGTGAGAGAGCCTGGAGTGCGCAAAACACCGGAATCGGCTGCCGGTGCATGCCCCGGGTAGGGGAGAGAGCCCGGAGGGCGTGGGGCCCAGGGACCAATGGTCGGCGTGCCAGCCCAGGGAGAAGAAGAGCCCAGAGAGAGATGGGTGCTGGAGGACAGCACGGCTGTGACGGGTGAGCCGGGGAAAAGCTGGGAACGAGCCGCGGATGCGAAGAGGGATCCGTGGCCCGGAGAAGACCCAGAAAGAGGACTGCGGCCAGAAGCAGATCCAGGTGGGAGAGGGAAGCCCTGGGGTGACCTGGAGATAGGACATCCAGACCGGGTGGACCCAGAGAGAGGTATCCACAGCGGGGAGAACCTGGAGAGGGTGTCACTCCCAGGGGCGCAAGACAAGGAGTGGTGGGTAGTCAGCCCAGAGAGTGAGGGCTAGCAAGCTGAGTCGCAGGTAGCGGCTGGGTTGAGGGGCCAAGACCTTGTCAGGTGACTAGCAGTGTTTAAGCCTAGTAGGATTCCTTTGTTTGTGTTACCCTGGGTTAGAAGGGGCTGCGGCGCGGGGGTAGTTAGAGTAAGGAAAGCATTAATCGGTGGCATGCCAGAGAGGACAACGACGGGAGCATCAAGAACTGCCGGGCAGGGTAAGAGCAAGGTGTGAGGGGTGGAGAAGCCTCGCAGAAAATGGAAGCTCCACCCACTGGAAGACCAAAGTCATGGCAGGTGAGAAAGGGGCAGACCCCGGCACGGAGAGAGACCTGCTCCAAGGCTACCTGCAATGGCCAGCCGGATATCTGCAAACCCTCGGGGCAAGGAAGCCTGGGGCAAGATGTTCGACGCCCGGCGGCTACAATGACATTTGTATCCAGATAGTGGAATAAAGGAAATGTATCATCAATAAAACAAAAAATATTGGAAACATCAATTTTTGTTAAATAAAATTTACGTATTAAATAAATGTCTGATGACATAGTGGTACACATTACTGCTGCCATGGAACTGCATTGCTGATGGTTTCTGCTGCAAACTTGCTTAAAATTCTAACTGATATTTTGTCACCTTGATCAATTCCTTTCAACTGGAACATGAAAATGCTCCTACATGTAACAAAAGTCTCCCTTGTGTTAAAAATATTTTAAAAGTACTGACAAAAAGCTGCATAACCCTTACTCAGGGATGAAGTGTGCAGGTGAGTGTTAATCGATAACATGTATCTTTAGAAAATGTCAAATGATTTTCTCTCTCCAAAGACATGTGATCTCCAAATATAGAAACTAACATGGTTAGACAGGAAAAATGCTAAAGAGGATTATGCTAAAGATAGACAAAAAGAAGATGATATAAAGTCAATACTCTTCAGAATTATATGTATAAATTATAAATAATCACAATAAATTAATTGTAAATACAATATTAAAAGTATAAATGTATTAATACAAAACTGAAACATGTTCAAGACCCGCAGATACTGGGATGATGATAAATTTTAAATACGTTATGTTGCAGTTAATATTTGGTTTAAAACTGAATTTTGTACCATCTCTAAAATCTTTAAGAACAGCCAGCCCAGCATAACAATTGAGGCTTTCTACAAAATAGCAAAAGCAATCTAGCCCTTCTGCATCAACCTGTGGAAAAACTGGAATGATATGCAGCCAGCTGCTTGCCTGAAAGCATAGGCAGATAGAGAGTCTTGAAAATGGGCATGAAAGTTGTGTAGTACATCATCATCACATAACATAACACATATTTTTCTCCAATTTAAAAATCAGCTAAAAGCTTTGCAATGTGCTAGGAGCCTAAAGCTATATTGTTCAGTTTAAGATCCAAGGAAAAACAAATATAACTGAGTTTGGAGGGGTCTGGCTGACAGCTCCAGAGTGAGATAAGCACCTAGTGCCAGGGATGTACAGCTGTTATTTCCTAGCCTGGCTACAGACAGAACTGATCCCTGACCCTCAACATGTGGGTTCCCCCATGTATTCTACCATGGCTCCCAAGTACCCCCCAGTGCCTTTGCCACCTAAAATGCTCCCTGACTCCACACTATTCCCTGTTAACCTACATATCGCCTGTGCACAGCCCCACTCCATTGTGTCCTAAGCCCCCAAAGACCCCACCATCTCCTTCACACCCCACTGAGTCCTGTCTAGCCACCTCACTGCTCCCATGAACCCATTACACCCCACACAGAACTCATCCCTATCATACTTCAGATCGTCTGATCCTTCACCATCCACCTTCACACCCCAGTGAGCCCTCCCATGCCTCTCTGAGGGCTCTAACCTCACTACAGTGTCTCACACTCTGAGTCCCCCCAATCTCTATTGCTCCCTAACCCCAAACCTCCACCACACCACCTTAAGGCCCAAACCCCATCTGACCCTCACCCTCCCACTCCAAAAAATGCCCCAGCCCCTCCTCAGCCCACGCTGCTCTACCCCATAGGCTCCCTACCTGCCAAAGGCCCTTGATCCTTATGGCCTCCTAAGAGCCCCTCCCCTTCATAATCCCTCCCAAACAGTTCCCATCACCCCACACAGGACCTACTTGGGGCTATTACTGCCCCTTCTCCCTCTGCTGCCCTGCCTCTCCACAGCATGTCCATAGTTGGCCTCCCTCCTTAACACACAAAAACAAACAGTTGGGAGGACTCTCTTCAGCTACCCGTAGTGCCTCTACCCAGAGAGACAACCCTTCTGGATCTACCCATGCCTAGCTTTATGCAACCCTTGTCCTACTGGTTCAACTACCCACCACTTCCATTGACTGCTGAATAATCCAGAAAAAGGTCATTACAGTAGCTGGCTTTTTTACCTCACTTCTGCAACTTCCTCCTGCCTCTGATTGAAGGCCACTTGCTTTCAATGCTACCACTCCCCTCCCTGTCTTTGATTTGTGTGGGTTTAGTCCCTTAGGAACAAAGCCACCCTGCATAGGTTCCTAAGTAGCTTTACTGGACACACTGTAGATAACAGACAAATAAATGGTAGAGAAAAGAAGAACTTGATTAGTGGAAGATCAGTGTCATTAACACCTATAGAGTAAAGAGATTATCAGGAGCCAATAAATAATAGTGAACCATGCAGTCAATTAATTCCCTCAGCTCCTTCTGAATGGCAGTGCGGGTGTCTCTGCCAGGCAGTTTGTTTTAAACTCTGAATGGAGTTGTCGCAGAGCACTGAGGTGCCCTGCTCCTACAGAGGAGAAACTGCTAGAGAAAAAGCCCTAGCAGTGAATAAGGAGCCCAGCTGTTGGTTGCCAGGGCAACAGGAGTCAGCGAATGACCCACACCTGCCAGTGGTCAGCTGGCTGTAAGGGGCAGGGCCTGGCTCTTATAAAGCCCAGGAGCTGAGGCCAGGGCGATGCCCGGCCAGTAGCCAAAGAGGTAGGAGCTCCTAAGCCAGGATGTGAGAAGAAGCCTGACTGCAGGTATGGCTTAAGCTGAGTAAAGGATGGCAGCTATAAGATGTCTGAGCAACATGGTTTTAGCCAGGAGGCTTTAAGTTATGTTACAGCCTAAGGGCTTGTGTTTTGCTTTGTTGTTCTTACACCGGTGGTTTGGGTGAGGCTATCAGGGGATGGAGGAGGCCTCATAGGGAACCCACGGCAGCGTGGGGACCCCAGTGCCAGTGAGGGTGCAGCATACGGGGTGCATAGGCCCCAACCCCAGAGAGGGGGCACTACTGAGAAGCCCCAGTGCAGGCATGGCAAGCCCCAGAGAGGGGGCGCTATTGAGAAGCCCCAGTGTGGGCATGGCGAGCCCCAGAGAGGGGGCGCTATTGAGAAGCCCCAGTGCGGGCATGGTGAGCACCTGAGGAAGGGCATAGCACTGTGGTGAACCCTGAGGAAGGGCATAGTGGTGTGGTGAGTCCCGGAGAAAGGGGGTAGCAGTGTGGTGGCTCTGAGAGACGGGGGAGCTTTACCGAGAAGGTCCAGTGTAGGCACAGAGAGCCCCAGGAGAGGGGCAGCATTCCTGAGAAGGCCCCAGAGAAGGGGGCAGCACTTAAGAAGGCCCGAGGAGAGGGCAGCAGTACTGAGGAGCCCCAGAGAAGGGGGCAATATTATTGAAAGGGACAGCATTGTGGAGAAGGCCCTGGAGAGAAGGGTGGCATTATTGTGAAGGCCCCAGAGAGAGGGTAGAGCTGCAGAGGATCCCTGAAAGAGGGCAGCGCTACAGAGAAGACCCCAGAGAGGGCGCGTGTATATTTGACAGACCGTCTATTCCAACTGTGAGGCTTGGGGTGTGGCATAAGGGATGGTTGGAGCCACGCATAGTCCATAAAGCTAGGGTGCCCCAAAGCACCCATTTGCAGGACAAGACCCACAAGGGGCCTGGGAGTCCACGGAGACAGAAGTCACAATGAAGCACGTCCAAGAAGACGTAAGGCAGCCTCCCAAACTTATCTAAACAGCAAAGACGTGGCAGGTGAGAATCGGAGGGTGCCCTTGGGCCGATTTGGCACGGAGGTAGGGGGCCGTAAGGAAATCATGGCCCTCCTGTAGGACCCTGCCTGTGACAGGAGCCAAAAATTGAAAGGGAGTGTAATTGCACACCACACTTCCTGAGCCACCCTGTCTAAGAAGAAGAGTGTATTTCCTAACTGGTGAATAATGTTTGAATGTATTGGCATAACTGTAGGAGGATATGATCTATTCGCACTGCTTTACTACTAGTTAACTTTGAAATGACCCCCAGGTTTAAATTTATTGTGGCTGAACTGGACAACCTCATTATCTAAGCTTAAGATGTAAATAACAGAACTGTAGAATGAAGTAACAAAGAAACTTTTTACTTTGGGGAGCTGAATCAATCAGTTCTACTGCCCATGATGACTTGTGACTGTATTATAAAATATTCTATTACTCCAGTTCATTGTTCTAACAATTTTGAATCTAAGTTTTAGCAACATCAGAGTTATTCAGGCAGACTCACAATCCCAAAAGCCTTTGGTTGTTGTGGTAAACCAAAAAAAAAAAAAAAAGAGTATCAGGTATCACACACACAGATTTATATTAGGCTAGCGGGTCAAACGTACAGCCCCTAGGCTAAATACTGAACCAATTCCTCTGTCCTGCAGGGCTCCCAGTTGCCCCAGGAATTCAAGGGTGGAGCAGGGCCTGCCAGAGAATTCAGGGCAATGGGGACCTAATGGGAATAGCCTTTGGTAGCAAGGGGGCAAGGTTGTGTGAGCTGTGTCAACACAGTGCTGCTTGCTACACTGCCAATCACCCTGCTGCTGCTGGATTCAATCTGGCCCATGAAAGCCGCACAAGCTAGTTCTGACCTCTGGGATGGAGTGAGTCTGACACCTTGTTTTAAACCAATCTTCTTATATATATTCACTTTGACCAATGCTAACTTTTCCTTTTATCCTAAGTTTCCAGAAAAATGCTAACTTGTACAAATATTTTTTTTTGGCGTCACTGAAGGCAAACTATTACATGGTTAAAAGACTGAACAAAAAAGATTACCCTTCCTTGTTAAATACTTCATGTTCTCAGAAATTACAGCACTCTTATCTTGTGAGTCCAAAAAGGAGAAAGTTGAAAAATCTTCTGTGTCAACAGGAACTGCAAAATTTAAAATACAATTTATTACAAATAAGAACTGAAAAAAAACCCATGACAACAGCAAGCAAGTAAAATACTTACCTGAAGTGGAAATGAAATGTATATATCTTCTTTCAGTACTAAAAATGGTGGGGTTTATACGGGAAATTACATTATGTTGTTCCATGAGGAAATCCACTGTGTCCATTTGATCATTTAACAAACCCTGTAGCAAAGTAAAAAAAAAAAATGTCAATTCTCTATAATCCCTATTTATTAAAAAAATTAAGATAAGCATACCCTAAGTAGTTAAATTCATGTGTTTCAATTTAATTTTAAAAATGTATATATTAAGTTTAGGAATGGTCAAACTGAAAGAAATATTTAAATACTATACGACAGAGATTTTAATATCTCGGGTCCAAATTTTCTTACATGTGTACTTTTTGCCTGAAAATATTCCAAAGATTAGCATCTGCTTGATCAAACTTTAATGTCTGCATAATCAAAATATACTAAGTTTCAAATACATAATTGCAAATTAAGGCAAGGATGTTATTTCAACTTTCATAACATTAATTTCAAGCCACAACATTATAAAAAATACAGAGTGTAAGTATGACTAAAACAACCTACTGCCAAGTATTTCACCTTACTCTTTTTCAGAAATGCTAAGCATACCATGAAAACAGCCCTCTGAAAGAACCCAGTGGCATCAATGATCTTCTGGAGAATAATTGTCTCTAACTCTGCAGCATTCATCTCTTCACTGTTAAAGGGCACACCATTAAACAGAGCTTGAGGCAATGGACCCAGGCCAATCTTCTTATAAAAGGTTGCTCCTGCCTATTTATATCAGGAATATCATGGAGTTAAACAGAATGTGGCTGACTGCAGTAAGAAATAAACTAATATCAAGAGACAAAAAATGCTAATGTCTAAGTACTGTATGCTCAAGTCCATTTTTGTGAGTAGTAGGGAGCAAACTGAAATTCCAATTCTATTAGAATGTCTCAGAAAGTAGCTTGGAAAGCAAACAATTAAACAGCATGTGAAGCATACTTTATCACAAAGAACAAAAACTTCTGTAAATCCATATAAAGATTATTTTTAAATCTTTGATTATATACCATGTCGTAGCATTCTTGCTAAGAGCTATTATTTACCGTGCATTATTTGAAGAATATTAAGCACATAATGAATAAGTAAATAATGCATATTTTACAGATTAAATGTGGTTGAAAATACATGGGTGAAAATAATGCTCCTATGGATTCCTGAAGAAAAATATCTACATTATAGTAGAAGAAAATAACCCTTTCCATTAGTTTTGTTAAAATGCAGTATTTTTTTTTTCCTTTCCTTTAACTGTCTCAATCATAAACAGGAACATCTGCTGTGCCTTTCTTTTACTCTCAGGTTGGCCTCTCAAAATTATGTCATGAGATATATATTTCATCTCATTACAAGAAGGTTTAAAAAATTCCTTGATAATCTTTCCAGCGGGCTTACATTCCACTCAGACACAAGATAATAACTGTACGCTTCTGCCTTCTCTACTTTCTGCCATGAAGAATTGCAATTCTGAATCAGAATGTTTGTACCCACCAGTTCTGTTTTCATTCAAGAAAATATGATTTACCTAGAAGTTAGGATTTGTTCCTTATTGAGAGTGCTTGAGTAAACTAGCATCTAATACAAGTGATGCTTAACAAATGAACTTGTCAATGGATATCTACCATAGTTATAGCTGTATACTTACTAGTAGTCAATACTAACAAGGGCAATGATCAAAAAAGACATTCCCAATATTGCAACATCTGAAAAATTTGACTCAGCAAATATTGCACTCAACTGATTTAAGTTTTAGAAACCTTTCTCATCTTACCTGAAAAACAAAGTCTTACCACTCTGCAAACATACCTTCCTTCCCTCATCATATTCAGAATGAATACCCAGTATACTTGGAACATTAGCACGAGGAAATTCATTTCTAAGAACATTTTTCACATGATTCACAGTGAGAAAATCTCCCTCTTTCACTTCATGAAACATCTACAAAAATGTTAAAACAGGTACAAGTCAAAGCTATTTTAGCTACACAAAAAATGCTGTCTTAATAATTTATTGTTATTATGTATGTTGCTTACAAACAGATTATACACAGGATTTCCCATCAGAACACTTGTTTAAGTAATGTTTAACACTTGTCTAAGTAATGACCCTGTTTGGTCAGGGATCACTGTCTGACATTGCAGATGAAATACACTAAGTACAGATGTTCAAAAATTTGAGGTGGAATTGATCAAAATTACACAGGTTTCTATAAGCAGTGCAGGCAGGTTAGTTCAGGAGTGAACAGAACATGTTTACCCCTTTGGTGAGGAAGGCACTCAGGCTCCCTACACTGGCCAAGGCCAGCAAGTTGTGGGTGCTTCTACATGCCTTCCAGGAGGCTCCCCCGGCTGTTGGAGACTACCAAGCACAGCTGAGCAGTTGGGACATCCCTGATTGGCTGCCAGGCATCAGCAAGCATTGCCCTCAGCCCCTATCAGTGTCAGCCACAGATATCAGTCAGCTGCAGACAGGCAACTGAGGCAACCATGCTTGCGTATCCCCTGCAGCCTGATTGTGCTCCCTGGGGCTGAGGCATGGGAGTCTCTGGGTGAGCTCCTGCACTCCACCCAGGGATCCCCATTCCCCTGCGAACAGGGACAGCCTCAGGGAGCATGACTAAGCTGCAGGGGGTGGCTGAGAACGCCTCTCCTTGCTGCTGCATCATCATCTGCCACTGTGCTGACTCAGCTCTGTGAGAGCTTGGGGGTGGAGGCTGGGTCAACTGGGGGCTTCACCAGAGCAGCAGAACACAGAGGGAGTGCTAATGCACCTCTCTTCCCTGCTGCTGAATTCAACGTGAGGAAGGGGAAAAGATGAATCACTCCAGCACTCACACACTGGGCTCCAGAGCTGCATGAAATCAGAAGTTCTGGACAGACCTTGCACCAACCAAATGGTGAGCTCATAATTTACAACACATGCAGAGCTCCGGCATAAGCTCTGCTGGGACGCCAATGAGTTCAAAAAGCTTGCTGTGCATGTGGTGTAGAGCCAAAAGGTAGAGTATGACCATGTACCCTTCTGGATCCACCCCTGCCTGTGGCCATAACTTTCTCAGGCTTATGATGCAAAAATGTGTGTCTAGTTATACTTAGTGTTCTTTTCTTTTCATAATATGGAATAAAGTACACTGAAAAATATACCCATTTTTACTATTATTTTCATAAATTCTGAAGATTTTGTGATCATGCCATGGATAACAAAACTTCCTAATAACCAAGGATCCTGGTTTTCTCTAACTAAAAATAAAAAATAATCCCCAATTTGCAGATTTAAAAAAGTAACCCAAAATCCACATTTTTCCATGTTCAAAATGAAACACAACTAATATACAGATATATATCTATAGTGGTGTTTCATTCTGAACATGGAAAAATGTGAATTTTGGGTTACTTTTTCCATCTGAAAAGTGGGAATTTTTTTAAATCAGAGAAAACAAGGGCCCCTGCTAATAACTACACTGTATATTCCCCTACATTCCTTAAGCTCTTTGGACCTCTATTTTTATCTTAAAGCAGTCTTACAGTTTCTCGTTTCTGTCCTTTTTTCTCTCTCAGGTATTATATTCCCTTAAGTTTCTAGGTTCTAAAATGAAATAGTGCAAGTGAAAGTAAGAAAAAACATATAATATTAAACATTGTTACAAAATGATTGTATCTATCTGCGCCCTGTTCTTTGGATCTATTTTAAAATTACTTATTTTACAGAATCATCAGAGATCTTTCACTTTAATTTAAACATTTACCCTTTCTAGTCTATACAGCTCCCTACTGAAGTTCACTTCTTTAATATAAGAAATTTAACTTATTCCCTAACATGTAAGCCTGAAAGACTTCTGAAGATCTCCAGAGCCATGAATAGGGTGAAGCATGCTAGACAAAAATGCAGGTAATGAAACTGTCTTAGCTAGTCTCCCCCATTCTCTACTGCACTGGATGGCTACAGAAGTTGTTCAAAGCAGAAATAAATACACAATTTAAGATATTGTTATTCCAACCTGTACAGAAACAAAGGCAAAAAGCAGGCAAAAAAGGCCATATTAAAAAATCCAGAATGGATTCCATATTAAAATATTAATATCTAAAGAATAAGTGTCTACCTTCTTCTACCTTCTTGAACAAAACTCATAGATAGTCAATACAACTCAAATGCGTTTGTGTGGGGAGAAGGAAAATGGTTCAGTAAATCATTCAGTATATGCAAGTTTTAAACAATCTTGTTTTAAGTGTAAGAAGCTGTATTATACAATCCCAAAATGGAGAAACCCTAAATGTATGGGAAATCAAGAAATCAAAAAAGTATTATATATTATTTTTATCTGTTTAAGGAACTAACGTTGATTATGGAGATAAAAGCTTGAGAGATGTCAGATTCTTCTGTAATATAGTTAAAAGCTCTCCAAAGAGCTACTCCAGCGTCTTCATTCCCATCAATTTCTTCATTAGCGTTTAAGATGAAAACAACTCCAAGTCTATTAAAAAAAAATTCTGTAAATAATCTTCATCTGACTTTATAAACCTTAGGGCAATTATAATAAAAATATTACAAATTTCACAAAATCATTCATGTACAAAGAATGGTAATTTTCTAACAACATACTAAAAATTAATAACTGCAATTCTCAAAATTAAGAGGTAGCTGAAAAGTGCACTGATGTGTCTACTGTTCTAATCTAATATTTTAAACAGTGGATTGATATGACATGCTTTGTTGCACCAAATTATTACTATGTGTTTTATGTTTTGCTCTCCGTATGATGCATGCATGCAATTTATGTACCACTAGCAAGGTATAAAAGATCACTACATAGTAGATTAATTATGGCCACAGTTCAACTGAATACAAAACACATAATAGGGGGTAGACTATAGTAGACTTTAAATTTACAGGCTTTAAGACTATAGCAAGCTCTTAAGATTCTGTGAACTAAGAGAAGAACTTCCTTAAAACTAGATTTCAAATCAAGGTGAAAAGTCCTTTTCCCTAACAAGCTGGCTTGTCTGATAACTATGTAAGCTCTCCCATTTTTTCTTAGTTACTTCTGTTGTGTCTTTAAATGAGTCACGATCCACTGACCAGAGGCTCAAAACTGCAGCACCAGAGCAGTCAGTTTACTTGTCAGCTGCCCTTCCATTTTTACATGTGTTCTGGAGTGGCGGGGGGAGGGGCAGTGCTTTAATTAGAGCGGCTCTAGGAGTGGCCGCTCTAATTAAAGCATCACTATGTCTTGTGCATCAGCTTCCCCACACTTAAAAATGACAGCAGGGGTGCTTGCACTAAAGCTTGTTTGACCGAGAGGCCCGCCGAAGAAACCCCAAAATGGACTGCAAAATTCTCTCCTAATGACTCGATATGGGTCACAATTCCCAATCACACGCAGCGACACCC
>JAGPOW010003316.1:107032959-107043658 GCA_030014935.1 Caiman crocodilus | reverse complement strand
CTTATCTCGGCAATCTCGCGATATCTGATCTGTCTAGCAGCCAATAAAAGGGGAAATCAAAGCCTAGCGTGGGAAAAAGAAATAAGCTAGAGTCCGTTCATTCTCGCCCTAGGGTCCTGTCAGAATTAAGGCTCCGGAGGTGCGACAGAGTGCAGTAATTGCCATGCTCTAGTAGGCTTGATTAATCAAGTGTGCTCCAACACACTGGAATTCCAGCACTTTGGAGCAGCCTCTGTGATTGTGTATAAAAGCACTATGTATTCACATGCCAACTGCACACCAAATTAAAAAAAACCCCCACCTTATATACTGAAAGCCAAGTATTCTGTAATTTTATTAAAGGTTCATTGAGTGTTTCAATCAAGAAAGAAAATAAATCAGTTCTTTAACACTGTAAAAGAGGCCAAGTTTTATTACTGAGAATAGGGCTAAGCAAATAGGCTAGGGACAGACATTATACATAAACCAGTTTAAGTGGTCAGAAATTGGTTGAAACCTGTAACAGAACAGACATTCAGTGCACACAAACCTGTTTGAAAATAGCTGAAACCAGTTTGAGATTAACCTGGTTGAATGTAGCATCAGACTTAACTGATTGACTTAAACCGGTTTATGCAACATCTGTTCCAGACTCCTTGCTGGTTTAATTTAAATCAGAGACCCCCAGCATCCTGGCATGTTCTCTGGGCTGGGTTCTGTTCCAGAGAGCTGGGCTGGCCCTTCCCCTCTGCTTTAGTCTAGGCAGGGGTGAGGCATGGCCAGATGCTGACCTGCCATAGACGCTGAGGCAAATTCCTCCCTCTGTCCTCTCTCCCCCTTGCTGGCAAACTCTGAACCACAGCTGGGGTTTGCCAGCCCTGGCCAGAGCTCCATAGCTTTCCTGTAGCCAGGCAGAGACTGAGTTAATTCCTCCCTCTGTCCAGCTTGCCTGTAGCCAAGCAGGAGATTAATTCCACCGTGGTCCTGGAGTGGGAGAGGGAGGCAAGTTAGTCCCCTGTGTGCTGATCCAAGACCTACACCTGTGAGCCCAGAGCTAAGACCTGCAGGACCAGACTGAGTGGTGGGAAGTGTTGGCAAATACCTGACAATCATCACAAATATGTGCTGGAGATGGAGTTAAAGGAAGTTGCAGACAGCTTCTGGCTGTAAGTTTCAGACCAAAGAATGCAGAAAGCTAAATTTACATTATAAAGCAGAACCTGTAAAACCTAAACAAAGCCCTTCTGAATGCCTGGCTGTAAGGAGACACTCTGCCCTCAGGATTATTAAGACTTATGCAAGGCTTTCTCTTGTCTTCCTGCTTTACATTTTAAGTTAGACTAAGTTGTATATAGTGTGTTTTACAGGGCTGTATCTTAGCTTAGGTGAAGATTTTTGGTTGTTTTCTGTTGTATGCTTTGCAAATTGCTGTGTTCAATACATGCTTGCTTCAGAAAAATAACTTTTTTGCCCATCCCCACTCCTCAGTCTGGCAGCAGCTCTTCCCCCTACCCCTTCCCCACTCCCAGGCTGGTGGCTGGCATCCTGTGGGTCCTGCAAGCCCCAGCTGGTGTCTGGCCATGCCCCCTGCTTCAGCAGGGAGAGATGAGAGTCTTAGAGGGTGTCTCTCTTCTCTCCCCTTTGCTAGTAGCTGGCAAGCATGCTCTAGCATCCATTTGTTTCTGGCTTGAGCCACTGCAGGTATGTGCTTGCATTTCCTGATTTAACAGAAAATGTCTGTCCTGTTATTAATCAGTTTGAGCTGCGCAGCTTAAACTAACATGCAAAGAGTGAATCAGTTCAGACTCAGGCTTTTTAAATGTCTATCCCTAGCCTTCCAGACTCATTCCTGGAGTGAACAGAACATGTTTACCCTTTGCAGTGCTGGGTGGGGCTCTCTGCTCCAAAGAGCTGGGATGGCCCCTCCCTTCTGCTCTGGCAGAGATGACAGGCACAGCAGTGTTTGCCTGGCCTCCCCCTGTGGCCTCCCAACTCCCACCCCCACCATTCCCAGATCAAGCAGGGATTCTCCCCTCCTTCCTACAGCACGGACTGTATCCAGCATGTGGTATGCTTGCTAATGCTGAGAGGTGTCTGTGTAAAGCAAACAGGATATTGTCTGCTTAGGGCTTTTTAGAACAAATCAACAGATAACTGATAATGAATGTCCTTCTGTTCCTTCCTTGGAAAAAGTTATTTAAGAAGAGCTTTTGTATTCTTGATGGGCTGATACATGCTCTTCCCTGCTGTTTAAGTAAATACTGTGTAACACCCTGTTGGGTCCCTCACTGGTCAAGAGCAGCAAAGGAGGGGGTCCTCCCTAATCAGAATGTCCTACCAAGCCATGGCCATGCCCCCCCCACCCCGCTTACACTGAAAAGGAAGGGATGGATGCTCTAGCATCCCACCCCCTGGCTTCTGGCCGTAGCCACTGCAGTGGCTCTTCAGTCATTAGGGGATGTCTGTGTGGTCACAAACCAGTTCAGCCTAGCCAGGTTAGACTAGCCTGCAAAAACTGAATCAATTTCAGGCATAGGCTTTTTGAATGTCTGTCCCTGGCCATAGACTCTTCAAGCTGAAGAGCCCCAGATAATGAACTGCTGTCCTACCAAGCTGGGGGGCGGGGAATACACAAGAGTGATTCCCCCCAACATGGCCAGGCTGGCCTGAGTCACTGACATAAAGGAACCAGTCCCCCAGCTAGGCTGGACCCGAGAAGGTTTGCCCACATGGGAGGGAGCCCCAATCATCTGAGAGGCTTCACCCCCAGCTGGCTTGGGGTCCCCCAAGCTGCAGCCTCTCCTGCTGTGGGACCCTGGGAGATTCTCCCCTACACCTGTTCCCTTTAGTGGTGGAGCCAATATTTTCCCTGTCCCTGCAGATGAGAGGGAGGAGGTATTCCTCCAGGGTGGGGTGAGGAAACTCCCTGAGACATGAGGCTTCCCCCACATGGGCAACCCCAGAAATACTGGGGTCAGAACCAGCCCAGGGGACTACTTCTCCCCTCCCATCTGTGGGATTGGGACGTGCATCCGCCTGACCATGAAGGGGAGGATGTGGGGGAGGGAATCCACCAGGGTCCTGTAGGGGAACCTGAGCTGGGGGAAAACCTACTAAGGCATGGAGCTCCCTCTGCATGGGCAGCCCTCCAGCTGCTGAGGCCTGAACTGATCTGCGAGGCTGCTTTCCTCCTTCTCCCTATACAGCAGACTAAGCATCAGCTCTACCATGCAGGGCAGGGGACGGGAAATCTCGCTGGCTCCTGTGGTAGGGAGGAACAGGGCTCTGGGGGACTCTGGGACAGCCAGAAAAACCCTCCCCGGAGGACTAGGACTCCCCATATGTGGGCAAATACCCACTTGGGGCCAGCCTGATCTAGGATGCTGCTTTTGCCCCCTTCCCTCTACACGTCAATGACTCACATCAGTCTGACTACATGGTGCGGGGGGTGGAAATCATACTTGCCCCCCCAGCATCTGGGCAGATCAGGGTCTTGGGATCCTGGGCTGGGTCAGGGAAACTCTATGAGGCATGGGGCTCTCCTGAATGGGCAGACTTTGGGCTGCTGATCCTGGCACCAGCGCAAGGGACTGCTTTCCTTCTCCCCCCCTGCAGGGACAGGGTAAGCATTGGCCTCATTGTGCAGGGGAGGGAGGGGAATTGCCCTTCATGTAGCTGGGCAGACTAGGGCTTTGGGGCAGAGCTGGGGCCAGGGGGCTCTGTTTCCCTTCCCCACCCCACTGCCATGCTGGGCTGACAGGTGTAGGCACAACTCAAGCTAAGGAGCAGAGTCTTTGCTGCCTCAGATCTGTGACAGCCTGGAAGTGAGGCCAGCCTGGCTTGGCTTGAGCAGACTGCACAGCCAAGGCTAGCCTACTTGTCCTGCAAATAAAGGTTGGGAGGGGCACAAATCATCTTGGGACGCTGGGATCTGAGAGGTAACTTGAGTTGAGAGGGTATTTGGGGGAGAGTTTCTGTACACCATTTTAACCTAAAGCAATTCAATCTGATACTACATCCATCCAGATCTATCTTAAACCAGTTTCAACCATTAAGTCTATGTGCACCAAACTTCTCTTCTATTACAGGTTTAAACCAGTTTCTAATCACTTATATCAGTTTATGTGTAATTTCTGTCCCTAGCCAAAATGCACAGGATGTGGAACTAGGTCCTTTAAATCTATGGAATACCAGCTCACAATACTAAGTTCATACTTCAGAGAAATGTTCATGTGCAGACTGAAGGACCTGTATTGAAGGAAAAGCCAGCTGTACTTGGAAATGGCTACTGCATGTCAGTTATTATGAAGCTGTTATCTTGGACCACTTGTACATGTAGGGGTTTAGCTCCTAAATTAAAATGGTGAGTATTTAATTGTGACAATTAAGAACATACCATTTCAATTGAGGGGCTTCACTCACTGTTATGGAAGCTTGCACAGGCAGCCTCCACTGAGGAAAAAAAATAAAGCAGCGTGGGGCCTGGGGTCTGATCCTTTTTATTTGCAGAGCCTGCCCATGGCCAGGGGGGCGAGTTGCCAGTGGGCCAAGCAGCCCCTGAGTTGCAGTGGGCCCTGGTCCTTTCCTCTGCGATTGTGGTGCCCTCCTCAGGGCCACCTGGGTTGGCTGCTAGTAGACAGGTGCTGCCTGCGGGGCATCACCACCATGGAGGGAAGGTCTGGGACCCCTGCACCTCAGGGCCTATTGGCAGCTTGCCCTCCAGCCACATGAGAGGCAGGCTCCACAGGAAAAAAAAAAGTATCAGGCCCCTCATTACTTTTCCCCCCTCCTCCCCCCAGTGGAACCTGCCCACGCAAGCTGCTGCCAAACCGTACGGCCCCTGAGGTGCAGGGTGTCCCAGTCCGTCCCTCTGTGGTGGTGGCACACCCCAGGTGGGATGCTAGCTGCATGGGTGCTACCTTAGCTTACAGGCAGTGCCTGCTAGATCCAAGTCTTCCCTGAGTCTGAGCAAGGAAAAGAACCTGGTGGGTTTTCAGCACACAGGCTGGGGGAAAAGTTGGATTCAGTAGGTGCTGCCTATGAACCGGGGTTGCACCCATGCAGCTACAACCACACTTGGGTGGCCCCTGGTGGGAGGGGTGCCACCACCATAGAGGGAAAGACCAGGCCCCCATGCAGCTCAGGGGCTGCACAACCTGGCACCAACTTGTGCAGGCAGGCTTGACTGAGAAATGAAAATAGTGACAAGGGGGGGCTGAAACTTTTTTTTTTCCTGCAGAGTTTGCCTACCTCTCCTCCTCCCAGACCTTCCCATCATGGCAGCAGTGTCCCCCAGAGGCCACCAGAGGAAGCAGCTAGTGGGCAGCTGCTCTCCCAGCTCACAGGCAGGACCAACTGTTCCCTGATCCTGAGCTGGGGCAGCACCAGTCCGCTAGCAGCTTGCCTGGGGGGCCCCATAGGGCACCATCACTGTGAAAGGAAAGATCAGGGCCCTCCACAGCTCAGGGGCCACTTGGCCCACTGACAGCTCGCCTCCCAGGCATGGGAGATGCAGGCAAGATCCACAAAAAAACAACAACAAAAAGGATTCGGCCCCTCACCGTTTCTGCCTTCAGCTCACCTCTCCCACAGTACATGTGGATGTGGCTTAGTTTGCAACGTAGCAAACTCATTTAAATCATAAAAACCCCCGCGCATGTACAGCGTGAGGCAATTAAACTACAAAAACAGCCAATTTTCGTCATGTGTACAAGCACCTTTGCTTCAATAGGGGAATGCATGGAAAATATTTAATCAGTTTTCCAAGATGTGACAACAAATATTTAATATACAAGGGAGTGCCTTGTACTACAATGAATTGATTTACCCACATTTTCCATTAAGCCTTATGGATTGAAGCTGTGATAGCCCAAACCAGAGTTGGGCAGGGTCACGTTCTGGAAAACAATGATAATTACTACAAAAGGTTGGATTGTCATAGAAATAGAAATTTGATCATTCATCCAGACTAACTGCATAAACATGTGATCTTTATCATAGGCAACTTCCACTATGAAAATTGGAGGGAGATTATCCCTGTGTCTTATGGACACAGACAGTAATTAGACAATTCCATATGGACCCAAATTAGAAGTTTCTGTTAATGTAGATTTCACTGTGTAGTCCGGGTGTATACGGGTTTGTACTCCCCTCTCCAATTGAGGGAATTATTGGCAGGGCAGTGTCCTGTGGAGGGACACAACAACCCAGAAGCAGCCTCTGTCCCCTATACAGTCAGGCTCATTCAATCAATTACTTAACTATATACAAATTTACTATTACAACAAAACCATTAAAGGGTAAGGACACACACACACACACACACACACACAAAATTATTATTAAAAAATACAAATGAATAGAACCACCCAGAACAAAGGATATTGATCAGGCAACCTTATAACTCTATTAATATACAAACTATTACGTTGATTTATTCACATAAACTATAAGTCACAGTCTACAGATATAACAAGCAATCCTTAGACTACCTGGGTGCCGTCCAGGGTGAGGGCCCTACTCCCAAGGTATCACTACAGGAAAGGAGGTGGACAGAAAGAAAAGGAGATGGAGACCCCAAAGACTCCTAAGCCCCCTGATATCAGCCAGGAGCAGCCCATGTAGTACCTCTTCACAATCCTGCGGGTCCCTCCTCTGTGAGAACCCTCCTGCTACAACTGTTTGAAATGCCTGCTTAAGTTTTATTACCTAGGGCCAAACTATTTTTGAATTAGAACCTAGGGGCGCCTATACCTGTGTTCCGATGCATTCAGAAGCAGATTCAATTAATTGCGTCTTCTCCATGTTCTAATTAGAATGCTCTAGCATTGCTGCTGCATCATGGGTATAAGCCCCTGCCAGTTTAAAAATGTCCACTGTGGCACTTTAACTAAAGCTTGTTGAATGAGCTTTAGTTAAAATGTTCCACAGCAATTTTAAGCACATGGGGGCTTAATACACATGACACTGTGGCATTTTATTTAGAGAGCCTCTCTGAGAACTGCTCTGTTTAAAATGTCCCCCCGGCAGTGAAGAGGAGTTGGTAGTACTTTCTTTAGTTTGAGCCTAATTTGCGCTGTTTGAAGGGATAATCACTATTATCATCTGTTCCTCTTTTAGTTCTGACATCTATTTCCTGCTTAACGGAATACAGCCAATCTGTTTTTCTAAAATCAATCGATCTGGTGACATGTATATCAGAGCAAAAATACTGTTTTCCTAGGCACAGATTATCAGCCTTGTAGAAATTAGTATTTTTTTTACCACTTTTCCTGGTTCCAATTCCACTCTTTCTCATATTATACTCACAACCCCAGCTAGCTATATTTCAACTGCCCATTACTATTACCATGCCATGTGGTAACATTTCTGCTGTGGCACATTCTGTCATGTTATAGAAATACTTTTGGTTTGTTTTCTTTTGAATAATTTGTGAGTGATTACCATTATATCACTGTTAGATTTCTGCAGGATGAACAGAGTTGCACAGTTGTTATTCTTTCCTTTGCAGGCTTTCAATCTAGTAATGTCTTTTCTGTGCCTTTGTTCAGTATAACTGTACTCCCTATTGATGGTTTTGCAGGAGTAAAGTACTGTTTCTCCACTTCTGGACACAATTTTACCTGAGTCTTCCTGTCGAACTTCACTGACTCCAAAATTTCATGTTAGTAATAGCTCATTGCTTTGATGACATGTGCCATTTTTCCAGTTTCATGTGTTGTTCATACATTCCATGCTCCAATTAAATTCTTCCATTTTGGCCATGGTAATATTATCCTGTCTTTGTTTCCCTAAAGCTTTTGTCAGAGGAATTCATAGCATCAACCTACTAATAGAACACAGATTCTTCACTGGATTAGGTTCCTTATTCACTGCAAAGAAGTAGGCTTATTAATTAGCTGGGAATAAAAACAGCTGCATGGGACCATTAAAGAATTCCAGCTTTCTACTGTGGCTTTTACTTCAAAGGCACCATTTCTCTGATTGGTTGCACATGACTGCTGATGATAAGCTCCAGCTGATTGAAGAAGAGGTACCTTTTTTAAATAAAAGCTACAGCAATTGGTGGAGTGGCTTATCCTTAATTCAGTAACCCACTTCAAATTAACTTCCCCCACCTATAACTTCTGACCTATCTTAGGAATGAGATCTTCTTTGGGTTTCTGTTACCACTTTGCTTTGAGAGTGGGTGGTTGGCTCAAGTTCCTCTTCTCATCTGGGCTTGGGAACGACAATGGTAGAGTTTGAAGAGAACAATGCAGAAATTTCTGCTTTAATGATTGCATTTATTACAGTGCTGAGATGATGAGACCATCAGAAAAAAAGTGTTTATAGTGGAAATAATGTGATTCCTCCGTCACCAAGGAGGAATACTCTGCACTGGTCTAGACCTGCAGAGAGCAAACCAGGAAAGCCAAGGCTGTGATGGAACTCCAGCTAGCTACAAATGTCAAGAACAATAAAAAGTCCTTTTTTAGATATGTGGGGAGCCAGAGGAAAAGCAAGGCCAACATTGGATCCCTGCTAAACCAGATGGGACAACTGACAACTGATGCCCATGAAAAAGCAAACTTGCTAAATGGGTACTTTGCGTCAATTTTTTGTCAGTCCCATGGGACACCTCTGCCCACTGTGGGTTGGGGAGGCCCAGGTGAGGGAGATTCCTTACCCTCCATCAAAGCTGACATTGTGAAGGAACACCTTGACAGCCTGGATACCTTCAAAGTCAGCCGGCCCTGACACTTTACATCCAAGGGTACTCAAGGAACTGGCCAGCATCATAGCTCAGCCCCTGGCACAGATCTTTGAGAACTCCTGGTGCTCTGCTGAAGTGCCCAAAGATTGGAAGGCCAATGTGGTGCCTATCTGGTGGGATAGGCCAACGTGGTGCCTATCTTGCACAGCCACTGGCGGAATATTTGAACACTTGTGGCACACAGGCCAGGGCCCGGGTGACTGGAAAAGGGCCAATGTGGTCCCCATTTTCAAGAAAGGGAGGAAGGAGGACCCGGGCAACTACAGGGCAGTCAGTTTCATCTCCATCCTTGATGGATGAAAAAATTATCAAGGCTCACATTTGTGAGAGCCCGGCAGGAAAAATTATGCTGAGGGGAAACCAGCACGGGTTCGTAGCAGGTAGATCATGCCTGACTAAACTAGTCTCTTTTTATGACCAGGTTAAAAAATGCCTGGACGAAGGAGTAGGGGTTGATGTCATCTACTTAGACTTCAGGAAGGCCTTTGATATGGTATCCCACACCATACTGGTGAACAAGTTAAGAGGCTGTGACTTTGATGATTACACAGTCCAGTGGATGGCGAATTGGCTAGAGGGTCATACCCACAGAGTTGTAGTGGACAGGTTGGTATCAACCTGGAAGGGTGTGGGTAGTAGGGTCCCGCACGGCTTGGTCCTAGGACTGATACTCTTCAATGTCTTCATCAGTGACTTGGATGAGGGAGTGAAGTGCACTCTGTCCAGGTTTGTGGATGACACAAAACTGTGGAGAGAAGTGGACACGCCGGAGGGCAGGGAACAACTACAAGAAGACCTGGACGGGTTGGAGAAATGGGCAGAAAACAACAGAATGCAGTTCAACAAGGAGAAATGCAAAGTGCTGCACCTAGGGAGAAAAATGTCCAGCATACCTACTGCTTAGGAAATGACCTGCTTGGTGGCACGGAAGCGGAAAGGGATCGTGGAGTCCTAATGGACTCCAAGATGAACATAAGTCAGCAGTGTAACAAAGCCATCAGAAAAGCTAATGGCACTATCGTGCACCAGCAGATGCATGACAAATAGGTCCAAGGAGGTGATACTTCCCCTCTATCAGGTGCTGGTCAGACCGCAGTTGGAATACTGCGTGCAATTTTGGGTGCCACACTTCAAGAGGGATGTGGATAACCTGGAGAGGATCCAGAGAAGGGCCACTCATATGGTCAAGGGCTTGCAGGCCAAGCCCTATCAGGAGAAACTACAGCACCTGAACCTCTTCAGCCTCCACAAGAGAAGGTTGAGAGGCATCCTTGTGGCTGCCTATAAATTCACCACAGGGGCACAGAAGGGAGTTTGTGAGGTTTTATTCACCAAGGCGGCTCCAGGGATTACAAGAAATAATGGCCACAAGTTAGCAGAGAGCAGATTTAGACTAGACTTTAGGAAGAACTTCTTCACGGTTAGAGCGGCCAAAGTCTGGAATAGGTTCCCAAGGGAGGTGGTGCTCTCCCCTACACTGGGGGTCTTCAAGAGGAGGTTAGATAGGCATCTAGCTGGGGTCACCTAAACCCAGCACTCTTTCCTGTTTATGCAGGGGGTCAGACTCAATGATCTATTGAGGTCTCTTCCGACCCTAGCTTCTAGGAATATATGAATCTTCAAGAAAGGGAGGAAAGTAGATCTAGCAAACTACAGGCCCATCAGCCTGACCTCTATCCTGGGGAAGGTCTTCGAAAAGATTGTCAAAGAGGCCATACTTAACAGACTAGCTGATGGCAATATCCTGAAGGATACCCAGCATGGGTTTGTTGTGGGTAGGTCTTCATAGTATCATAGTACCTAGGGTCAGAAGGGGCCTAGAGCAGGCCATCTAGTCTGACCCCCTGCCAACTGGCAGGAAATGAGTGACAGGGTCACAGGACCCCAGCCAAGTACCTATCTAATCTACTCTTAAAGACGCCCAAGGTAGGAGCAAGAACAACTTCCCTAGGAAGCCGGTTCCAC
>JAGPOW010003316.1:107013480-107026113 GCA_030014935.1 Caiman crocodilus | reverse complement strand
TGCTACCTTGCACCTTTATTGCTTGCAATAAAAACTTCTTTTCTTTCAAACTTCCACTCCTGGTATTCATATTCATATTGGCTTTTGCATACCGGGCAACGGATCCAGATTTGGGCTGGAGCACAACAATCCCAACCCTGTCCTGCTCCCTGCTGGGGCCCTGCAGCCACACATTGTGACCCCAGGCCCCAAGCACCAAGAACTGCCCAGCTCCCTCCCTACAGGGATCTCACTCCCCCTCTGCCCTCCCCCTCCACTTACCTGCTTGAACTGTTCTGGAGGCTGCCTGTGGCCACATGCATATACATACATGCACGTGGTGCCCTGTCTCACCACCTGTCTCACTAGCAGACAGTGGCCAAACAATGTTATAACGGGACATTACACAACTTTAAATGAGTATGTCCCCTAATGGATCAGTGACATAATAATGAAACAATGTTAACCAGGATGACCTTAAGTGAGGAGTACCTGTAATCTACCTTTATACTGACATAGATATGTAGCTGATGCAGCATAAAGCTGAACACTTGACATCCCACTCACAGATGAAGTGACCCTGTAGAAAGTAAGGAATAACTACATACACTGTGGCTAGGGACAGACATTCAAAAAAGCTAAGCCTGAATTGATTCAATCTTTTCAGGTTAGTCTAACCTGGCTCGGCTAAATCAGTTTGTAACTGTATACACATCCCCGACATGCAGGCACATGACTGCAGTGGCTCAGGCTGGAAGCTGGGGGCACTAGAGCAGACTTTCTGTCCCTTCCACAGCACTGAGCAGCTGGGAGGGGGCGTGGCCAGGCCCTAGCAGGATGCTCTGATTAGCCCAGGAGGGAATTGATAACAGTGTTTATCACCCCCTAATTCAGTGTTTATCAGCCCATTAAGAAAACAACAGAGAACTATTACCAGCTACCTGCTGATTCTGCCTGATGATTCTACCTGTTGATTCAGCATGGATGGTAGTCAGCATGTGGTCTGCTAGCTAAGATACAGACATCTCTCCACAAGGCAAAGGGGAGGGAGGAATTTCTGCTTAGCAGGGAGTGGTGAGCAGGTGGTGGAGAGCAGCCTGCAGTCTTTGTTGGAGCTGCAGCCAGGAAGCAGAGGGAAGGGACCAGCCCTGCTGTGGAGCAGAGAGCCCAGCCCAGCCCAGAAAGCATGCTAGGATGGTGGTGATCTCTGGTTTATCTTAAAGCAGCAAGGGATCTGGGACAGACATTACATAAACCAATTTGACCCAAATCAGTTAAGCCTTATACTACATTCAACCAGGTTTGTCTGAAACCAATTTCAGCCAGCTTCAAACTGGCTTATGTGCACTGAACATCTGTTCTGTTACAGGTTTAAACCAGTTCCTGATCACTTCAACCAGTTTATGTGTAATCTCTGTCCCTAGCCTGTAAGTTAAACCAGTACATGGCTCATGCATCCACAGCTATAGTCAATTTCATTTCAAGTTTGTCATTTGCACAATGCAAACTGGCTCTTACTGGCTCTTCTGCCACCTAGAAAATGCACCTGGACAGCTTCTATTGCAGGAAGCTACTTCTAGAGTTGTTTAACTGTCAGCTCCAAAAACAAGAATTATTTTGGCTACTGACACACATTATTTTTGGAATGCTATGAAGAGCCTTGTTACATGGTAATTTTGGGTGACTCCTGGAGCTCTTAGGGTGTAGACAGAAGTGCAGCTACCAGTTGTAACTCAGAATGATCTTTGCAAAGCATTTTGAGTTATGTTACTCTAGACCAAACAGACGTTTAGTGTTGGTTCCAGAGAGGAGGGGAATCTAGCTACAGGCTGGAAGCCTGCAGCCAGATTCCATTAGCAGGGGCCAGGGCTCTCTGCCAGTGCTCACTGTTTTCAGAATGGGAGGTGCGGGAAAGGCAGCAGAAGGAGTTGATTCTTGGGGCTCCCCACCTGGTGGTGACGGATGGGGTGGGTGAATTGGAGCCCCCCACCTCAGGATGGGGGAGCCCCCACCTCAAAAAACCTCCAGACTGAACTCCATCCAAACCCCTTCCCCTCTCCCTTTCTGAAAACAGTGACAGGCTGGGAACTCAGCAGACACAAGTTACAAAAGAAGCTATATTATGGAATGTCTTGTCCTCATGCAATTTTCACCGAATGACCCATTTTGGAAGCTGTCTGCACCCATGCAATTGTGTTTCGTCACAGCTAGAAACACAGCTTTCTGTGGTCATATAGGGAAAAAAGTGTCAGATCTGTCTGCACCCTTAATGTCTGGATTGTCTACACATTAACATCTGAAACTGGTTTTCAACACTCATGCTGCTCAAAGGTATGCCAGTCCAGGGCAGGATTATCTATGATCTGTGCTATTCAGCTTGTTTTACATTTAGGTGCAGCCACTCTAGGCTACACCTTAGTGTAAACACCCACCCATCCCCACTCCCCTACTGAAAGCACAGCCCACTGTGGACTACCAGAAAGGGATAACTGTCCATATGTTACATTTATTGTGAAAAACCTTTCCGCAATAAAAAAGTTGTTGTATCAAACAGCAAGCCTTCAGCTGCAGACCTGACATTTTGAGGGCCATATCAGTTTCTTCTTTTTTTTTTTTTTAAAGCAGGACAAGAAGCCTGAATATGTGACTGCAGAATTTTGGTCCCACTAAAGCAGAAGATAAGCATGGCAAATATGTGTGTCAGAGTCTTTAGATTGGTGTACAAACAGAAATAAATTTTATCATACATTGTATCATTTGACCCTAGTGAATTGAGCCAAGATTCAGGAGAATATGCCACATTCACTGCCCCAAATAGGAAAAACAAGCAATGATGATGTCCATCTACTTGATGTCGAGTGATGTCTTCAGCTCAATATCTCTTGGAGTAATTCATATGATCATAGAAAACCAGGGCTAAAAGGGACCCCATGAGGTTACCTAATACAACCTCCTGCTCAAGGCAGGATCATCCCTGACTAAACCAACAGAGACAAGTTTCTGCCTAAATACTGTGTAAGTAGCATTCAATAAAAAAGAAAAACTAAAGAAACTGGAGAATATATTTAATCTTTTTTCTAAAAATGTATACATGTGGGTCAGTGTATTCTACACTGAAATACTTATTTACATTTTATAATTATAAAAAAAATCTTAAAACTAAATTTAACATAAAATTTTTTCAACACTGTCTTAAGAAACAATAGCGCCCATGGTGGTTGACTGAAAATCTCTTTTAAACGTTAGCTTTTCTCTAGTTCTTTGTAGGGAACCAGTAATATTCCGAAGAGGAAAAAGCTATCTAAATAACTGAAATTACTACCAGCTCTAACTCATTTGTTATTAACTCTATGCTTTTTAATATACTTTGCTTACAATTAAAGCTATCATGGGCATCCAGTGAGATTATCTCCAAAGAGAATTCCTAGAGAAATATTGTCAGCACATTCTCCACATACTGGGTAATACACAAGTATATCCAATTGCAACTTCCTGGACTTTAGCATTCAGTATTCTTGAGAATATCCACAGTATGCTTAACATACCTTGATCATCTAGTAAGCCTAATGATAACATACTTTACTGCTGCATCAATCAATTGCTTTTAATTCTATATTTTTCATTTGCAGTTTTGGTGATGTAGAGAAAAATAAATATTTACAAAAAAGCAGTGACCTTTAGAAAACATTAAAATGTTACATTACCTAAGTGGCATGTTATGATGATAGGTTAATTCTGCCAGTTTCATAAAATCAGCTGCATTTTCCTGGACAGGATCAATAAACAGTACCTAATAGGAGAAAAGACAGTATATATCCACTATTTATTTTGATAAATACTTTTGGACCTTTTCTGACTTAGAATCAGAGGCAATATAAAGATTTTAAAACAGGGATGGGCAAAATACAGAACCATGGGATGAATTTGGCCTGCCAACTGATTGGATCCACCCCATGAATAGGCAACCACCAATGGATCACATCCAACCTGTGGCTGTCCCTGCGGTGTCCAGGTGCCTGTCCACTCCCTCTGGGGGCAGCCCAAGCCACACCTACCCAGGGCAGGTTCCCACTGATAGCCCCAGCTCTGGCCAACACCCACAACTTCCCGGCAGAGCTGTTCCCAGTGTAGCTGCAGCTACCTGGGTACTATTTGCCTCCCTCTGCTTCTAGTGGCTCCTCCTCCTCCTGCTCCTGCTGCACGGCTCCAGGAAACAGGGAGCACGGGGAAGTGATGGCATCTGTGCTGGGCACCACATGTTAGCCAGGTGGGATGCCAAGTCCAGGTCCCAGCTACCTTCCACCAAATCCACCTGCCTGGCACGCTGAGCAGCCACTCACAGCTGGTTTCCAGGATCTAGTGCATAAGCAATATTCCCACATACACATGCACATCCCCCTCCCACAGACACACAATATACAAGTGTAAGACTTTATTTTGAACTATTAGGCAATTGCTGCTATATATACTTCTCAAAAACACATAAACCAGGACAAAATTTATTTTTTAAATGCATTTAAAATATTGTAGATGTTATTGTAGTTGGTTTGATTCTTAATATATGATTTTTTATTTATAATTTGTTAAAATGATATCAGCTGAAAGATTTTTGCAGCACTTGACAGCTCATCAAAACTCATTAAGAGGTCCACCAGCTGAAATAATTGTTCACCCCTATTTTAGTAGGAACTGTGCAATAGTACATACAATATACAGTACACCGTTCTCTGTTATTGTCTGGAAATTCATTAACAATATGCACTGAAACAATTTCAGAGTTTATGTAATATTACTAAAAACAGAAAAACAGGGATAATTACCAAGCAAATACTACATTATCAGCAGGGATCTTGGTTTTCTCTGATAAAAAAACCAAACAAACAATTTTCGTATTTAAAGAAGTACCCCCAAATCCACATTTTCCATGATTAAAATGAAACACTACCAATAGATAGATATATAGCGGTGTTTCATTTTGATCATGGGGTTAACTTTAAGCTGAAAATTGGAGATTTTTTTAATCAGAGAAAACCATGATCCCCGATTATCAGCAGGGATCCTTGTTTTCCCTGATAAAAAAATCGAAAATTCTCTGAACCCCCCCCACAATTCATGATTAAAATAAAAGGCTCCCCACAGCCCTGCAGGTGCCCCTCACTTCCCCCCACAGCCTCCTGGCCCTGCTGGTGCCCCTCGCTCCCCACCCACAGTCCTTGTCTCCTCCAGTCCTGCTGAAAGGGGCCCCCAGCTGCCAGGGCTACAGGGCCAGGGACCCGGGTTCACAGCCTCCTGCCCCTGGCAGGAGGCCACAGCTGCTGCACAGGAACAGAGCATGGAGCCTGGCTCTCCCCACCCTTGCTGCCTGCCGTGGGCTCAGGCAGGGGGGAGGGGCAGCGGCTCCCCACTACTATGAGCACTCTGAGGGGGTAGGTGGGACCCATGCCCCTCAAATCTGTGTGCAGGATGGGCATGGGGGCAGGCTACCCGCTGCGGGCTTGGGCTCCTGCCCTGCTGCCCTCTCCTGGGGCCTTTGCATCCCAGCGTATGTAACCTGGCATGGCAAGGAACAGCAAAGCCACACAGGGATCTCCTGATTCTGAGGACCAGCATCTAATGTAGTGGTAGTGGTAGTTCCAGTGCCAATATCCTAATGGTTAAAACACTCACCCTGCAGTCTGAAAGCATACAAATGCACGTCTCCCACTTTCCCAAGCACCCAGCTACAAAATAGGCTGGTTAGGGGCATCCTTTAGTTATCCTGTTGCAGCTGAGCCACTAGCATCCCAAGAGTGCAAGATTCATGGAATCAGAAGATAACAAAGAAAATGGAGCCTGACTTTTCAACATTGTTAGGTACTACTGTGGCAAGGAGGAGTCCTAAATTTTGGTTCCTGGTGCTGGGGTATTTCAGATTTTTTAATAAGTGGCTTTAAAATCAATATAGAGTCCTGGGAGAACAGACCAGAAACTAGGTTTTACGCATCCCAGAGGAGTGCTGTAACCACTATGTTGCCAACACATGCTCCCTCTTGTGTCCTCTTTCTGCTCAGAATGGTCAAGTTCCAAATACTCAAAACCTAAGAAATTTTACATTGATGCTGCCAATTGTAATAGGCCCATCCCTTCTTTTGGTGCATATCTAATATTACAGTCCCTAACATGTGCTCAAATAGTATTTTTTCCACAGGCGTCTGGCCTCATTTACTACATTCTGGGAATGAGTTAGGGATGTGTAGTAAAGGAGACTATTGTATGTGGGAGCCTGCCTCTGGCACCTTCTGCCAAAGCTGAAAGGTGTGTGGTGACTGATGCAGGAGGTGCAGAAAAAAACAAACATTTTTATGGTTTAGGCCAGGGATTAGCGAGATACAGCCTGCAGGCTGCCTTTGCCTGTGTCTGCACCAGGGTGAGGCAGTGAGGAGCTATGCTCGGGCTAGGCAGCTTCTGCCCGCACCCACGCCGCTGCCATTTCTTCACATCCTCATAGCTCCAGTTTAATACAGAATGGGCGGTTTCAGCAGCATGTCAGTGGTAGAAGGCTTTGTCTGTACCCCTGCTGGGGCCTGGCAGGTGGGAGTTGTGCTTGCACTGCTGCCTCTTCTGCCAGCCCCTCCTCTTCCCGGCTGCAATGTAGGTGCAGCTTCCAATGTATAGGGAGCTGTTCTGGGACAGATCTTTGCAACCAGGTTTGCATCCCTGTCACTTCTTTCCCCTCCCCTCAGCTGTGGCTCTTTTCTCCTACTACTTGGGTGTACCTTACACATGTGCTTTAATGCCTATTTTACTGTGCATTAAAGTGTCAAATAAAAGACTGTGCAATTACGCTAAACTGCAGTAAAATAGGCTACTGTGCATTACCTGGCACTTAAAAACTATAAGCATTTGGTACTGTGCGTTAAGGCAGCCTAACATGCATTTGTTTAGTACTGTACCTCTCATCAGTGGTACTACATTTAATACGCATTAGGAAAAGTGCCTTAATGTACATGTAGATGTGCCCTTTATGTCACAAACACAAAACAGTAAAACTACCAGTTACAGAGAAAATACACTTTACAGTAACAGCTCCAGTGAGGAGCTGTGCTGAGGCCAGGCAGCTTCGATTAATTGATTCAGATCAATGTCCCTGATTTGATTCAGCCAAATCAGAATCAAGTAAAGCCTGCTTTGCACACCCCTACTTAGCATGTATAATTCCTCACAAGATGCTTTGGTATTACTTATCAGATTCACCTATCTGAACAGCTGTTCAATGAGTACTTTTCAAAGGGGTTTGGCTAACTAAGGATGTACCATATTTATAATCTATATGGTTTTACCAACAAACTAGTATAAATTGTGTACGTCTTTCCTAGCCAGTAATACAAACACCTATTAAAATAAATATCTAAAAACTTACCAAATTATACAAGTTCCGCCTAATCTGCTTTACAACTCCTGGAAATGTTGGTTTAAGCAGTTCTTGGAAACTTGTGGGCCATGTGCTGTAGATATGATCTTTTTCTATGTTATTGACCCACTTAAAAAAAAATAAAAAACCGAGGTCAGCAATTTATAAAGGCCACAAATGTATAACTACATCAAATATGTATACCCCAAACTACTGTCAATCACACATTTTCCCACAAAATGCAATAAAGAGGAAAGGAACAGGGGAAACCAGCATTTTTCTAAGTAAAAGAGTATAGAAAATGAACTCCAAAATATAAAACTATATATTGTCTGCAATGACAATTTGTTGTTGTATCAAACGATTTTAAGAAGAACAACTGTAAGGCCCAATCTACACTTAAGTTTTGCCAGAAAATCTTTGGTAGCATAAACATATCTCCTGGCAGAAAAGTGTTCCTACTGGTTCAACAATAACTTACGCTGGCTAAAGCGTTTTTATGCTGTTGTAATAGCATCCAGACCAGGACTTTGTCTGGTATGCAAATATCACAAAAATGATACCCGTAACTGACAGTATTACATCAGCAACATTTCTAGAGATCTCATCTAAAAGTAAAGAGCATTTATACACAAAAATTTTTTTGCCCAGACACACCAGAGATCTGGCACGTAGGAGCAGACTTGATTAATCAGAACAGGCAATGATTAATCGAGTCTGCTCCACATGTGAGCTGACACGCATGGTGCTGAATCACTTGCAGTTGTATAAGTAAAATGTGCATCAGCATGGAGAAAATGGCAGCAGTGTGCTTTTGAACTAAAACATCTTCTATGTGTTCTGGTTCAAAAGAGGACCAACACTATTTTCTGCACGCTGATGCACATTTCACCGGTTATACAATTGCAAGCGTTGCAGCACTGGGTGCTTTCTGGTTCTACAGCATCTGCATATGTAAAAATGCCCAAAGAGTTATTCCAAAAGTACAAAACTTTTTCTTTATTGTCAACTAGGTCCAATTTTAAACAAGTCACTGACTTCAACTAACTAATTACAGGTCAATCGCATCTTACACGGGGGTTAGGTGCTGAAGTCAGCACATAAGGTGAAAATCATGTAGGGTAAAAATCAGTGACTATACATGGGTTAGGAGGAGGGATGGGGCTTGAGTTTGCACGCTGCACCATGCTTACAGCTGTGCGGCTGGTGGCAGCGGTGCAGCATGGGGTGGTGGTGGGGATGGCTCCGTGCTGCCCAGCCACCACCATGCTGCCGCTGCCACCTAGCAACTGTCCACACAGCTCCGAGCATTGCTCCATGGCGACAGCAGGAGGTTTCGGAGGCAATGGCCATCACCGCTATAATGGGCCTCCAGGTAAGTGGCAGCACCGCGTGCAAACTCAAGCCCCGCCCCCCTCCCACCCCGTGTTGAATTCGTGCAAGTTAACTGCACGTATGATGTGACTGACCTGTATTCATGCTTTTCTGTTTTCCTCAATAAAGGCAATGATGAGCACACCACAGAAATACTGACACTTTTAAAAAGTTATTGATTGTTACTACCCAAAATAGAATATGATAGTGCTTAATTATTACATATTTTAAAACAGTGGTGTGTCATATATCCCTATATTGCTGAAAACAATGTTAATTTATTTTTCTTTAAATAAATAAAATCCTTAGAGGTTTTGAGGCAGAAGGTACAGCAGGGTGGCACCTCACAGACTAAACTAGTTCAGAGAGGTAATATCTTTCATGGGTAGCAATCTACTTCATCAGATGCTAAGAATGGTTTGGCAGAAAGAACATTTTATATAAAAATGAAAGACACATGGGTAACCACCATTGCAGGTTTGTGAGGTCTAAACTGACATTAATATGAATTCATGTTAATATGAACATGAAAATGGACTCTTAGTTAAGATTATTTTTACAAAAATAGAGGTGCACTACCCTTAGAAGAAACAGTTATAATTCTGTGTTGCAATATGACTAAAACCGGTTTCAAAGTGTAGAAATTCCTCTCACAACACAAAGGCCACATAAAGCAGATAAAACAAATACTCTCTCACCCATGGGAGCATATAATATATATCACAATATACGGGTAATTACATTTTGGTCAATTATCATCAGTTTTTATATACTTTTCAATAAGGAGGCAATTTGGCATCCGATGAGGTTTTTATTTTTCAATCTTTTCTTCAATTAAAAGGACATATATCATTTGTTATAATAGATTGTTATTTAATTGTTTTCCATAGATGTCTGTGCATAATTAATAAAGGAATAAAATATGGTGCCTTCAGATGAAAATATTAATATTTCTAGTTGTACACAAGCTATATGAAAAATTGTATCTAGTACTATGATAGAATTTTAAAAGTGAAGGAATCTGGTTAGTGGTTAAAAAAAGAGGACTGGAAACTTAAGATGGGTCTCTGTCACTGAATTATTGGGGACCTATGGGCAAAATACTTAAGTTTTCCATGCCTCAGTTTCTCATCAGTGACTGAAATGTTAGAGGCTAGGAGCAAAAAGTTATTTAGGCATAATATTTTAAACTATCCTCCCATCAAAATCAAAGGGAAATCTATGGATATTTACATGCCTAATTCAACCTCAGCTACTTCCTAAATGTACTGTATGGCTACATTACTATTTGGTTTAAGGCTCAATTTCTTAAATAAAACACTGGTTAAATGTAAATGTCATCATCAACAAATATCAAAGTGGGTATTTAACAAGTCTTGTTTTCTTTTAAACATCTTTTGAAGTCAAAGCTTTTAATAAGGCATAGGGTAAAGGATATTATTTATACAATATCAATATTGTGATAGGTATATAGCTACCCCTGAGGAGTATTTTACATTACTTATTGACATCTAATATTTTTACTAGTCTTTAAACTCAAAACCTGACAAAACATAAAGTATGTAAAAGACACATGTATCACCAAAATATAGACTGGCAAACTCTATCACATCATCAAATATATATTTTTTAATACTAAGTCATTAATTGTTTACTCACTGTTATTGAAGAATGACGAATATCTAATGCATAACTGTCATTTGCAGGGTGGATATCTAAATTCCTAAGTTTGCTAAGAGCCTCCTCTTTGATTCCAAGTTCATGAAGACCATGCATAACTTTTCCCTCCATTTTAAGAGTTTCTAAAATACTTATTATTAAAACAGAATGCACAGTTTTGCACATAAGCATTTATGATGACATAAAGGAAAATAAAAAATCTGAAGAAGCAAAGGATATTTTCAATGATAAAAACATGCAAAAGACATTCTTTCCCCTGGAATGAACAAATTTATTTTTAATGTAGTTTCATCCTTTTATCCTTTTTAAACACCTTTCCAAATAGCATTAAGGATATAACTTTAACTACATTTACACATTCTTTCAGAGAATCGGAATATGTCTAGTTGTCTGTTCAAGAAAATATATGGAAAAAATCACAACTTTATTATGGAAAAACATGCAAACATCACCATTTTAATTTTAAAATGGAGTGCAGCATATTTTTTTCCAGTTACTGTAAATATTTTTTACTTTAGAAAAGCTATAAATACATATTAAATTCATTCATGTAGAAAAACCCATAAATCACATTAAATAGTGATAATTAAAAATAAAAAATACAAGGGCTGCTTTGAAAAAATAGATTATATACTAATTCATACAATTTTCAAGATCTTGTGTTATTTCTAAGTACATCTTTATATAAACAAAAAAGAAATACTCTGTAGAAGCAGTCTGTGAGACTTAAAATGACACCATTGGATGACAGGATGATTGGTTACATTTAGAAACATTTAGAAAATCATTTTTGCAACCATGAAGACTGGAAATTTCATTTCCAGTAAGAAAGCAAAAGTAACTCCATAGAGGATGAGTGAATAATCACTTAAAAAATCCCAACTTTCTTTAGAATTCTGTGATGAACTGGGGCAGCTTCACAAACAACCAGCCTTAACAACAGTACGTCTAACAATATGAAGATGATTTGAAAGAAGCTTAGGATGAAAAAAGCTTATTAGTTACCATATTTATTTGCCTACCATATGTATCTTTCCCCCAAAAAATTAGCTTTCAAAAACTGAGGAAGTTGGGAAAGCTGATTTTCTGCCAAGAACAGAAGCATGGAGATGCTGTAAGGTAGCTATTCTTTCTTTTCCTTCTCTTCCCTTCATATGGAGGGAAGAGCAGAGTCTAGCAGGGCAGATCCAGGAGGTGCAGTAGTACAGTCAAATCCAACTTTGATCCCTGCTTCAAAGTTTAAAAACAACTGTCTAGCAGCAGCTGTGGCACTTCTATTTAGGCAGAGCTGAAGAAACAATTGACTTAACTCAAGACATTCAACAGGTCTTTTTTTTTAATGGTCTTTATGTTCCACTAACTAAGCTGGGGCCCGAAGCGGGGGGCAGTAGCTCCTCCCTCCCTGAGGTGAGGCAAGGCAGGGATGAAGGCTGGGGCAGGGGGCTGGCACAGGCTCCACCGGCACTGGGGAAGTGCTCCACTCCCTGGCCCCAATGCAGGGAAGTGGAGCACTTCCTCAGAGACGGTGGAGCCCACACCAGGCTCCCGCCCCAGCCTTTCCTGGTGCACAGCCTTGAAAAGGATGTGCGTGGCCACACTTTTAGTTGTGCGTGGCCACACAGGTGCACACCTTAGAGGGAACCTTGGTTAAAACTGTAGGTTTTATCTGAGCAGGAAAGGAAGGATGAGTAAGTTGAAGATCAGGCTCTGTTCCTGCTCTATGCAGCCACAAATCTGGAAAAATGTTTTTTTCCTTCATTCTGCTTTCCTAAAACTAATGTGTATACTATTTGGTGCATGTGGTATGAGACAAAATACAGTACTCAGACAATATAGAACTCATTATTCATCCTTTTAACTATTATTGAAAACTAATGTGATTCAAACTGTAATTCTTAGCAGACTACCTTGATTTTTACATGCACTAATTAAAAAAATTACCAAGCATGTACATGTTTTCTCACATACCTTACAACTGCTAGCCACAAATAACATACACAAGTTGTTTTGGGAAGGCATAATGAAGAAAACAAGATTTTGCCAGTCATGGCTGAATTCAGACCACACAAGCAGGGACAAATTCTACTTTTCATAGTATCATAGTATCATACTACCTAGGGTCAGAAGGGGCCTAGAGCAGGCCATCTAGTCTGACCCCCCGCCAACTGGCAGGAAACGAGTGCCAGGGTCACAGGACCCCAGCCAAGTAC
>JAGPOW010003316.1:106989688-107012194 GCA_030014935.1 Caiman crocodilus | reverse complement strand
ACCCAAATCGCTTCCACCTGGTCCTCAGTCGCCCCCAAGTTAACGCTCACTGCAGAGAAGTGCTCTTTGACATAGAGCGCAACCCCACCGCCTCTCTTCAATATCAATAAAGGGCAGAGGACTACCAGACTGTCCTCTGTGATGGCCACTCCAGTCAACAGTAAACAATCAATCATATATTTAGAACTTGAAATAAATCCTACTGTAACAACTGCAAATATTGTGGCACACATAGCAATCTAACCTGTTGACCCATATCACATTTTTCTTTCTGAAAAATCTGGCAGGAAAATTACAGGCAATGTTCTTTCATAATCAGGATTTAATATATTAGTAATGCCTAATATAAACTAAAAGCTATAGAAATCAGGCAAATTCAAGACAAAGACATATTTTTAATATTTGTTGGTAGAAAATTCATAATACTCAGCAAATGCAGAAAAGTACCACTCAAACGTTGAAAAAACTATCCATCCATGCAAGTTCATCGAACAATAACTACACTAAAAAAATTCTATATTGTGCTATATACTAATGAATTGCTAGCAAAGAATGAAGTATAAATACCGAAGACATATTCTTAAGACAACTGTCATTATTTCATTAAATGTAACATGTAAGAGACATTGTTAAATATAAAATTCTACTTCTGTATAAAGATATTTCATTTAAATATTATACTGTAGATAACAAACGAAACTGTCAAAATTGTAAGAAAGTTAAATGAAAAATATTTTTTCTGTATATTTTCCATGTGTTTCCTTTGAGCATTTAATAGCACCTGCTAAACTGTCTTCTGCTGATAGCCTCTGGTACTTTCTATTTCACAAACCATAGATGACTATGCAATTGTGTTATCTGGAGGACGCACATATTTATACTCTCCTGTAAATTATTAAAGAGCTTCTCTGAATTTGCACTGGTGTGGATTTATTTTTCAGGACTGAACAGAGACAGGTATGCAGAAGAGCTACAAGATAGTTAATCTCCAAATCAACGCATGTGATAAGGCCAGTATTGATTGTGTGAAAGGGCAGCAAGGAGAACCCTACCTATCACTTTCAGACTTCTACACAGAACTTAAAAGAGATTTCTTCCTATCACTGGAGGCATACAACTCACCTACAAGGCTTTCTATATGATGCTGGAAGAAGCTTGGTCAGAAAGAAGAATCATATTCCACAGTTTACTTTGAGGGGAGAGGAACCAGAGATCAACCAGAAGGCATAACAGCAACTGAGTGAGACAATTAGAGTAGAAAAGGCAGACAGATACCAGAAGAATGAGAAATAAGAAAAGGTATACGCTAAAAACCATTCTGCCAGACCACTGAAGCAGTAGAAAAATCTAAGGGGACTACGTCTTATTCCTTAGTCTCTTTACAGTTGTTGGAAACCTTGCACCTCTCTCACAGTTCACAATCTACACCTAAGAAATGCCAGAACTAGATTCTGCATGAGGGATGTAGGATGCAGTATTATGTTTAAGATCAGGAATGTCAAACTCATTTGTCCCCAACAAGCTACATCTTGATTATGGGGCTTTTAACAGGCCAAATCTGAACTCCAGGGCTTCCAGTGGGCTAGAATCATACAACAAGCAATAACAACATCATTAAGCCCTGGGGCTGCCACAGCCTTTATATGGGCAAGGTGCTGGAATGTTAACAGGGTGTTAACACAGCTGCCACTCACCTTTTACCTTGCTGCTGATTTTAGTTATCAACAGCAACATTAATGTTACCATTTAACTGTTCTGATGTTTACGCTTCCTTGAGCTACCTGACTGGAGGAAGTTCAATTCTGTTTTTGACTACTGTATTGCTGCTTGCTGCAAAAATCACCAAGGACCTCCAAAGAAGAGGGATTTTTATGTGCCCACACACTTATCCCTTTACTTAGATGAAGAAATAGGATAGCCTTATTTGTAAGATATTCAGGACTTGTAGTAGAGATGATATCTTTTATTAGACCAAAAAGATTTTAGCAAAATCTTGTTAACTTGTAAGGCTACACTGTTTTTCAGTGATGTAACTGGCTACTACTTCCTTCATGGATATTTTTCTAGTAGCCACCTTTTAGGCCTACGCATCTAAGAAATAAGAATATGCAACAATATCAAAGAGGTTAAAACTTCATTATACACTGCTAAAAGATTTCTTCTGAATGTTCTCAAAATAGGCATTCAATTAGTTTTCCCATTTATCTTATCCCACTAGGGGAAACACTTTGCTGGACTTGGTGTTAGCTACAGGGGATGACCTGGTAGGGAATCTGCGGGTACAAGGTAACGTAGGGGATAGTAACCATTGTTGACTGAATTCACGATCCAGCGAAGAGTGGGTAAACTAAACAGCAGAGCTGAAGTGCTAGACTTCAGAAAGGCTAACTTCAGTGTGCTCAGGAGATTAGTTAGTGAGGCATTTAAGCTCAAGAGCTTTGGTGAAATGGGAGTCCATGTAATGGAGTTCATTCCGCAAGGAAGTGATCCTACGGGTGCAGAAGGAGACAATCCCATTGCGCATAAAAGAGGGCAAAGAGCCCTCTTGGCTGAACAAGGAGATCCTGGAAAGCCTAAGGGCAAAGAAAGGCTGTGGAAACGGGGGGTAGCTACCAAGGAGGAGTATACCTCCTTGGCTCACACTTGCAGGAAGTCAGTTAGGAAGGCCAAAGCAGGATTAGAATTTAGGCTGGCAACAAAAATTAAGGACAACAAAATCCTTCTTCAGAGATATAGGGAGCAAAAGGAAGGTGCAGGGCAGCATAGAACCCCTGCAGGACAAACTAGGGCAACTGGTGACAGAAAGGGGGGGACAAAGCAGAGCTCTTCAATGAATTCTTAGCATCTGTATTCCTAGACACAGACCAAGACAAATCTCCCAACTGGATCATAGAGAGACACCAGAGGGACACCAGCCCACCAACTGTTAGCACATGATTAGTGAAGGGGCACTTGGAGAGGCTGGATGTGTTCAGATTAGCAGGCATGGATGAACTTCATCCAAGGGTGCTGAACAAACTGGCCAATGTCATAGCAGAGTCTCTGGCACGGCTGTTCGAGCACTCGTAGTGCTCTTGTCAGGTCCCAGAGGACTGGAAAAGGGCCAGTGTAGCCCCTGTTTTCAAGAAGGGGAGGAGGGAGGACCCAGGAAACTATAGGCCAGTTAGTCTCACCTCTATCCTTGGGAAAACTCTGGAAAAAATCATTAAGAATCACATTTGTGGGACCTCAGCAGGGGAAATAATGCTGAAAGGAAATCAGCATGGATTCACTGCAGGTAAATCTTGCCCGACTAACCTTGTTTCTGTTTATGACCAGGTCACAAAATGCTTAGATGCAGGAGCTGAGGTAGATGTCATCTACTGAGACTTTAAGAATGCCTTTGATGCAGTATCTCATTCTGTTCTTGTAAATAAACTGACAGGCTGTGATGTAGATGATGACATGGTCAAGTGGGTGGCAAATTGTCTTAGGGGGTCACACCCAGAGAGTGGTAGTGGATGCGTCGATACCAACCTGGAAAGATGTGGGCTGTGGAGTCCCGCAAAGCTTGGTTCTTGGACCAGTGCTATTCAATGTCCTCATCAGTGATTTGGACAAGGGCATAGAGAGCACCCTGTCCAAGTTCACAGATGATACCAAATTATGGGGCAAAGTTAGCACAGCAGAGGGTAGGGAATGGATCCAGGAGAATCTGGACAGGTTAGAAAAATTGGACAGAATGAAATAGGATGCAGTTCAACAAAGACAAGTGCAAAGTGCCTCACCTGAGCAAAAAGAACCACCAGCACACTTATAGGCTGGGGATGATCTTCTCAGCAACACAGCAGCGGAAAAGGATCTTGGAGTCATAGTCAATTGAACATGAGTTGTCAGTGTGACAAGGCTAACCATACTTTATCATGCATGAGCAGATGCATGATGAACAGGTCCAGGGGGGTGATGCTTCCCCTCTATGTGGCACTCGTCAGGCCGCAGTTGGAGTACTGCCTCCAGTTTTGGGCACTTCACTTCAAGAGGGATGCGGAGCATCCTGAGAGGATTCAGAGGAAGGCCACTCATATGGTCAGAAGCCTGCAGGCAAGGCCCCACAAGGAGATACTGAGGGACCTAGACCTCTTCAGCCTTGACAAGAGAAGGCCAAGAAATGATCTTGTGACAGCCTGTAAATTCAGCAGGCGAGGGCAGCAAGGAATAAGAGATGCTCTATTTACTAGGGCACTCCCTGGAGTAACTAGGAACAATGGCCACAAATTGATGGAGAGCAGATTTAGGTTGAACATTAGAAAGAACTTCTTCACAGTAAGGGTTGCCAGAATCTGGAATGGGCTTCCAAGGGAGGTGGTGCTCCCCCCTACCTTTGGGCTCTTCAAGAGGAGACTGGACATGCACCAAGCTGAGGTCATCTGTTTCCTGCTCAGGGCAGGGGGTCGGACTCAATGACCTACTGAGGTCCCTTCCAACCCTAACATCTATGAATCATTTTAAAGCACTACAAAACCAAGGCAGCACTCCTAGTTAAATGGAATAAGCATGCACCTTCCTATTTTAACCTTATTCCAAATGCCAGGTAGAAAGTGACTTATTTTTTAAACTACAGAACTTAAGTTCATTCAAATGTGAAAATCCTAAGTATTGCTGTAAGTGGAAAGGTAAAACAACCTCCAGTAAATAAATTAGAGGAAGATAGATAGTTCTCAAAATTTCCTGAACCTCTTTGTACAGAAAGAACCTTCATTTCCTATTCTCAGGAGTTATCAGCTAGGATATCTATATAAGAATGGAGAGGTGGACAAGAATTTGCTTTGATCACATTAACAAACAAACTGTCCTTTCAGCAAGAGAGGGAAGAAGATCTCTACATCTTCAGAAAGACTTTTTTCCTCAGAAGACTGATTCCCGTGTTCTGGAAGTTAAAGGCCAAAACTGCAAAATCTTGTGTTGCACAAAAATGCAGAAATGAGGGATAGGGACCATTCCACAGGACAAAAGAATGAAGAGCCACATGCTAACAGTGCCTCTCAAACTAAAGGGGTGCAAAGAAAAGACTCAGAGTCTATAACCAGTGACAACCAAACAAATTTCTCAGGCATTTAACTCTGAACAGATATCTCTAATGAAGTACTGCATGCTGATGAAACCAAAGTTTTAGTTCTCAGGGCTTAATTAGCAATAGAGAAGCAGCAAATAAATCTTAAATGGTAACCAAATCTAAGTCCACACAATACTAGATAAAAGACCTAACACAGGACTTGTTGTAGCCCTCAAGCACAGAGAATTCCAGATTTGCACCATGCCTGTGGCCACTATGCAATCTCTGATATTACTGGAATTGAAGGACTCTAATGAGTTGGCAACAATTGATAAGAGTATACATATTCCTGTATCAGTAAAGTTGGCACAATTATCACAGAGCTCTTCAAGAGAAAACCAAGCAAATGGAGCAGGACTGTGGTACTGAATGTTGCTGATATTCTTGTCAATAGTGGATTTCTTATGGTTATTGAAAGCATAGTTCTGAATCCTACAGGATGGGGACACAATTAGGTGCTAATATTGTACTAATATTGCTAACTGTGAAGGAAGAGACTGCAACTGGCTGATCCAAAGTATGCAAAGTTTAACACTAAGGGCCTTATTACTTCCGAGGCTGTGAGCCACACAAATGTTGATTGGTGTTTCTGGTAGCTTGGACTCTGAAGTAATCACACCCTTCGTTTAGAAACCTTCTCTGACTGTCCCCCACCATCACCGCTATGACTTTCCTGGCCTGGTGAGCAGTGGCATGAATAGGAGCTGTACCTGTGAGTTGCTACTATGGCTAGGTACAGACATTCAAGAAGTCTGAGTCAGAATAGATCTAAGACGCATGATTTTCTGTAATCAGCTTAATTTAGATCAATAATGAACAGAATACATGCTCATCTTTGGTGGCAGAGGCAAGCGGATGCAAATCTTAAACCATGTTCCACCATTTTTAAACCAGTTTGTGTGCACTGAAATTCTGTTCTGTTATGGGTATAGACTGGGTTTCAACCACTTACACTAGAAAAAGTGTAATGTGTGTACCTGACCTAGGGGGCAGGTATGCCAGAACAGGCTTCTATCCCTGCTCTATGGGCAAAGGGCTTGAGAGATTCTGAGATACTGGAGGACTTCAACTCAGGCAGCACATCCTGGGGAGTGGCCACACCTTAATTTAAGAGGAGCTGGGCAATGTGGATCAGAGATAATCCTGCCCTGGAGTGGTGTAACTTTGAGGCACACAATGGGTGTTTAAAACCACTTGAAGGTGTTAACATGTGGACAAGCCAGGGGTTAAGAGCTCCAGGAGCTGTCCAAAATGACCATGCCATGAGGCCTTAAATAATACAATAAACACAAAAACACAGATACATATAACAGCCCCCTAGGTAAGGAAACTGGGTCTCAAAGGTTTCCAAATCCTCAGATGTTGTGGAAGAAAGAACTGGATGGGACAGATGATGTTCATTATATAATTTTCACAATACATATGTAGTTCTGCAAAGGGGTATTAATTTGGCTCCAATATTCACTACTTTCCAAAGCATTCCTACTCTGTTGCACATTCTTTCAACATCCAAATCTGAGGTTGATACTGACAATAATGTAGACATTGCTACTTAAACAGTTAGCAAATTATTGCATTGAGAGTCATGAGCTGTTTAACTTTTTTTGTCTTATTCACCTACAGCAATCCTTACTACAAACTCTTTTTCTGCTGAATGTAATTTTGACTGCATCTAATCATCATATGCCTTTCAACCTTTAATACTTTTTAGTCATTTCCTTCCATTACATTTTCAACTTCCATTATCTTAGAAGGAAATCATTCAGTTATGCACAGCATGAGATCATATCTTTCCTGCTGCTAGATGGATGTATTGTAGCTCAAGAACTTGTGTGGCAATTTATAATTCTGTAACAGCGATGTTTAGAGAATGGCCCAACTTTTATTCACACAGAAAAGTTTGGATTTTTAATAACGATAATAATAACAAACGTATTGTTCCTTTTTATTCCAGATGTAAGATTTGTGTTACTAGAGGACCTGTTTTTATTTTCTGTTTTTCCATAACTAAAACTATATAAAGAGCAGGAAAACCTTGTCTCACATAAAAGGAACAAGAGGGACTTTGCTGCCCACCACCATATGAAACACAGGGGCAATTTGATCTAGATACAAGACAGTTTACAAGAGGTGCACCGATGGAGATTTTTTTAGGCCAATATCGATCACCAATTTTTAAGCCATATTGGCCAGTACCAATCTAATTTCCAATATGCGGCCTGGCAGCATGGAGAGCAGTGTCTGGCTGGTACGTCTGTTGTGAAGGAAGGGATAAGTGGGGAGGGCAGGGGCATAGGGGACCAGATCGAGGCCTCCAAGGTGAGGAAGGGAGTGGCCCTGGGGCAGATGTTTTCCAGTTGGGATAGAGTGGGGTGCAGGATAGAGGTACAGCTCATCCAGGGGACCTGGGGGTGGAGCAGCTCCCACTGGTGTATGCACCACGAGAAGGCATAGAGGGTATATGCCCCCCTCCCCCAGATCTTTACACAGGGTGAGGGCAGGCTGCTGCTGCAGGCTGGGGTTGGGGGTAGTGCTGAGTTCTTCCTGGCAGGGGCGCTGGGCTAGGCTGCACTCAAGGTGGGTGGCGGCAGCACTAGGAGAGGGGCTATGGCAAATTTGGGGATGGCTGTAGCCCCCTCTGTAACCCGTCTAACAGCACTGCTGCTGCTTGTCTAGAGCATAGCACAGCCCGGCTCCCCCATGCTGGGAAGAGGCCAGTGCTTGCCCCAGCGCTAGTCCCACTACCTTATCGCAGGGGCCTTGGTCTGTTCTCCCAGTGCCCCTTCCTTCCCCACACCCCTTCCTCAACAACTGACTTACCAGCCAGACACTGTCTCTGCACTGCATTCCTGGCCGCCTACATACTGCACTGCAGCTCCATGCATGCATGTGACATTTATCAGTAACATTATAAGCCACATCAGGTAAAAAAAACCAATTCCCAATAATGTCAATTTTCCTTTTACCAGTGCTGGTATGATATGGGACCAATGTATGGGCACACCTCTACAATTTACATAAACAATTGTCTTCTGGGTAGATTGTATGAGATAAGATAATCATTCTGTGTTTGAATTTGATGCTAGCTTCCTATTATATGTCCTGAAGTGCAAACAAATGTTATATCTGAAGCATTTCAAGACGCCTTTGAAGTACTTTGAAGTACAAGGCATGAAGATATATGTGCCCTTTGAAGGGTTCCAAAAAAGGAAGAAATGTTCCAAAATATTACCCGTTGGAATGAGGTGCTACTTATCAGCTGTTTGCTTTTTCTTACATGTATGTTATATGGATTGTGACAGGGAAGCTTGGACCCTTCAGCAATTCTACAGTGTTCCTTTCTCCCCAAAAGCAACAGCAGTAGGACGAAGAATAGGACAGGCTGTTTAGTAGACGCTCTCCCACAGCTCCACCTCTGTTCTCCTAGATTTCCCATACTGCCCAAAACTAGAGACCTCCTCCTCCCTGCTGCCAGGAGACTGGAGATCCTCACCGTAGTTGTGGGACCCTTGTGCGCCCACTGGGAGACCAGATACACGCAGAACCTGCTGCAGTCTGGAGATCCTGCCCTCCCAACCCCGCCCTTGGAGCTTGGAACCCAGCTCTTCACTGTCCAGTATCCCCACACCTTTCTGCTTTTGGTCTCCTGGTTCTGGCAGGGAAGGGGACAATCCAGATAACTAGAGACTGCAGCAGGAAAGCATGCAGCTGCAAAGATTTTGACTCCATCCATGGGGCACAACAAGGGACGTATATGTTTCCGGTAGTTGAAGTGCTATGCTGCTATGCTTTTGAAACATTTAAAGTCCACTGCACTTATACATGTCTGAAATGCTATCTCTGTCCACACGCTTATTAATATATTGTCCCCTTATCCAAAGATTGAAAAAAGGAACATATTTGACTGCAAGGTCATAACGTATCACTCTTTCTGGGACATCTGGTAACAAATGTGGCCAAGATGAAATCAGAAGAGAAGTTTTAAAGCTATGATTTGGAACACCATCTGAAGTTCACTACTAAACTGTACCAAAAAGTTTTGCAAGGTTCATGTTCAAAATGGCTTGGAAAAAAATCCATTTTTTGCAATTGTTCATCTTTCCTAAGAAGTCATTCCTTCCTATTTTCAGGGAAGAAAAGTGAAGTGATATGGAAGTTACACACAACAACATAATGAAATTGTGGCTAACCACGTATATCAAACAAAGTATTACTGTAATTAGGAGCTGATTAAAAGGGGGCTATTAAAAAAGTTTGTGGAATTTTGAGGCCCAAGGGTAAAAAAAAAAAAAAAAAGTTCAGCCATGTCACAACCAAAAAGCAAGAAGCAGCTAAAGGACTGCAAACTGCAAAACTGCCGCATGCATATCATGGAAATTCTTTGTTTAAGAATGCATAACTTGAGAAAAAAACTCCAGAAAAATTTGTTTAAGAATGCATAACTTGATCACCTGATCGTCATAGCTGATTTCAGTGCTTCACCTACCCTGGAAATCTTCAAAAGGAGACTCAATGCACACCTTGCTGGGGTTTTTCCTGCCTAGAGCAAGGGGACTGGACCCAAAGAGCTCATGAGGTCCCTTCTAGCCCTAAACTTCTGTGAATCTGTACTTAGCTGCTTTGACCTTTACGTGTATTTTTTGCAAATTTCAGTGCACCAAATTAAGTCTGAATGGCAGTTTAAATCATGTAAAGTAAGTATGTAGCAGTGAAGTATGTTTAATGGGAAACAGGTTCAGTCTTTAACTGTTAATGCCCAGTCATAGCAAGGTTTGAGTTTTCAATGGGAAGACTCTTTGCAAGTGCAATAATATTGTGTTGGGTTGTTAACTATAATCCATTAACACACTTTGAAAATATATTAGTTATTAAATCATCTCAATATTTAGGCAGAATTCCTCTTTGTTGGTATGTTCAGTAATTTCTTCCTTGTTCTCCCTATTCAAGGGAACATTAGACAATCCAGTGCAAGTGGAACAAACATTGTGCTACTTCAGCTTCCTACAGAAAGCTTCATTGGAAGGCAAGTGAAATTACACTGTGTATGTGAAGTTATAATAAAATTCATGAAGCATAGGCATCATGAATTCTTATATATAATATTAAGTTAAATTTCACTGCAGATGCCACCAGAAATCCCAGAGTGCTGTGAATTCCAACTCACCCAATATCAAAATTAAAGTTTAAGATTGTTGCAGTGACTGCTTGATTGAAGACATTAAAGTACAGTTATTTCTTGCTGTAACCAATTAGAACAAAGTAACACAGAGACACTACATGGAGAGATGGTTATCATGCCAAAAGCAAGGTCAGCTGGGAATCTGCTGACAACTGTTCCCCTTAGCACAGACTGAGCTAAGAAACTGGAAGTGATGAGGTCCTATTTAACAGTCAGAATTCTGACCTAATGACACAGATACAGTCAGCCCTTGTAAAAATCTTTATACACATAGGAATATTAGTCTTGAGCTTTAAAGTAGGCCTGTACTAAAAGTAGGCAGTAGCTGAAAAGGGGTTGTAAAATTCAGCACGAAACATAAACCTTAGGCTCTGCTTTAAGGCAGAAGCTAGAAATGTGCTCATGGACCACTGGTTCTCAACCATTTTAAACTCAAGATACCTTTTGGAAAATGCTGACTCTTAGCTTTCAGAGGGCTTGACCCAGTGCCACGGCTCCTAGCAGAGGGTGCTCAGCCCACAGGTGAATGCATTGGTGTGATCCTACATGCCACAGCCATCTGCCACAAACCCCTGGGCTGAACAAGTTGCCGCAGGTTCTTGTCAAGGGGCTGGCAGGAGGGAGGTGCTACTGAGGCCTCCCTCAGAAGCCTGCAGGCTACAGGCACTGCCTGGGTACAGTGTGGCTATCCTGATAGGTAAGACCCCCTTGTCAGTGTTATGGGGAGAGGGGAGGTACTGGTTCCATGCAGCCCCTCCTTGATGGTAATTTTGCCACTACCTGATGGCAACTCTGTCACTATGCTCACTCCTATTTAAGCCCTGCCAGCTCTGTTACACAACTTTGCCTGGCTCTACTCCTCCAGGTAACCGCTAATTACTTCCTTGCCGCAGCAGCCATGTGATGCTGCAGTCTGGATCCACATCACTTTCTGAGCAGCCCCTGCCAGAGCTTCTCCCTTAGTAGGCAGCACTGAGCCAGGGACCCTGCCAAAACCTACTACCTCATGCTGTTGCCACTGGCACTGCTGCCTGCTCACTCCCACACACACACCATGAAGAGCCTGCTGTGGCCAAGGGCTTCAGTCCCAGCTGGTGGTGGAACTTGACCCAATCCCACATATCACCCTCAGCCCTGGATCCCCAGGCCACCCTATCCCTTGGCTACAGGACCATTGCACCATTTAACTGATATAATTGGAGGAGGCTAAATGGGTAATGTTTTAAAATTATATTTACATCCCTAATACACAGACAGATATAATGCTCCATTTGTGCAATCAGTCCTCACTTAGGTGGTAATAGCAAATCAACAGAATCATAGCTGGCAAATATGTCAATATCTTGACTGAGAAAAATTTTTAAGCTAAATAAGGAAACTCGTAAAAGACAGAAACTGATTTGGAAACTTGAAAAGGTATAAAAACCTCCCAAACTGACTCTGAAGTAGGAATAAATAATGCCACAGACATGAGAATTTCTCAATATATGCAGGCATGGAATAACTGAGGTAAAAATAATGAGTTACATATGACAGCAATCAAAGTGTTAAAGGAGCTCTTATGTGGTCATACTCAGGCAGCATAGACAAAAAAAATAAATTAATTTGTAGAGCTATATATGAGAATTCATACAGTATATGCTTTATAATCTAGATAATATTTTTTATAGAATAACATACTATATGTAAGTAATACATGTACTTGCATAATCTACTGATTTATGTTTGATTTAGAATGGCTTATTTAAAATTAAAACCCATTCCTATAAGATATTATATATATAACTTCAATTTATGAAAAGCAGCAAGGGACTGTCCCAAGAGGTTCATTCCAGCCCTACTTTTCTATTATTTAAACAGTAATGGCCTGATTTCTCAACATGATGAGCCCTGAGAGCTCCCTTTTATCTCAATATGCCTACAGTTGTTCGCTAAACTCTAGAAACAATGTTATACATCCTTTCATTAGTTGAGGACATAGAAGAGTTAGGGAATTAAACACCAAAGAAGTACAGAAAAAGTGAGGTTTGAAATCTATTACCATACTGAAATTTACAAAAAGATTAAAATGAAAATACCGTATTCTTTCGCACACACACACATCTTTTCCCCAAAATAGGAATGCACGTATTAAGCAGGAAAGCTGATTTTCTAACTGGAAAAAAATACCCTGCTTTGATTCCTGTTCCACAGTGCAGCAGATATGACATTATTATTTAGGCAGCAAAGGGAACCAATTGACTTAATGACTCATCATTCTTTACTGCAGAGATGTTAATGATCATCTCTTTGTTTTAATGGTCTTAATGTTCCATTAATTAGGCCAACCTTTCTTAAGGCAATTCTGCTATCCACTAGGACCTATTTAAGCTTTAGTTAAGTAGGAAAGGGAGGATGAGTCATATGAAAATTGGGCTCTGTCTCTGCTCTGCAGTTATAACACTGGGAAAAAATATTCTGCTTTTCAAAAACAAGGTGCATATTATATTCCAGGACATGTGTATGTGATAAAATATGGTAATTTATTCTTCATCATTAGAAATAAGTTGTAATATGCTTTGCTAATAAGGAAATACTTTAAATCAACAGTCACTTCATGCATAATTAAAAAAACTGGCAAACCTTCTGATTTTCCTCTATTTCATTTTTCATTTGTTGGTTTACAGGAACTCTGGTCAAAGATCTGCAAGAATAAAATACTGATATCATTCAACTATTTTGTATTTAAACAAGTATTCTTTATCATATATATGGTGTTTTAATGGCTTAAAATCAACCTGAACAATTTCCCAGCTGTTAACTTAAGCATAAGGTAGCTCCAACATTACTCAACATTCTCTGTAATTATTTTAAAGCAGAAGTGTTAAACATGTGGCCCACAGGCTGAATCTGGCCCATGGAGTTCAGTCATTTGGCCTACAGGTATTTTTATGAGTGGGGATGCTCAGCTCTGACGGCTGGATTGAGGCCAGAGTGCTTGTTGCCATGGATGCCAGAGCCCCCGTGGGGCTGATGTTAATCTTTGCAGCTGCCAAAGCTGCTGCTTCTGCATGATTCTGGAACCAAAGGAATTAAAACCACTTGCCCTCTCCATGTTACTACACCCACCACTAAAAATGCAGTTTTGAGTCTTCTCTGCTGACTAAGATTGAAGGCAGGGAGAAAAGACGACAAACAGAAGCAACATTATCTCTCTGGCTTCTGCACTGAAACAGTGGTTCTGGCAGGCATGGGAATTAATGCTGCTGCTCACAGGACATCCAGGCCATGGGAAACCCTGCAATCTGGATACAGACCATAGGAAGCTCTGAGGGGTCAAACAAGTTTGATGTCCCTGCTTTATAGACGTCTTAACATATCAGAACCAGTGATATTATTTCACTATCCAAACTATTACCAAGTCCAAAATTTGAAACTTGGATGCTGTGAGATAGGCATCAAACTCTATATTTAGGTACCAAAATAAAAGTGGCTTGGGGAATCCCCATTTTAAAATTTTGTCCTATTGAAAATGAAAAATGTGAAAAATGAGCACTTACAAAAAAAAATTAGTGTTGTTTCAATTTAATCAAGGAAAAATGTGGATTTGAGGTTACTTTTTACAATTTACTTTTTATAATTTACTACAATTGGGGATTTTTTTTATCAGAGAAAACCAGGATCCCTGCTGATTATAGAAGGGGTTTGAGATTGAGATTTCTGGATTCTGTTCCCAACTCAGCCATTCAATTTGTAGTCTTGGGTTAATTACTTCACTTCAGTGCCTCAGTTTACTAATCTGAAAAATTGTTGTAATAATAAAAAGAAAAAATAAAGTATCTTATCGCCATAAAGCAAGGTGCCATAAGTGTTTGTAATACTCTAAAACAGCACTGAAAGTGACACAATAGCAAACACAAATTATTAATCATAGGTTTCCTTAGTTATTAATGGCTTTTATCCTGTATTCAGAGTAAACATGGTTTGTCTCCTTTAATGTTTAAGAAAGCTCTTTTAACATTATCTTTCATGATGTTATGATGAATGGGTTTCATTTGTAAATATAAGACCCAAGCACACAATTTAATTTCACCAAAATTTGGTTGCATACTTTTTTCTGACAATGCCAATTATCGCTGATGGTTAGATATCACAGTTAGAAAAGAAATATTGTACTTTTTTATTTCATTTTATCTTTTACATGATTAAATGTTATGCTTTAACACATAACTGCAGTTATTTCAGCAACATTAGCTGTGGATCTGGGCTTTTAAGAAAATGTGGAGAATCAAAATCTAAAAATATATAAGCAAACTAAGGACCCTACCAAGCCATTTTTATTTTAGGTATCAAGAAATATTGTCATAGCACAATGGCACAGAAAGACAAAGAAGTAACTTGGTTCAGCTCTGACATGAATCCTCCTAGAGGTAACCTCATACATTACTGAACTGGATGATGGGATTGAGTGGAGTTAGCAAATCTTCAGATGACAAGCTGGGTAAAGCTGTAGACATTTACATTTACATTGCTCCAAATCATCTGACTGGTGCTCTGAAACATGAGTGCACTGGCCACCCAGTGAAGTTATAATAAAATTCATGAAGCATAGGCAATTACCTGCCAGTTCAGGGGAAGCCTAATATCCTGGTCCTGGGCTCCTCCTGAACTGGCAATGGGGCATAATTGGGATCTGATCCCCAAACCACAATCACGGCTCTTGTCATGAATGTGTGGCATGGCAGCAGGTGCAATTGTTGGGACTGTGGTTCAATCCCATCACACCTTTAACTGAACATCGATCAGCAGCTTTAGTGAAACACCTAACCTAGTAAGAGTCACAGTAAATAATTTCCCTTTGTTGCCTGATGAGGAAGATCTTTGCTCCCACAAATGAGGTTTGCTTTAATTTGGGCAAGCTGAGAAGTCTAGATTTTTCTATCTCCTCCCTAAAAACTGTTTCTGTTACTGCTTTGATCTACCATGGCAGAAAATTCTTCTCACAGTAAAAAGCAAATAAAACTTAAAGCCAAATAGTTGCAAAAATAGCTGATATTATTATTATTTTATATAGCTTTATCTTATTCCATACTTTCACTAATGAAAGAAAATGGTGGCCAAACAACACAAAGGAAAATCATTTTATGAATGAGGCAGAAATCAAATTGGAAAAATAGAAGTGAGAGGCGGAAAGGACAAAGAATTCCTAGATGGTCATTAGTCATCGTTCTGCCTGTCATAAGCAGTGAGGAGGAATTTGAATTCTGCAACATCAAAGACAACAGCATAAAAATACAGAATGGTGCTGTATAAAGATAACTGGTACATGTTTGAGGATGACAAACATATCTCAACTCATGCCTTCACTTCTCAGTCATCCCCAAATCACCCTGACAAGGCTTTATAACCATACTACCACATATTTCCATGCACATAAACGATTTTAATAAATATCCTGCTACCAACCTGTGTGAACTATTTTAATAAACAGCATAAACGGTAGGGCAGAGGGGCAAGAATGAAAATCTATACTTTTTTTTTTCAAAAAACGTAAATTCTGATTCATATGAAAAGTTAAAAGAGAAGAAAATATAACACTAAAGACTGACAGGAAAACTTGAATCTAAATTAGAAATGCCAGCTAAACACCCAGTTGAAAAATGGAGGACAAAGTTAAGGACATAACACCATTAATCTAGAAGCCTGGAAACAGTTTCCTCTGCAGGCCACTGCTTTAAGGGAGCCTGCTACCAGCAATAAGCAGCATTATAAACACCACAGAGCTTATATAACATTTTCCCTATCCTAAAGTATTTCTGTAATTGATGGGAATTATTACTGAGAGTTAATTTATCCAAAGGAATAACTCAGACATTAAATAAGTAGGGCACATTAAGAGGTTGAAAACCAAAAAAGTAAATTGTGTAGCAATACCAACCTAGTAACTACCATTCTAGCTTTATAGCATTAATTTCAAATCATTTTTGCGTAGTCATTGTTTAAAAAGGAAATGCTTGTCTCATTTGTATATTATCATATTCATCATCATTTGTAGCTTATTATTTTTTGTATTTGTGGGGGCTGAGAAACGCTGGCAGAATGGGGCCACTGATGGAGCGGAATTGAGGCACTAGACATGCAGGTTGTTGGAAGCCAAAAAAAACGTTACTTACAGTCCATAGGCTGTAGGTACATTCCTTGAAGTTACAAAACTCAAACAGGAACACAGGCATACAGAAGCTCACACTCACGCAGGGTATGGGGTGTCGGATGATTCCGGCGGGGAGTCATCGTCGGTTGATCAGGCCTCCTTCGTGGCTTGGAAACGCACGCGGGATCTCTCCTCATGCGTGTTCCAGCTCTCCTCCGGTTTGGGCGGGCATTGCCCAAGCCCTTTATTCGGTCAGCGAGCCAATTGCCGACCAACAAGTATGCATAATTTATCGTGAGCCAATCGCAAGCATGCACTCGCTGGTGCAGCTGCAAGGTTTTGGCGGGCTCTGACCGTGCATCAAAACTTTTCCTGCGCTACAGGGGAAAATTCCTGCATTTGTGCTCGCAATGTGCTCAACACAGCTGTGCAGAGGTATTTTTTCAACTGTTTTGCACAGACAGTATTAAAAAAGCCCTATAAACCACAATCAGGATTAGTCTCTCATTGTTCTTGGCACATATAAAATACAACATAAACCCTGCCCAAAGAGCTTAAACTCCAAAGAGAAAGTGGGTGTAAAAAAAGTGAAAGGGAAAAGGAAAAGATAAAGCTGATGTGACATTAAAAGGAATATAAAAGTTACATATATTAGAAAAAGTGGAAGCTTCAATGCTTCGAGGCTTTTTTGTAATTAAGTAAAAAAAGACATATTAATGAATCTTTAACTGCTATATGTTGAGCCATTAGGATGGATGTCAGGAAACCCATATTATTGTCAGTGCTGTGCATTATTATATTGTATACAACAGCAAGATTGTTATAAACTAGTACGTGGTGTTTCAAACAACAAAAAGCCTATAAAATTAATTTTCTTAAAACATATCAGAAATAGCTCTCTTGTCACATCATCTGCATAACTGTTAAATGTGTCTAGTAATAGAGCATGACCACCCCTCAGATTATTGTCCAAAATTAAGTCACACCACCAGTCCCTTGAGTAACTCAGTGTCATAGTTAAGGGACACAACTGTAGTTCGGCACTCAGTGGCAGAGACTAAGTTTCTAAAGTATGTATTTAAACATAGCATTCAGCAGGAGCATGATCGCCGCATGATCAGGGAGAAGTTAACCAATCAGTGGCCATCCTAGGAACATGATTGCCTGGCCAGCAGCCGTGTTCTCTGGAACCTTCTAGCCACAAAGCACCCCGACTGGCGGAGAAAGTTATAAAAGGGGGAGCCCTCCTCAGAGAGAGGTTCCTCGTGTGTACTAATAGGTAACCTGATCACCTACCTAGCCGAGTGAACCCCTAGGCCAAAGCCTCGCTACTTAACCGCATCGTCGCTATACCGTTGCTATATAGAGCTCTTATAACTGTTAGCATACTGAACCGTCTTTGTAATTGCTGTGTTTTCTACGACTGCAAGAACCTCGTTGTATAGCTGACCACCAGTATCAACCATCGTTGTACTGTTACATCGTTATCTCGTGAGTGAAGTTTTCAATTCACCTTTTACTCTCGTGTCTCAGTCTACACTCCTTGCTATCGTGACCTCCCATCATTCAGGTTGGCCCACCACCTGATATCAATACTTACCCGCTTTGGAGCATGGCGTCTACCTCAGCAGACATGGCGTCATGAACAGGATGCCTCACGGAGCAAGGGCACGAAGGTGTAGATATGCTAACCAGGTTTTATCCATGGAGAGCCCAACAATGGCCTCTGACAATAACTGCGGACGACCTGCAGGCCCACGCATCCTATCACCAGGCTGAACAGTAGTATTGGGGGCTACATTTCTATCAGAGCCACCAAGGTTAAGGAGGGCCCGATGAAGGAGTGGACCATAACTGGTCTCTCCCCAGCAGCACTGGGATGTCTAATAGCTCCGCTAGCAGTTCTTTACCAACCTCTCAATAAGACTGCTGAAGTAAAATTGGAGCGGGTGAAGGCACCGGTCAATCCCGGCGACCGAGCTCCAGCTAAGAAATACAGTCAGTGCGTTAAATATCTGAAAGAGAGCACCAAGGTCGATACACTACCAGACGATTTTTGGTGCCCGAATTTGACCCAAGGCAGCACCGAGAGTGAAATTCTCTCGACCTTGAGGGAGAATATGGAGACCCAGGCCCGGGAAGCCCCAAAATGGAAGTTGGGGAAAGAAAAATGAAGCAAAAAGAAACTAATTCATGTTTTATTTCGTGCCATTACAACCCTGCTGAGGCACTCGGCCAACCAGTCAAGTCTGGTCGAGACTTTAGCCAGGGCCACCACAGACCACAGCGCAGCACCACAGAAATGGCCATTTCAAGATGGTGCCGGACAAGAAGAAGGGGGCATGACCCAAGCCCCGGAGGCGCGAAAACCTAACGGCTGTGCAGTAAGTACAGAGGGCATGCCCCTAAAAGCGGGAGGGAAAGGAAAATCTGCTGCTGACATGGGAGACTGCGCAATCGCCGCAGCGCCGCCTCCATACGACATACCACCACTCTATCCCACACTGCCAACCAAGGCAAGTGCCCCGACAGTACAGGTGAATCCCATAGCGATTGTCAAAACCACTCTCGATGGGGAAGTAACGCAGACTGTAGCCACTTTCCGCACACGAACAAGGGCCGAGATACAAGATCTTATAAGATATACAAAGGTCTGACCCGAAGAAACCCTCACTATGTGGGAAGGGAGAATGATTTTGGAACATGGGGGTGACCTAGTAGATATGGAAGAGAGCACACCCCTCATGAGAAATCCACTACGGAGTGGTGGTACCTGTAATGACACTTCACAGATTATAAAAAACAGAACTTGGCCAATCCCGATAGGAACCACAATTGTACCGGCATTAATGACAAAGGTCCATGTATGGCACTATAATGTGCCTGCTAACCCGACACCTGTCCAGTTGTTGTATGCTATTGCAGGCATGAGCTATTTGACGTGGGACTCAATGAGGCATACGTTACACCTGACGGAGGAGCAGCGAAACCAGGTCTGGCCACACCGATGGTGTTGAGACCCCAGCAGCATCCCATTTTCAGTAGAGGCAATTGAAGCATGCATGGATCTGTATGGGGGTAAGGAAACACCACTGTATAGGCTAATACTACAACCCCTAGTCGGAGAGCCAATAGAAAACATATTGAGCAGCCTAGGAAAGTTGACCTCTGCATGCAAACAGGGACAACATGGGAGGCAGCGCGAGCGACTCCACAAAAGGTACAGGTCATTAAATACAAAGGTGAAGGGAAGAGCTCTCCGCTACGACCTAGAGTGGAGAGAGCACCAAAGCGAGCCCACTTCGGGTTTCTGTTAAACAACAGTGGCCTCACTAAAGAACAATTGCAGAGGCTCGGAGACCAAGGACAAAAGAAGCTCGCTACCCAGCTGGGTTTTAGATCCAGAGCTCTGGATCCGGACGAGCCGCAAAAAAACGAGTAATGATCGTTGCATCAGGCGCCAACAGTCAAGAAGATAAAGATGAACATCCATATATCACCTTAGATGTGAGTGAACCTACTAGACTTAATGTTGTATCTATATGTTTCTTGTTAGATACAGGTGCCCAGGTCAACATAATTGAGCCTAAAATACCCCACATAAAGACTCCAAGAAGAGTTTTTGTACAAGGACTCAATGCCACAGTGAGTACACTCGTAGTCAAATTCATAGTAAATAAAAGGAACCTCACAGGGGCGTTAGGGGGCACTAATATGATGGGTATACCTGGGATCAAGTCACTACAGTTAAAGCAGCATATATTAACAGTTCTGCCGTTATCAGTTTCCCTGGAGAGAGAACATCAGCCGGAGATACTAAATGCCAACCCTTGGAAGTACTGACCAATCGCAACGAGAGAAGAACTAAGGACCTTTATAGAGAAACTGTTGCGAGACCTAGAGCGGCACGGCCAGATAAGTAAAGTAACCTCTTCACCATATCTCTCGGCAGGTTGGGGAATTCCCAAACTAGGGAGACTTAATGAAGCCAGACTAGTCGTAGACTATCGTCAAGCCAACCAGCGTTGCACTTTGCTGCAACTACCTGCAATACACGATCAATGAAATCATGAAAGGTATAGTACAAACCCAGCAAGAGGGGAAATGGTGGGCGATAACAAACAATTTAAAAGACAAGTTCTACTCTGTCCCCATTCGGGATGTGAAAGGAGCGCTTAACATGTGTATAAATGGAGAAATGTACACATGGCACGTATGCCCACAGGGCTATAAGAACTCTCCAGCATTAGCGACGGAGGCTATAAATGGCACCCTTACTCACTTTAAAGATTTATACATTAAGTTACAGGAAAATATCAGAATATGGTCCTATGTGGACATTGTTATGATGGGGCACGACGAGTTGACCGTCTGTTGAGCCGTGGAGGCGTTACAGAGACATCTAAGAGCCGAGGGCTGGACGATCAATGCTAAGAAGTCCATGGCAAAGCCGGCACCTGAATTCAACTTCCTAGGAACGAAATTCCAAGGTCAGTACCAGCACGGAACAATACATGACACACCATCTATATTCACCAGACGACCTAAAACTATAGTTGAGTTTCAAGCTTTGTTGAGTCAACTGAATTGGATGAGGCATTATATACAACCATCTCAGCTGGCTGTAGTAAGGTGCATTCAGCAACAGATTAGAAGGAAAGCTAGAAGGAAGGAGCCATGGGAGGATAAGGACCAAAGGGCACTAGAGGCGGTGATAAACGGTGCGCTACATCCGTCTAATAGCGCCACCAACCAACACACTGCTAAGCATTCACATAGGGTACATGAAAATACACATATGGTACCTAGCTAAAGATCTGGACACTGGTCAACTAGTTTACATGGGCCACAAAAGGCTACAGGGACACCATCATCGCTATGGCTGTTTAGCTAAAGTGATGCTCGTGACCCAACTGGCCGAACATTTGGCGTTCAACCAGGGTACTTTAATAGCACCAGGAGGATCATTGCTGTCAACACTTGATCTGGGTCGAAGCCACCCTGAGTATCAGGGAACGGCAACAACTTGGTGCACATTAGTACTAAGATTTAACTACCATTGGTCTGCATGGAAAATGTTAGACGGCAAGATAGATTTTGAAACCAAAAAGCCACCCATACCTCGATTGTATGGGACTACTACCGCAGCTTGGATAGCCTCAGATGTGACCTCCCAGAATGGGGGAGCGTATGGATTCTGTTGTGAGCCCTGTGAGACCAGAGAAGTAATATCGGCTCACAAAGGACAATCTGTCCAAGCCTTGGAGTTAAAAGGGTTTCAGTTAGTTTTACAGCATGCACAGCAGTATGACAATGGAACTTTACCGATACCTGTAATTGCTATTGATTCCGAATATGTATATAAGGTTATCACGGGAGGAGCGGAACCAGTAGCCCATCAAGCAATATGGGAAGAGATATATGAAAGTTTAAGGCAGTTTTTGGTATTACCATTGGTAAAGCATACGAGATCACACAATAAAAATACCAACCGAGTACATGAAAAAATAGATCGTATACTTACACAAGGAGTCTCACCTACTAACGTGGCATCGGTACAGCTTAACCGTGTACAAGCCACAGACGATGGACCCCTACTCAGATGGTTACATGAATTCTGGGGGCACGCAAGCGCTGTGAGATCCCAGAGACAGTGGCAGCGCTATGACAAAGAAGGACCTACCCTTCGTAAATGGAGGGAAGTTGTCAAGGCATGCATAGCCTATGCAAAAGAAAAATCTAACCATCATAAACACCTGATAAATGCTTATGATCAAAAGTATTACGAGCCCAGGAAATTGTGCCAAATCGATCTAATAGGGCCACTCCCAGGAGCACGAATTCCTAATAAAGGATTAGTAATTGTTGACACTGGGACACGACAGCTCTTGGTCATCCCAGCTTGAAAGACAACTAGGGTAAAAATTCAAGAATGCTTACTAACTGCCTTTTCATGTTGGCAAGTGCCGCATGAGATACATTCGGATGGAGGGCCACCCTTCAACACAAAAATTATAGAAAGGTTGGCAGCCACCTATAATATTCAGTGGCATCATCACCTCCAGTACCATCCACAATCAAATGGAGTAGTGGAGAGACACATTG
>JAGPOW010003316.1:106955904-106989588 GCA_030014935.1 Caiman crocodilus | reverse complement strand
ATTATAGAAAGGTTGGCAGCCACCTATAATATTCAGTGGCATCATCACCTCCAGTACCATCCACAATCAAATGGAGTAGTGGAGAGACACATTGGCCTACATAAAGAGCAAGTCCGCCTACATGGGAACAGGTCCTAGAAAAACTGTCTAAAATATAACTCAGAAGTGCTGATCACTATGAACACAACCAAAGATCTATGGGAGAAAAGAATACCCGCAGGGCCACCATTATGGAAACCATGCTGTAAGACCGGAGAGATGATATGGTTAACTATACCTGTGGCTACCGAAAAGCACCCCACACCGGTACCAGAACTGTAGTGGAAATAGGGAAATATCCAAATACCTATCCTATTTCTCCTGAAGTAGCCACACGTACACGCACCATCCTTGCTCGCCAAAATTGGTTGAGCAGGAGGAGATAAGAGAGATTCAATGTAAATATTTGCAGTGTACATAATGTTAATAGATTATAAGTTTTATTTTTTAGGATGCAATATCCACCATGGAGATCAGTTGCCTAATGATCTTTGCGGTAACCATCGTCAGCCTGATGGGTAGGGCACAACTTTGGTGCTCTTGGTATCCCTGGCATGTTGTTAATTGAACCAGTGTCAACCAGGTTGATGGCCTAGACGAATCACCAAAACCAACCCCACCGAACGATGTGTGGATGTCAATTGAAGTCTTTGCTATGCGATTTCTTGTCGTCATTGTTATTTTGTTAAGTGCTTTCGTTGTTTATGTTTACACCCAATGACAACAATGAAGGAGACCCGAGGATTTCCTCATACCTACGCCCGGTGTTCACCTTGATAATATGATTTACCTTGAGTCAGATGAAGGAGTCATCAAAACCGACCTGTAAATTACCGTGTATATAGATGTATATAGTTACCCATTTATAATGCACCTTTGCGTTTGCATAAATTCTGTTCACAGAGAGGACTGAGAGGAAAAGGCATCGGCACGCGGGTCATTGGAACAGAAGAGATTCCAAAAAAGACCATTACAGCGCTGCAGTTTATCTTACTCACAGCAACACTCGCCTTGATGACTGCACGAATGGAAGACCATGATGGCACTATCACCGAGCACCACAACACCTTCATCCTTAAGGCACTAACACTTTGGGCAAAAGTCACCAGTGAACCCAATGAAAAGGGACTAACTGCGTGCTTACAAGTGCCTTTGTCGGTTAATGATCAAGTCATCATTCCGTATGTAATTGCACTTAATATCAGTACATGGTTTGCAACTAGGAGGCGTGACAAGCTTCGTAATATAGAAATAGCTCAGCCCAATTCTATATATCCACGCTCATATTCATGGCCAAGTAACTTAGCCCTAGATGAAATAAATCGCCTTCACTGTAAATCAAGAGATGTAACCCCATTCAGCACCCCTGTGCTAAATATTCACCCGTTTACTAACTCGAGGTCCAGTAAAAATAATATCCCATGCTCGAAAATCCTATGGGGTATTAACCCCAAGGAATTCATCAAGTCAGAGATGACAGCTCCCTTAGTTGGGAGTCAACTAAATCTGAACCCTCGTGGTTCCTAAGACTCCCACCAGGTCCTCTGATAAAGACCAATCAGACCCCGATAATAAGGCCCAAGTTAAATTTCTGACCACCATTAGCCAAGTGGGATATTAAGAATGCTGTCAATATATCAAAGCCAACAGAATGGTATTCTTATTTCTACCTGATAGTAAGGGCGGCAATATTAAGTCAACTGTGTCATGGATACATACCAACTCCTAGAAACATCAGTTTACCAACTGAATTAAGCAATTATAGGTGGAATAATAAAAAATGCATTGATTTACAAACGCCAGCTCCTGTGGATATGCTATGGGCGTGCTCAGATAACCACCTATACGCAAATTTGCCAGCCATATTATCGGGCATAGAGTGCTTTGTAACAACGGTATTGCTATGTCCTCCTCTATTCATCGATAGTGAGACACCACCCAATCCAGTACTATTGAGGAGACAGAAAAGAGAACCAGTCTGGAGCCAGTTAACAAGGGGTGAGCAAATTAGCAAAAAGTTTGTATGGGCACTTGAAGGCTATTTTGCATGGGGAATAGCAATAGGTAAAGCAAGAGTCCTTACTGCACAATTGACTGAACAAGTCAAAATAATAGCAAATGCAACAAGAAGAGGATTTGAGCTAATTGATCTTCAGCTCCAGACTACTTCACAAATGACCATGGAAAATCATCTTGTCTTAGACTTCCTACTACTAAAGGAGGGAGGGGCATGTGCATATGTTAATTTGTCACAAGAGCATTGCTGGATAGCCATCCCTAACATATCAATACCCCTCAATGAACAAATAAATATGTTAAAAAAGGCAGCTGAAACAACAAACTGGCTCAATAAGGAAGGTACAGGGTGGCTTGCAGATTTATTTAATTGGGCTGGCTGGAAATCATCAACATGGTTAATATATCTCCTCTGATTACTTTATTGATTCCCCTACTGGGAATCCTGTTATGTATATGTGTAGGATGTTGTATTCTTGAATCAATTAAGAAAAAGTTACTGTCATCAACTATGGTTAACACACAACTATTGACATCCAAAGGGGAAGAACTCAAGGAAATAGCCTGCGAAGGGTAATGATACAACAGTAATCTGATTGTTGGTCAAAGGAGCATGTCTAGTAAAAAAGCATGACCACCCCTCAGATTATTGTCCAAAATTAAGTCACACCACCAGTCCCTTGAGTAACTCGATGTCATAGTTAAGGGATACAACTATGTAGTTCGGCACTCAGTGGCAGAGACTAAGTTTCTAAAGTATGTATTTGAGCATAGCATTCAGCGGGAGCATGATCGCCGCATGATCAGGGAGAAGCTAACCAATCAGTGGCCATCCTAGGAACATGATTGCCTGGCCAGCAGCCATGTTCTCTGGAACCTTCTAGCCACAAAGCACCCTGATTGGCGGGGAAAGTTATAAAAGGGGAAGCCCTCCTCAGAGAGAGGTTCCTCGTGCATACAAACAGGTAACCTGATCACCTACCTAGCTGAGTGAACCCCTAGGCCAAAGCCTCTCTGCTTAACTGCATTGTTGCTATACCGTTGCTATATAGAACTCTTATAACTGCTAGCATACTGAACCGTCTTTGTAATTGCTGTGTTTGCCGCGACTGCATGAACCTCGTTGTATAACTGACCACCGGTATCAACCATCATTGTACTGTTACATCGTTATCTCATGAGTGAAGTTTTCAATTCACCTTTTACTCTCGTGCCTCAGTCTACACTCCTTGCTATTGTGACCTGCCGTCGTTCAGGCTGGCCCGCAACCTGTTATCGATACTTACCTGCTTTGGAGCATGGCGTCTACCTCAGCAGACAAAATGTACAGAAATTACATTTGTAAAACACTATCTCAGGGTAACCATACTGCTGGGAAACGGAGTTAGGCATGAAAACAAGGCTCCTCGCTGGAAAGGCTAAGAAAAAGGAACTTTCAAAGCAGCTGCATATTTAGAAACAGTCTAAAGACCATTTCTGAGTACAAATGCAACTTTAATTTCAATTTCAGTAATTACAATTTTTGTTTTGAAGTTAAAATTTGTCTATGCCACTGACTCTCAACCTTTTTACACTGAAGGTGCCCCTCAGAAAATCCAAGCTTTTAATTTTCATTTGGTTTTTGACTATAGAAAAAGAATGGACCAATTCATCTGTTGCAAAGAAGTCAAGAAGACTACAACAGGTCAGGATGTTTTTTGACACTATGAATTTCAACTTGAAATCTCTGGGTTTATCTTATGAATCATGTAGGTTTTTGCACACCCAAAAATGGTAATACTGTGTGGCACTGTACATGGCCGCAGCACCTTGGTTGAGAATTACTGGTATACACTACTTCTTATTCGCAACCTGCAGAAATCTGCTGATATCTGACAGCTGAAAAATGACTGGTCTACTATCATTGTTCAAACTGACTAAAATGAAAAAAAGGAATTAAAATTAATTGTATTATTACAATGCTTTCAAAATAACTACATAAAGGGTTATTAGTAAGGTATATTAAGAAAGGCAATATGTTTTGTTTTATAGAATATGAGCCTGAATCAGCACTCATTTACTCCAATTTTACTGGTTATTTGTGACTTACAGTAATGTCTGAGATTACTAGTAATTAATATTTATATAAATTTGTTTTGTTTATAATTATTTTCACGAAGACTGTCTACTTTATGATTTGTATGGGTTTTTAACACAGCAAAAAGGGAGACAAATTCTTTTAAAAAAATAGCTAAACATGGTTATCAAACCAGAAACAGCTGTAAGTGTCTGGACTGCTGTAATACCTGTAATACTTTTATCTGTATTTTTTTATTTTACTTGTTTATTTTAAGTTGAAAGTCTGCCTTTAAAAAAACAGGACTTTAAAATGTATTTACTCTCCTGTACAATTAAATGAAAGCAAAGGACCGTTAATCTTACACTGCAGTATTCTTTTCTTTTTCAGAAAATCAGTGAAGACAATAAAGAAAGTGAAACAACTCCCTGCATTTAAGTAACTCCCTGCATTTAGCAGCATTTAGTACCTTATCAAGAAAACAAGCCTCTCTCATTAATTCAAGCTCTTCTTTAACAGCTTTTCCAAGGAAGTAACAGAGGGACATTACCCACTGATCTGTTGATAAGCTCCAAAAAGCCCTAAGGGACACTGTCCTGTCTGCCTTTGTCTTTTCTGCATTACACAGACAACTCTCAGCATTAGCTAGCATGCCACATGCTGGCTATTGTCCGTGCTGTTGGGGAGGGGAGGGAAGTTGGGGAATCCCTGTTTGAACAGGGAATGGTGAGGGGTGGTAGGCAAGTGGAAACTAGGCAGACCCTGCTGTACCTGCAGTCTCTGCCAGAACTCCAGCCAGGGAGCAGAGTGACAGGGTCAGCCCTGCTCTATAGCAGAAGGGACCCACCAGGACTAAAAAACATCTGGGATAATGCAGGACTCTAGTTTTAGTTAAACCAGGAAGGGGTCTGGGACAGACATTCCATAAACCAGTTTGAGCCAAATCAGTTAAGTCTGATACTACATTCAACCAGGCTTATCTCAACCCAGTTTCAGCCATTTTCAAACTGGTTTATGTGCATTGAATGTCTGTTCTGTTACAGGCTTAAACCAGTTTCTGATCACTTAAACCAGTTTATGTGTAATGTATGTCCCTAGCCTAGAGGGTAATCCTATTTTGCTTCCTATATAACTCAGTAGTTGACAAAAATAATTGTAGGACAAGCTGTCATACACAGTACCTGTCATAGATAAAGAATTCCTCAAAGTTGCAAGCCATGGTCAGAACACAGGAACAATAACCGTTTATACTGGCACGGCTACAGTAGTATGACAACGAACATTATTTTCCATAATGAAGAAAGACTGGAAAACTAATGGTCCTTATATTCTTTCTGTTTTCTTGAAACGTTGAAAAAGTATTGGGGAAATCTTTTGCTAATGAGCAACATAATAATGTACAACACTCAGAATACAAGTCTGTTAACATTATTTATACAGTATTTCTTCCACAAGTAGATAGATCCCCACTGAAGTCACTAGCCATGTAAGAAAAAAAATTCACACCAGTAAGTGTGAATAGGCCTTAAAATTGAAAACATGGTATCTCACGTATCCAGACAAAAGACTGTTTACACGACCTATACAAAATTAGCCTTTCTGACAATTTTCTCACTGAATTCATCTGAAATCTATGCAAAAGAAACTATATAAGCACCATTATCTCCTTGCATGATTTGGATATACATTTCTACAATGTTCATTAAATTCAAACACAAACATCAAATGATAATTAATATCACCAAAAAAAGCAATGTTATCATACCTGGCCTTTACAGGGAAGTTCTGTGCAATGTCTTTCATTACCTTTAAGGCATCATAAACAGGGGTTGATTTAATTTGAGAAGCTGCTTGAAAACTGAGATCTGTAAAAAAAACAAATATGTGGAAAACATACTATAAATCAACACAGCCTCCATTTTATAAAACACAAACACATACAAATGGTCAAAACTCTTCATAGTTCACTTGCATAACACCCATCCAAAAATCTTAAATCATTAACATTGGAAGGTGAATATACAGATGTTAGGAAATGCTAAATTAAGTTTCCTGTACAAATTTACCATGGCATGCCTTGTGTGTATAATTTTCTAAGTTTACACAAAAAAAAATTCCATCATGTAGCATCAGACCGATTACTACAGTGATATCAGTAGAATTGGGCCTTAGAAACAACAAAAAACTCTGCCAGTTAAACTAAGGGAGTAACTTACAGCAATAGCACTATATTTTTTTTCTATGCCAACCAACACTAGAATGGAAGAGAACATTTTACTAGTGGAGCTCACAGGTATCTGTTTTTGGCCCCCCAAAAGATGAGAATCAAGATTCCTGTATGCTAGTTCAAGCTCTGGAGGGAGAATGTACTCTAGCAGTCACAGACCCAGTTACTTATTTCTCACAAACCCAACATCTTTCGTCATGTTGTAACATAATGCATCTTTCTCCACACCTCGGTCCTTGTCCCATGGTTACTCTCTCCCTGTTGTCAGCCCCAGTCTCTATTCCTCAAGATCCTAATCCTTATCTTTATCTCCTTGCCCAGCCAGTCCTTCTTGTTCCCTAAGGGTGTTGACAGAAGTGATATTTTGTCACATGATCAGCCCCTTGAAAATGCTCTACAGCTGTGCCCTGACAGAAGAGCACAGCTGCAGAATGCTTAATAAGAATGAACCCTCACTACATAAGGGTTCAGATGAAGGCGCTCCGAAGTGGAGTACCTTTCTTAACTTCTGTCAAAGCCTGCCTAGGAGCAGGGCTGGGCTGCATGAGCCCAGCCCTGCTCCCAGTGCAGAGAGACTCCAATCCACCCCAGTCTTCCCCCAGCGTGGGCTGGGCAAAACTCAAACCGAGCCTCCTCCCCTCATTCCCATTCTGAAAACAGACCACAGCTGGGAGGACAGATGAGGCTAGGGGAATTCAATTCTCCACCCCCCTCCCTGGATCCAACAGTGGAAGTTTGTTGGGGTGGGGGCGCTCACTATTAATCATGACACTTCCTGTGAAGTGCCATGAGTTACAGCAGGGAGCTGCATATCTGTTGATGTCCTCAGAAACTCCTCTGTATCTAACCTCAGTTTCTTCCCACTCACCTCCTTCCCCATTCTCCTCTCTGGAAATTTCTACACGTGAATTTAAGTGGGCTTAAATTTAATGCACATTTAGCTAATGCATATTAAATGTTTTTGGCAGGTGTCTAGATGTGGTGGGACTTGTGTCTAACTTTAGTCCCAGGTCAGTCCAGCCTTGCCATGTGCTCCTGTGGGCACTGAGAAGAGCTCCAGCCTCGGGCCACATGGCTGCCAGCACTTGGCAGCCATTGTAAAATCACACCCTCCGCACTGTGACCTCTGGGCTGACGCTTCCTTTGCCAGAGCATCAGCATGGCAGAAACAAAGACAGGAGACAGAGACAAATGCCTGCTCTGCTCCTGCTGCAGCTGCATTTCCCAGCCCTGGCCGCCCCCGTGTCACAGAGCACTGAGGTGTCCTGCTCCCAAAGAGGGGAAACTGCTAGGGACAAAGCCCTAGCAGGGAATAGGGAGCCCAGCTGTGGGTTTCCAGGGCAACCAGAGAAGGTCAGCTGACCAGAAGGGGCAGGGCCTGGCTCCCATATAAACCCTAGGGGTTGGGGCCAGAGGCAGTCCCCTGCCAGCTGCCAAAGAGAAAGGAGATCTCTGCCATGGGAGGGAGGAGAAGCCTGAAACAGGAGCGTTATCTAACTTTGCTGATAGATAAAGGGTCTCCAGTAGGAGTGAACATTGTTATAGCCAGGCAGCTTATGTTTACATTATAGCCAAGAGGCTTGTGTTGTGTTGTTGGTTGTAACCGGCAGTTTGGGTGAGGCTATTAGGGGTTGGAGGAGGCCATATAAGGGACTCACAGAGGTGTGGGAGGACCCCAGTGCCACTGAGGATGCAGCGTTTGGGGCACAAAGACCCTAGCCCTAGAGAAGGGCAGATGAGAATCCCCAGAGAGGAGACATTACTGAGAAGCCCCAGTGTGGGCAGGGTGAACCCCAGAGAGGGGGCAGCCCTATTGAAAAGCCCAGTGCAGGCATGGTGACCCCAAGAGAGGGCGGCCTGACAAAGAAGATCCTGAGAGAAAGCAGCTTGACAGAGAAGACCCTGAGAGAGGGCAGCTTGACAGAGAAGGCCCTGAGAGAGGGCAGCAGTATTGAGGAGCACCCTGAGAAGGGGCAAAAACCCCAGAGAAGGGAGTAGTTACTGAGAAGCCCCAGTGCGGGTGTGGTGAGCCCCTGAAATGGGGCGGCACTACTGGGGGAGCCTCAGAGAAGGGGGTAGTTACTGAGAAGCCCCAGTGCGGGCATGGTGAGCCCTGGAAAGGGCACGGCACTACCAGGGAGACCCAGAGAGGGGGCAGTTGCTGAGGAGCCCCAGAAGAGGAGGCATTACTGGGGAGCCCCAGAGAGGGGGCAGGGTGTCTGAGGAGGCCCAGAGAGGACAAAAAAGGGGCCAGATCATAATTAGAATGAGACATAATATCTAGTCCATCAGTGAGGTGTAGGAGAGGAAACGGAGCCACAGATAGCACCAGGGGGCGCTCCCTGGCAGTGGGGCAGTACAAGGGCAGTCTCCCACTAATTAACATCAATTAATCAATTAACAACAAGGCATGGCAGGTGAGTAGGTGGGTGGTTGCCCCAGGACCAGGTGTGCAGGCCACGTTTAGGTCAGCCCAGCTATTACACCCAGCTTCTGGCCCTGACACCCAGGGAAAGGGTACCCTGCTCCTCACAGCTGCTGCAGATGTCTTGCTCACCCACCATTCCATGGACCTGTTGCTTGGGCACCTAGCACTGCCCAACTCACCCACCCGCCTGCTGGACAGCTGGTACATGGCCTTTCAGAGCCCTCACCACCATGCAGCTGCTCCAGCCAGCCCTATCAACCACAGGCTCCAAGATGCCACCACTGGGACCACCGTCACCTTCTTGTTCCACTAACCCTGCTGCGTCTGGGCCTGCCACACCAGCCAGCACTGGTGCAAGCGTGTCATGATGCAGGAATGGGATGATCAGTGGATTGACATATTCTGGATAACCTGGGCCACCTCTGAAGGCCTGCTGTGCCAGCTTCAGCCCACCTGGAGCACCAGAACACAGAGAAGCACCAGGTCATCCCTGCTGACACCTGCCTTTCTCACTGCCCACACACATACTACCCCACCCAGCACCAGGATGCACACATTTGTAATGAAAACCTTTATTCCCCTCACAAGCCCCACCCTCACCTGCCCAAGCTCCCCTCTCAATCAACAGAGCCCCCTCTGTGGGGGTTTGCTGCAGAGCAGTGGGCAGGGCCCAGGGACTCTGGCTGGCTAGTTGTTGATCAAGCAATTACATGTGGTGCTGCTCCAGGGCCTCCATCCAGGCCTAATGCACCTGTTGCATGCTGTCAAGCAGTCTACTAGGTAATGTCTTCATCCCACAAGGCCAGGTCCTGCACTTCCTGCATCTCCTGCTGTGTCTTCTCCCATGATGCCCTGTTTTCAACTGATGGTACCAGTCACTGGAGCAGGAGCATCCAGTCCCTGGTGCGCATCTGGTGCGGCACATGGCAGTGACCCTGCTATGGCACTACTGCAGGGCCCTACAGCCTCTCCCCCGTGTCCAACTGTTGGCCCTGAAGAGGCAAGAGACAGAAGCTTTTTGTGCCAGTTTGCAACATTACAGAGATAAGATGCTGTGCACCAAGAGGCCTGTGTTCCCCAGCCTCAGATCAAAGATTGGCCATGTGCAGGTGCTCAGAGACCATCAAAAACTGTCCGGGCAAGGCTGGGTCCAGGTGGCTGCTGGCTGAGCCCCCCCAGCCCCACTTGCTCCCCTGGGACTGGCAGCCTGATATGTGCAGGCTTAAGGCAGTCTGCCTTCCCTTCCAAAAGCAGGCCAGGCCAGGCTGCTAGCTGTACCTGCTGCCACAGTTCCAGACTTGCCCACCCTGCAGACCAACCGCTCTGCTGTGCTGCTGCACAGCCCACGGTGCCCAGACTTGGGGTGCCGCGGGGCTCCCAGACAACTGGGGTGAGGGACTGGTCACACCCCTGCCATCTCTGCAGGAAGCCTCTCCAGGGAAGTGTCATGGGGCTTCCTTCACCCCCTCCGCGGTACACTACGAGCATGCCCCTGCTGCATGTGCCCCAGATAGTATGCAATGAGCTGTTTGTGCAGTTGGAAGGCTACCTGAGCCACTGTGCCCTGGTGCAGCTGATCCTGCTAGTTCTCCGGGTACACCTGCCCTCCTGGTTTGGGACCCTGAGCTATGTTGGTGTGGGAAGCAAGCCTGGGCTGTCCAGCAACCTCCGCTACCACCTTGAGGGTCTCAGCACTACATGTCCCTGCCCCCACTGGCAAGGAGGATATCATCACTGGCATTGATACCTTTCTTGGCATGGGAGCGGCCTGTGCTCACCCAGCTGCAGGCAGTCTACTCAGTAAAGTTTTCAACTCTGTCCCAGTTTTCTGCGTGTTGTAGGGGAGGGAGCCTGGGGCCAGAGAAGTTCAGGCAGGCCAGGCAGGGAGCAGGGGCAGGGGCAGGGGTAGGGCTGGGGACTGGAAGGGCCCTACCTCAGAGCAGGACTTACCACATGACCACAGCCGGCAAGGCTGACCGCTCAGCACAGGGCTCTCCATCAGCAATGGCATCAGGTTGCACCTTTGTCCATGGCCTGCAGTGCCTGGCCGGGTGCACGCCCAGGGAGGAGCTGGCATTGCTAGCAGCCAGCAGTGGCATGGCCAGCCACTCCTTGTGGTGGGGTGTGGGGCTGGGCTGAGGGTGATACAGCTGCTGGACATGTCTCCTCAAGCTGCCAATGGATGAAGCAACCAGGGAGAAGGGGTGGGGCAGGGTGCTGAAGGCCTGAGGTCCCCATCTCTGATGACGTGCCACCGAAGGCACCAAAGCAGGGTGCATATGAGGGCAGGCCCCCCCTGCTACTAGCAGGGGTGCAGCCTGTCTCCTGGGGTGCCAAAATGTGGGTCAGCTCCCTCATGAAGGGCATGATTTTCTGGGCAAGACCAGACTAATGACTGAAGTCAATCAGTCACTCCCTGTGCCCACAAGACCTTGGCCTTCAGAAGGCCCCTTTGTACTGTTCAGGAGCGGCCTTACGCATGCATACTGATTGAAATGGCCTGATAAATGTGGGCATTCAAGCGCCTGTCTCACACAAACTGTCTCTGGATGTCAGCCTAACTCCAGAGCGCCACAAGGTCATGCACCTCCTCCCAGGTCCAGCTGGGGTTCCAGGAACTCAGGATAGGTAGGGGCACATGAGCGGGGCTAAGACTCGATGGGGATGATGTGCTGGACATGCTCCCCAGGCCAGCTGTCTGGATCCCTACATGGCTGTCCCTGTGATGCAAGCCCCAGAGGACTGCCAGCAGCACCAGGTAGGGGCATGGGCAGGGACAGGGAGCTGCAAGGCAGAGGTGTTTCACTACAGTGTCTACAAAGAGACAAAGCTGGGGTTGAACAGGAGCAGGGAGCAGGTGTTGGCTTGTTCAGGCACCTGGTATGTGGACCTCAAGGCACAAAATGGCTAGAGGCTTTTGTAGCCTGCAGCTAGGGGCTGTCAGAGAGAAGCCCAGCCCTAGAGGAGGAGAGATGGCCAGCGAGGAGCCCTGGGACTGGGCTCTGGCCTATCTCTCTAGTGGCTGGGCAGACCCAGCACTAAAGTCCCTGCGTTAATGAGTATTATTGCGTCTACACATGTGTTAATGCACTTTAATGAATCATGCCTAAATTTGATGCTTGCTTTATGCAGGTATGAAATTTAGGTGTGATTAGGCTAAAATTGCCATTTTTAAGGTGCATTAAGGGCATGCACATGTAGACACACACCCTTAAAGTGCCTTAAATAGGGCTAATATGCATTAAATGCCCACGTGTTGTCATGCTCTCTGTCTCTTTGTCGTTTCCAAGTCATCCTCTGATCTAACTAGGCCCCTACCATGTGTTTTTCTCCAATTCTCCCATTCCATAAACTCTACTTGCCACACCTATCAGTCTCATTTACCCCTGGCTCCCAACCAAGTGTCCTTTTCCAACCAGTTCCATCACATTGCAACCTGGTCCCAATTTCTGCACTCATCCCAACCCTAGCTATCCACCATACCTTTCTAGTCTTTGTGTCATCCTCAGGCTCCTTTTCCCAGTTTACTCCCCATACTAGTCTGGTCCCTACTCCCATTGCTTTTGAATCAGGCATCTTCCTCCTTCATACTAGGTCTCAGCCAGGGACCCAGCTTACAGCAGTCCAGAACTACAGCTGAAGAGGAAGTGCTGCTTAGACCATGTAACATAATTCCCATTCCAGACAGAAGCTTCAGGGAAGCTATCTGCTAAAATCTTAGTTCCTGCTGATCATGTGAGAACTGTGATGTTCAAAGCTTTCTTGATTTTTTCATAAGGACAGTAAAAGGCATGTCCCTAACACTAGAAAGATAGCTAACTCCTGATTTTTTTAAACTAAAAAGTAACAGAAATTCCTCTTTCTCCAAAACAATGAAGGGATTTCCTTTATTACTCGAACCTAGAAGAGATAATAGAATCAAAGAATCATAGAAGTAGGGTCAGAAGGGACTTTGTATATCTTCAAGTCCGACCCCCTGCCTGAGCAAGAAGAAAAATGGGCTTAAATGACCCCAGCCAAGTAAGCATCAAGACGCTTCTTAAATAAGTGGTAGGAGCCAGCACCACTTCCCTTGGATGTTGGTTCCAGATCCTAGCCACCCTAACCGTGAAGTAGTTCTTACAGATGTCTAATCTAAACCTACTCTCCAACAACTTGTGGCTGTTATTCCGGGGGGTGCTAGGGGAAACAAACTCTCCCCCAAACCCATCTGGTCCCCCCTAGTGAATTTATAGATGGTCACCAGGTCCCCCCCACCCTTCTCGTGAAGGCTGAACAGGTTCAGGTCCCATAGCCTATCATTGTAGGGTCTGTCCTGCTGTCCCCAGATCATGTGGGTGGCCCTCCTCTGGACCTTCTCAATGTTGTCCACATCCCTCTTGAAGTGGGGTGGCCAGAACTGCACACAGTACTCCAGCTGTGGCACGACCAGTGTTGTGTAGAGGGGGAGGATCACCTCCTTGGACCTACTTGAGAAGCATCTCTGGATGCATGATAAGGTCTGGTTAGCCCTGCCAACCATGACCTCGCATTGTCAGTCCATGTTAATCTTGGAGTCAGTGATGACTCCAAGATCCCTTTCTGCCTCTATGCTCTCAAGAAGGGAGTTTCCCATCTTATAAGTGTGCTGCTGGTTACTACTGCCCAAGTGCACCCTGCACTTGTCAGTATTGAAATGCATCCTGTTTTTGTTAGCCCACCCCTGCAACCTATCCAGGTCTTTCTGCAGTCTTTTCCTCCCTGCTAATGTGCCCACCTCACCCCAAATATTGGTATCATCAGCAAATTTGAACACGTTGGTTTTCACCCCGTCATCCAAATCGTTGATAAAGAAATTGAACAGCGCGGGCCCAAGGACCGAGCCCTGGGGGACTCCGCTGCCCACTTCCCCCCAGGTCGAATATGACCCGTCCACCACCACCCTCTGAATATGACTCTTCACCCAATTTGCAATCCATCTGACTGTGTAGGCATCGATGCCAGTCACCTAGTTTTTTAACATGAGGATAGGGTGGGAGACAGTGTCAAAGGCCTTGCTGACGTCCAGAAAGACTACACGCACAGCGACACCTGCATGCAATGCTTTTGTAACCTGATGGTAAAAGGCAATCAGGTTGGTCTGACATGAACTGCCCCTAATGAAACCATGCTGGTTGCCATTGAGCATCATCCCCAAGGCCGGCCCATCACAGATCTGCTCCTTGATGATCTTCTCAAAGAGTTTCCCCAGGGTTGAGGTAATACTGACAGGCCTATAGTTGCCCGGGTTCTCCCTCCTCCCTTTCTTAAAGATGGGGATCACATTGGCTATCTTCCAATCATCTGGCACCTGGCCCAAGCACCACAAGCACTCATAAAGCTGTGCCAAGGGCCCTGCAATAACCCCTGCTAGATCCCTCAACAGCCTGGGGTGCAGAGGATCTGGACCTGCTGATTTGAGCATGTCCAGCCTCTCCAGAAGCACTCTAACCCGGTCAAAAGGTTCTGCTGAAACCTATGATTGAACCAGGGACCTTTAGTGCTTCAGTCTAATGCGCTCCCAACTGAGCTATTTCAGTTATTTCAAATGACTGGAAATAAATATTCAGAGATGGAAAGAGGCGGGAGAATATTTTGAAATGAAATACAGTAACCTTTTGTATTGCTGTACTCTGTTTGAATTCAGATGACTCTGAACTAAAGATTTAATTGAGGTAGATATCATCTACCTAGGCATTAAAATTAAAGGCATCTTGTGGCAAGTAAAGATCCTATACAAAAAAACAACAGCTTTAGTCCAATTAAGATGAGATTACTTGAAAGAAAAACTTGATACCTGGTTATGCAAAACTGTAAACTAGCACGGGGATAATTACTTTTCTAACCTCTTCAATGCCTTCTCTTTAGGTGTGTCTAAAAGACTGCTGGTTAATCTTTTCCTAAGCTGTCATAATAACTATTAAACCCACAGTGGTACTGCAATAAAAATATTGAAATCTTACTAGAGGACTCAATACTTTCCTTTGACCTTCTTAGTTGTCAGTAGCAAGGAACCTGGAATTTAGTATAATAATACAAGTTCTAACATGCTTAATTTATGGACACAGCAAGTTTATTGCAATGAAACACCACTACTATTTAAATATATATATATAGTGGTGTTTCATTTTAATCATGGAACAATGTGGATTTGGGGTTGCTTTTTTAACTGAAAATTAGGTTTGTTTTTTTTTAAATCAGAGAAAACCATGATCCCTGTTTTCATGCAGAAACATATATAAAATACCCGCCCATCAACCTGCCTTCCCACTGCCTGTCCTACAGTGGTGGTGGGGGGTGTGAATTAAAGATGACCCTCCAATAATTACATTCTATACATGGAAAATGATAACAATTATAAACTAATTTTCCATATATAGAACCAAATTATTGGGTGGGAGGGGGTGCCTTAAACTTAGGGTCAGCTAAATTGAAGTACATGTGGTAATATGATAAAACAAAAGCTTATGACTATTACCCTGAATCATTTAAATTTGAATCTCCAATCCAATATTCCCTGTAAAATTCTTGGAATGACTTACAGAGATGCTGGAGATGCCACACTTTTATCTGACAATGATGCTGATGATAAAGTTGATGTGCAGCCTGCCATCACTTCTAACTGGAACATATCCTGCTGAACTGGTGTTTCTTTCTGAGTATCATCCATGAAACTGGGCTTGCTCACAAGCTGAAGGAGTTTTAATTATAACAAAGAGCACCTGGACACCCAAATCATATAAAACAATAATAGAATCATACAAAAGCAAGACTGCCCACAACTAAATCATTCCAGCCAAGACTTTGTCTACCCAAGTCTCTAAGGATGGAGATTCCAAAACCATTCTGGGTAGCCTATTCCAGTGCTTTACTACCCTGCTAATGAGAAAGTTCTTCTTAATATCCAACTTCAACTTACCTTGCTGCAACTTGAAACCATTGTTATTTGTCCTGTTATCTCCTACCACTGAGAACAGTCCAATTCCATCCTCTTTGGAACCACCCTTCAAGATAGTTAAAGGCTGCTATTAAATCCCCACTCAGCCTTCTCTTTTGCAGAATAAATAGGCCTAGTTCCCTCAGCCTCTCCTCAGAACCAGCCCCCAAATCATTTTCGTTGCTCTCCACTGGACTCCCTCTAATTTGTCCACATCCTTTCTGTAGTGGGGGAGCAAAACCGGACACAGTACTCCAGATGTGGTCTCACCAGTGCTGAATAGAAGGGAAGAGTCACTTCCCTCAATCTTGTGGCAACACTTCTACAATATGTCATTAACCTTCTTCACAACAAGGGCACATTGATGGATGACAGTCAGGTGGATTGCAAATCGGCTGCAGGGTCATACTCCAAGGGTAGTGGTGGTTGAGTCTTTTTCAACATGGAGGGAAGTGGGCAGTGGAGTCCCTCAGGGCTTGGTCCTTGGGCCCACACTGTTCAATTTCTTTATTAGTGACTTGGACAACGGGGTGAAAAGCAGCCTGTTTAAATTTGCTGATGATACCAAGATTTGGGATGAGTTGGGCACACTAGAATAGATCACAAGTAGGGAAGGACAGATTACAGAAGGACCTGGACAGGTTACAGGGGTGGGCTAATGAAAATAGGATGGGTTTCAATACTGACAAGTGCAGGGTGCTGCACTTGGGCAGCAGGAACCAGCAGCACACTTATAAGCTGGGAAACTCCCTTCTTGAGAGCACAGTGGCAGAAAGAGATCTTGGAGTCAAGATTCACTCCAAGATGAACATGGGCGGACAATGCGAGGTCACCGTCAGTAGGGCTAACCGTACCTTGTTGTACATCCACAGATGCATCTCAAGCAGGGCCAGAGAGGTGATCCTCCCCCTCTATGCGACACTGGTTAGACCGCATCTGGAGTATTGTGTTCAGTTCTGGGTGCCGCAGTTCAGGAGGGATGTGGACAGCATTGAGAGGGTCCAGAGGAGGGCCACCCTCATGATCCAGGGACAGCAGGGTAGACCCTACGAAGAGAGGCTAGAGAACCTTAACCTGTTCAGCCTTTGTAATAAAAGGCTGAGGGGGTACCTGGTGGCCATCTATAAACTCACTAGGGGGGACCAACAGGGTTTGGGATAGACCTTGTTCCCCTAGTGCCCCCCGGGGTAACAAGGAATAACGACTAAAAGTTGTTAGAGAGTAGGTTTAGACTAGACATCTGAAGGCACTATTTCATAGTCAGAGTGGCTAGGATCTGGAACCAACTTCCAAGGGAAGTGGTGATGGCTTCTACCTTGGGGGTCTTTAAGAGGAGGCTTGATGTCTACCTGGGTGGGGTCATTTGAGCCTGGTTTTCTCTCCTGCCTAGGGCAGGGGGTCAGACCTGATGATCTACAAGATCCCTTACAACCCTATGAATCTATGAATTTATGAAATCTATGAATTTATAAAATCTATGAATCTATGAATTCCTATAATCTATGAATTCCTATAATCTATGAATCTATGATGGCTTTTATTCAGCTTCTTGTCCCCTGAAGTCCTTAGGTCCTTATCTGCACAACTGCTGCTTAGCCAGTCATTTTGGTGACATTTAAATGTATGTGGTACCATATAACTTGGCAACAAGAGGAGCAAATGATAACCCAAGTCAATCTATGTCAGGATTGAGAGCATAGAAGCAATGAAAACCAAATGCAACAGATAAGATACTGGTGCCAGAATTAACTTCATCCCAGTACCAGCAACTTAGATGCCGAGGGATGAATGTGTAACTGAATGTGTCAACACCAACTGCCCCAATGCTGAACATATCAGCACCGAATACACTTAATACTTATGTACTGTACAAGCTAACTGTGGAGATAACAATGGCAGATGTACACTAATAATAGCTGAAACTGAGGCTGCTACTGAATGAAGTCATTTATGCAGGGCTGAAAAGGCAAACTCTGATATGTTTTTGTGTTCTTTCTGTATGAGCAACAGATGGACAGCTATTTGCTTGGATGAACAATTCTTACTAGAAAGAAGGAGAATATTTTTTTCTCTTTTACTTTTTGGAGCAGTTTTTTATCAGGAATTTTACTTCTGATGAGCCATGTTTTTTACTCTCAGACCAGGAAAAACACAATTGATATATAAAATACTGTTTCCTTGCCCCTCACTTCAGTAAAAAATGAAACAATCATCCCACCAAGACTGCTATGAGCTGCCAGCTTGTTGGCAGGCTTTAAGTTTGTTGATACACTGATGGGGAGAGAAAAAAATGCTTTCAGTACTGGAAAAGGGTGGCCGTGCTTACAAAACTTACAGTCACAGTATCATGAAGTTTTAATATGGAAAGTAGCTCTTACCCCACAACCACCATCAACAAAAGCTCTGTTTCTTACCATTTTTAGAGTCTTTCAAACAACCTGGACTACTAACTTGCTAAAACAGTGTGCCTTATATGTGGTCATATAACTTGGGGTGGGCGAGTGAGGAACCAACCAGAACAGGGCTCCCACCCTAGGCGAGTCTGCACCTTGGAAGCAGGAGCAGCCCCAAAGTCTTGTTGTTGCACAGACACTGCATTGATGCTGTGGAAGCAACAGTCAGAGTGGGCAGACCATGCTGTGGTTGCAGCTGCAAACAGTTTGTGGGTAAGATTCCTGATGCCTCGTTCTCAGAACACTTTCCCCTCCACCACTCAGCAGCGCTCCCTGCCCCCCACACTTGTTATGTCTCTGTTCATACGTACCATACTCCAGCTTTATCAAGCAACTATAATTTTCAATAGAGCTGTCTCATTCTAGCACTGATGGCAGTAGATACTGAACTTTAGAAGGGGTCTCCTTTCCTACTCTAAACTACTCCTTTCACCTAGTCATAATTTTCTCCCAAACCTTCCTTCTTCACAAATTTCACTCATAAATATAGGAAGATTACAATTTAAAAAAAATGTCTTTGCTTTGCTTTAAGTCATGGCATATTCAGACAAAATTCTTGCATCCATAAGTTAAAAGATCTTGAATCAGCTATTACATAAAACTTGCTAACCACACTAGTAATGTTGACAAAAAGAAAGCTATGCATTGTTATTGTATAAATTTTACAATCTGGTAGAAAAATTCTATTTTCTAAGTTTTAGAGTCAACTATTATCATTCTTGATAGGTGTAATAAAAGTAATGAAAAGGACACTGTCTTGTGATCTATTCTTGTGCTGCATTATTAGAAAAAGTAAACAGAAAATCACAGTTCTTATAATGATTCATAATCCAATTCAAACTTCATTTCAACCAGCAGTAACAGGTCATCAGTACAGCTGCTGCATAGAAATCAACATCTATACATCTGTTCCCCTATTCTCCTCTACAAAAAGGTTTTTAATAGCTTCAGCTTTCATTTGATGGTCTATTTAAATGCATCAGTGAGACTTGCAATAGCCTAACGAAAATCAGAATTTATAAGTAAAGGAAAGCAAAAGGCTTTACCATATATTTTGTCTTGAACCAAAGGATAGGATAAGATATGATCTTCTCCCTGACCTTATATTTAAAAAACTAACAAACCCTCAAAACCCAAATTTAACGCCCGAGATAAAATTGTAGAGCAGAAAAGTCTGGTCAATTTCTTCTATTACTTAAAAACAATAAAGCTGGCTATAGTTTTCTGACATAAAAATGATTGTAATCTACTTTTAGTTTACTAATTACAAGCCATATCAGAATAATATACAAGCATTTTGCTATTTGAAAAAGTACTAATCATTCTGTGAAAGCTGATTTAAAAAGTAGTTTTGTTACTATAATTATATACCAATATGGCAAAAAATAAACTAATACTTGTGTTAATTCAACAATAAAGGAAAAATGCATCAAATATATACCTTGTAGTTCCCAGACTTTCAGAAGTTCCGTGTTATTAGTACTTTCAATCAGGTACTTTCTGAACTCCTTCAACTTATCCTTAAGATTAGGATACATCTGTCTGGACCAAAATATCAAAGAAAACAAATTAATCACTTACAAAATCATGTACAGATAAACTATGTTTCTATGCAATAAACAAGGTACCAAACAAGAATGTAAGAGTTTTAATCCAGTTCTCTAAAAGAGATTAAGATGTGTGCATGGCAATTTAAAAGCTTCACTCTCATAATTAGTAAATATAAGCAATTTATATTGACAATTTCAAGGAAGTCTAGAGTTACTTAGCAAGTATTTGGATCAGGCTTATTATTAATGTTGATGGAATAAATGACTACAAACAGCTCTCATGAGTTTGGCATCAAAACAGTAAATAGTTAAATAAGGTTGAAAATGTCACGTACAAAGACTTAAGCTTGCTAAGGTCCTGCCAGAACCCCGCCCCACAGCTAAAGCATTTGAAATGTAACTTATGAAGAAGGATTTCATTTTACCAGTAACTCTCCCCATTCCTTTTCCTTTTGAGTAAAAAGTCTCTATGCCCAACTCCCCTTACATCTGACAATCACATAGATAATATCATAGATGGTATTAATTGTCCCCTTTTGTGGAAAAAAATGAGTTGAGGTAGACTGGAGGCATTTGTGCTGTTGCAGCTGTTAAAGCTGTGCTTCTTCATTGGATAACAAGCTGTGAAGGTTCATGTAAACTAAAACAGGTTCTAAAATAATTGTTTGTAAATTAGTTATGCATAAACTCTTAAAGGTGTTTTAGGCTAGAGGCTTCCCTAATTATTGGGTGTCTACAGCAAGAAAAGTGGCTTTACTTTACGCTTGCATGAAATGGCAGTTGCTTGTGTAAGGTCTGTAAAACCCATATGAGCAGCGTGAATGTTTTGCAAAACAAAGATAAGCAGGAAATGTTTGGTGAACCTGCCTGCTGCTGTCTCAGTTGAGCCCAACTCCCTGTGCAACCACTCTCCATAGCCCCAGCTGGAGTAGGACAGGAACAGCTCTGGAGCTTCCCCTCCCCTGCCCCGGGACAGAACAGTATGTGGGGGAATGAGGACAGAAGGGGAGTGCGACGCACCAATGAGCACTGAGGGAAAAGGAGGCGGTACCAAGAGTGAGGCATTCTTACCTGATTTGGGGATTTAAAAAAAGTCTCCAACTGCTGTTCCCACCATGTGGCATGCCCATCCCATTGGAACCAGGGGAAACTGGGAGGCAGGATGCAGCCACCCCTGCATCAAGTCACTGCTCCCTCACTCCTCTTTACAAAACCCTGGATCCTCCTGGGTCCTATGAGGTATGGGCAAATTCTGATGGTTTTACTGATAATTGTACTATCTTTGATCTGAAAGTTTAGATCCATATAGGATTGGAATAAGTCTTGAGGAAGGTATGCTCTGGTCAACAGAGGATACAGGGTGCCCCTAATAAATTTCAGGAAATAATCCAAAGGATTAAATGCACTAAAATATCCTTTCCATCAGCATTTTGTCCAGGACTTATAACATTGTCTTCAATCTAAACATCTATGTCAATGCATGTTAAACAGATATTTTTAGTTAAGTGGAAACTGCCAACAGGATTAAACACAGACAAGCCAGTATTTAAAGGGCTAGATTTGAATTACAGTCTGGAATGCTAAATTCATGACATGTAGAGCTAAAATCTGGATAACCCTGGTTTAGGTAGCTAAACATCAAACGTTCTTAATTTTTTTTTTAAAGATGCAGGGAACAAGAAAGCGAGTGGTTAGATTTTCACAATTATTATAGGCAGGTGTTAACTCAAATTTGATTTCTTCTAGAAGTGTGAGCAGACTATACTCAACTAATTTACGTTCTGGAAGAAACATGGCGCCTTTTAAATACTTAAATTTAACCTCAGACATTTTTAGTTTAGTACTAGAAATGTTCAGAACTACTAGGCTTTCGAAATAGCAAATGAAGAGTCCACTGTTAAAAAAAACCCCAGAATATATTATATAACAAAAAGAAAAAGAAAATCCACATTCTACTGCATCTCCAACTGTGGTTTCTTAACAGCTCAATTTATGGGCTGTTTCCTGGCTCTGTGGCACCAGTGATAACCTGCCACCCAGATTCACCTCTCCTACCTTTCTTGAGGGAAGATTAATTGTCTTCCTTTCACCCCCACGAAACATTCAAGGGAAGATCTTCAAAAAATGCAGTGAGAGCAGTCTAGGTCACCCAGCACAAGCTGAACTTGTCAGCTTGTTATCATCATGGCACAGCAGATGGCTGGCCACTAAGGGTGCTACATAGGGTCATGTAGTCCATTGTGATGTGGAAGAGTAGATGACTTTGTGTGACACCACACCATGACTTTGTGTGACACCACACAAGAACCAATCCCATAACCTTTAAGAGTGGTGTACTAGGACGTATGCTTTGCATTATTCCAATTACAGAACCATATGTACACAGTGTATGCACAAGAGACTGCAATCTTTCAATTAGCACTAAGCACTGAGGACAAGCCCTGGAGTTCACTGCACTTTCACTCACTGAGGGCACAAAGGGCAAAATAATTCAGATAATTCACCATCCTGAACTGTGAATCAAAGACTCCAATGGTACCAAAGCAAAGTCACTGTTGACGGTCTTTTCAATATTTTTGGTAGAGGTTTCTCTGTTTTTCCCTTGTGACTGATGAGCTGAATTTCAGTGTTCAAGTTCCAGATGGTGATGTCACAGAAGCAGAAGGGATTTGGATCAACATGCAAATGAAACCATTGTCAGTCGTAACTACTCATATATATTTTTAACTTTCATTTGAATCATGGAGGATTGTCTAGAGCCTGCAGGACATTTCACACATGCAAGAATGTCTTTGGGCATCCTAAGCAGAGAGAGGTAGTAAACCATGTTAGTCAGAACTCATTCAGAAGGCAGGGTAGATTTGAACCTTGTAGACCAGGGGATGTAAACTGAGGGTTTGCATACCACCAGGGATACTTGGAAAGAGACTAGGGGGTACATGTGGGTGGGCGGGGATGTAGTCCCACCACCTACCATCTCACACTGCCACCCCCCAGGAGCAGAGCCGGGAGAGGGGCAAAAGCAGCAGCCTTCCCCTGTGAGCCAGACAGGTGCTGCCTGGCTGGCTGGATGCTGGGTGGGCAGCTCACACACGGTGGCACTGCCACCATCCACCACCCCACGCCACCACCATATGCAAGCTCTCACTCCCCCCCACTCCACATCCAGCTACCACCACCCCCTCCATTCTGCCAGAAGTGTACCCAGAAAGGGTACACACCTTAAAAAAGGTTGAAAACCCCTGTTATAGAATAACTAAATCAGATATTCATAACATAAGCTTTCATAAGCAGCATGAAGTAAGCCTGAAGTACGAAAGTTCATACTATGCACCTCTGATTTTGTTAGTCTGTAAAGTGCAAATATACCCTGATTTTAGTCATCCTGGCCACTTGTGGAAATTTATATTTCATTTGGTGGTGATTATAAAAAACAGGTCTTTTTATCATAATGACTTGCAATGCAAAAATGCTCCCATGTATTAGAAGACGTTTGCGCTATTTTTGCTGAGGACAGAAGAAAATAGCTCCTCCTTGCCGATTGTAGTCATCTTCTTCTGAGATCACAAGACCAGGATTCAAATACAGGATTCATCCCTCCATTCCAGTCCCTTAAGATTCTCTGGCAAGACCCTACAGTTAGAGGCCTCTTGATCTCTGACCCTGTGACTACACAAGTAAGCATAAAACCTCTGCAGGATGATGGGTACAGACAAAACTGAGTAAAGATGACATCTCTGGACCAAATGAGAAGTTAAGCAATGGTATGTAGAAGGGCAGATCCTTGACAATGCAGATCCATACTGGAGTGCCACCAAAGATAGGGCCACAGTAACAAACAGAACTAAAGATCCCTGGACACTGCTGTGACAATTTGATTACATTAGGCAAGACAGTAAAAGATGGAGGCTCAGAATTCCAAAGGTACAGATGATATTAGCAGCTTTAAGTTGTATTGTAACTGGCATTTCAACAAGAATTACTATAAACAAGTTCATACTTTCTGAAAAATAAATGAGCCACCAGAGGAACAAAATAAGTCACATGAGGAGCAGAAGATGAGGCTAAAATTGGTGATTCATCTCACATAACTGGAAGCACTATTGATTTATCCCACAGCAGCATCTCTACCAGCTGCAGATAGCAAATGAGCTGATCAAAAAAGAGCTGGGTGCAGCCCATGTTCCTCTGCATGGCTCCATAAATCTGTTAATCACTTCAGAGATCAACAATTTGTAATTTGAGATATGGATTCAATTACTCGTATTTTGAAAGTTCTCATTTTGATGCGAATAAATTGAAAATGAAAGACCAGTTTCTCTAATGTTTTATTACAGTAACAACTGTATATTTTTTAGTTCTATTTGCTACTCTGATTTTTGCCCAACTTCAGGAATAAGATTTGATCATAATTCCAAGAGTATTTCTTGTGAAAGTTTCATAGTTTCATAGTAAGTAGGTCCAGAAGGGACCTGAGCAGATCATCAAGTCTGATCCCCTGCTATGGCAGAAAAGAGTACAGGGGTCAAACAACCCCAGCAAGGTATTCATCTTGCCTCCTCTTAAAGACACCCAGGGTAGGAGCCAGCACCACTTCTCTCAGAAGTTGGTTTCAGATCCTAGCTGCCCTGACTGTGAAGTAGTACCTCCTGATGTCTAGTCTGAATCTACCCTCTGCCAGCTTGTGACCATTATTTCGTCATTCCTGGTAGTGCTCGGGGGAACAGGGATTCCCCCAATGCCTGCTGGTCCCCTCTGACTAGTTTGTAAATGGCCACTAGATCCTCCCTCAGTCTCCTCTTGTGGAGGCTGAACAGGTTCACGTCCCTTAGCCTCTCCTTGTAGGTCTGCCCGGCTGACCCCTGATCATGTGAGTGGACCCTCCTCTGGACTCTCTCCATGTTGTCCACATCCTTCCTGAAGTGCAGCACCCAGAACTGGACGCAGTACTCCAACTGCAGCCTGACCAGTGTCACATAGAGGGGGAGGATCCTTGGACCTGCTTGAGATGCATCTCTGGATGCATGACAAGGTATGGTTGGCCTTCCTGACCGCGCCCCCACAGTGTCAGCCCATGTTCATTTTGGCATTAATAATGACTCCAAGATCCTTTTCTGCCTCTGCACTGACAAGAAGGGAGTTCCCCAGCCTGTAGGTATGTTGCTGGTTCTTCCCCCCCAGGTGCAGCACCTTGCACTGGTCATGCTGAAACCAATCCTGTTCTTATCCGCCCACTCCTGTAACCTGTCTAGGTCTGAATGTAGCCTATTCCTCCTTTCTAATGTGCCCACTTCCCCCCACACCTTAGTGTCTGCAAATTTGAACAGGGTGCTTTTTACTCCCTCATCCAAGTCACTGATGAAGATGTTGAACAGTGCAGGCTCAAGGACCGAGCCCTGCAGAACTCAACTGCCCACATTCCTCCAGGTTGAAAATGACCCATCCACCACCACTTTCTGGGTGTGGCCCTCCAGCCAGTTAGTGACCCATTTGACTGTGTAGGTGCTGACATCGCAGTCCCCTAGTTTTTTAATGAGAATGGGGTGAGAGACAGTGTCAAAGGCCTTCCTAAAGTCCAGAAAGACTACGTCCACTGCTACCCCTGTGTCCAAGGATTTTGTAACCTGGTCATAGAAAGCCACCATGTTGGTCTGACAGGACTTGCCTCTAATGAACCCGCGGTGATTGCCTCTAAGCACAATCCTCCCTGCTGGCCCCTCATGAACATGCACCAGGATAATTCTCTCAAAAAGCTTACCCAGGATTGAGGTAAGACTAACTGGCCTATAGTTTTCTGGGTCCTCCTTCCTCCCTTTTTTGAAAATGGGACTCACTTTTGAAAATGGGACTCACATTTTGAAAATGGGACTTTTTTGAAATTGGCCCTTTTCCAGTCCTCTGGCACCACATCAGAGCACCACAAGTTGGTCAAACTGCATTTTTATTTTTTCTTCTACATAAGCCAAGAGTACAGGAATGTTACCACAAGAGGAAATAATTGATCTTGGCACTTTTTAAAGTTAGAGTAAAATGCACAGAAAAGACTTAAATTAGAATTTTAACCAACTTTAGGCTACCTAATTGCTAAAACAGATTTTTAGATCAGATGTCTTTTAAACTTCTATTCAAAACAACTGCAGAAATCAAATAAAACTTAGGTCAACTCACCTTAGCTTACCAAAGATAAATCCTTGTACTTCATTTTCCTCATCACCTTCCTCTTCTGCTGTGTCATTTGTTGCTGAACACAAAGTACGCACATACAACACAAAGTAAAACAAATAACTAAAAAAACTATTAAATATAATCCCGGCATCAAAAGCAAAGTGTAAACATTCCTAATGTGATTCCTGTTAAATTCATTTCTGTTGTTTCTCATTTTGGTAACAAAATGGCTTCGTTTACAAAACTTTGTGAGCTTTCAGTTTCACTCTTAATTTTTAAAAAATGTAATTTTAAAGTACTTACATTTTCAATGTTTAAAAAAATAGAAGTTAAAAATAATATAATTAATAGCCTCACTTCACAAATTGGGTTTTCATTAGTTTGAGTTGTTGCTAGTAATAAATAACGTTGGGTTCTATGCTTTAAAAACATGTGACTTCTCCTTCCTATCTTAAATTTCTCCTAATTTACTTTATTACTTACAAAGAAACAATAATGCTATCTCCATTATTCTTAGGCCTGCTCCACACTGTAAACTTTCCAGCCTTGACAGCATATCAGCAATGGATTCAGCTATACACAGCTGAATAGCAAGAGTTAAATCATGACAAAACAATATTCAGCACTCTTTTAGAAAACTCTAATTAAAAGCCTCAATTTAAACAATACTATTGTATGTGGGTCATTCCCTCTATATAGTTGCAGTTGAATCTGTATAAGTAAATGTGTTGAATGTAGTCATTGCAAATAATGAGCAATAATTTTTCTAGGCCTCTTATAGTCATACTTCTAGCAGAAGTCTATGTAGGAGCTTTTATGATTCTAGGATTCTCGGCCATTACCTCTAACAAGCTAACAAGGCAATTGTCTTGGCTGGAGAGCCATTTAATAAGTTTTGGGGACATGTCGAGGCCCACATATTTCTCTCTCTTTCTTCTCTTCTCTGTTTCTCTCTCCTCTTTCTGTCTCTCTCTTCTTTTCACCCTTCTCTTCTCTCTCTTTTCTCTTTTCCTTCTCGGTCTCACTTCTCTTTTCTCTTCTCTGCTCACTCCCTTTTCTGTCTTCTCTTTTCTGTTCTTCTCTCTCTCTCCTTTCTCTCTTCTCAGTGTCTCTCTCTCCTCTTTCTCTCCTTGCCATTCCATCCAGAACCTGGCTGAAGCTGTAGTTTGCCAGGAGCCTCAAAACTCAGCTGTGGACCCAGGCAGGAGCTTCTGCTGCACCGGGTGGGTGGCATTGTAAGAACCTACTGGCAGTGTCACAGCTAATGCCCAGTGTGACAGAAGCTCCTGCCTGGGTCCACAGCTGAGCATCAGAGCTCTTAGAGAACTACAGCTCTCGCCAGGTTCTGGAAGGGTGGGGAGACAGAGACAGAGACACCACTGCCTGCCTGGTGTGGCAGAAGCTCATGCCTGGGTGCATGGCTAATAATGCTAGCAGGTTCCGGGTTGGGGCTCCGGATGGGATATTCCACCACAGCAGCAGGGCAACGAATCAGCTGTGGATGCCACTAGCAAGTTCTGCCTCAAGGTTGCTGAACCTGCCCAAAGCATCCACAGCTGCTGCCCACCTGCTGGGGAGGAAGCCATGCTTGGGTCCACAGTTAATGCTTGATGCTGTTGGGTGGAAGCAGTCCCACCTGCCTGGCACCACACAGTGGCTGCAGCCACCAGCTGCCCATGAGCCAGATCCAATAAGTGGGCAGTCATCTACCTGCAGGCCAAATCAAATCTGTTGGTGGATCAGATCTAGCCCACAGGCCATATTTTGCCCACCCCTGCTACAGACACTAAACACACCTGTGGGTAAGGCAATCAGTCATTTAAACAGAACAACTAGCAATGCAGTAACTCCTTGATTATCCAAAACCAGAGATCCTGAACCAAGGTGTCATGGCAACCTGGGGTGTCACAAAACATCTTTTTAAGAGTGGCATTGGGTGCTTGGGCAACAATAGCACTGTTAGGTGTATAAACATTTACACATGATTTACAAGATAAATCTAGAGATTTCAAATAGGAATCCATAGTGTCAAAATAATTCTGACTTGTGGTTTTTCTGAATTTTCTGCAACAAAATTGCTCTATTATTTTCTGTAGTCAGTAAACGAGTTAAAACTAAAAGCTAGCATTTTCCAAGGCATTACATTAAACCGTGATCTTAATGGGGAAGGGAAGGGGGCTTGAGTCTAACAAGGGGTGCTATGAGTCTGAAAAGGTTGAGAACCACTGTCCTAACTTCATTAGCACCTGAAAAAATACATTAAAAAAACTGGTAGCCCTGGAGTTATTTTGTAACCATGAGGGTCCAGGGAAAATTCAAGAAGCAAGGACTTTTGATGGCCATGTCTCTTGTTGGACCAACTGTATAGTTGTGAGGGACATAAACAAGTTTTCAGGTATCACTCTACCCTTCCTCAGGATTCCTCAGGTACAGTGTTACCTAAAAACTTGTCTATGTCCCTCTTAACTATACAGTTGGTCTATTAGAAGACATCACCCACAAAAATCCTTGCCTCTTGCATTTCATTCTCACTGAAATTGCTTGGATAAGTAAAACCACAGCTTCTTCTTAAGAATCACATATGATAACATAATATATAATGTAAAATCATACCAATGCTTAATAGTGTATATATTAAAAAAAAAAGTTGAGAACAGGTTATCAATTTCAGAACTGTATTAAATAAAGCTTAAAAGGAGAACAGTGTATTATATTTTACCAACAGTTACAAGTTAGTAAAACAAAGTTGCCATTTAGATAATAAAGGTTTTGTAAGCAAGAATGTACTGAAGTCATTTGCCAGACCTCACCGATATTAATATTAAAGCCTATTTAAGTCAATTTAAGCATGCCAACTAATTTAAGCAGGAACAACCTATTTTAGTTTTTTGCATATAATTAAGGCACATTACATTATTATGAGTATGCTCTCAGCCTTTGCTCTGCTGTTTGCACCTCATTAAGGCTCATTACATTCATACCAAGAGCACTTTCTCTCTCAAAGCAGCTTGCAAATTAACAAAATGCATCCGATTCAGGACTACTAATAACCCAGCATTGTCAATAGTCAACAAAGGGTTAATTATCCATGTCACATGTTTTCTCAGCCCTAAAAGAAAGTTTATTTTCATTTAAATCTTTTCCTCACTGACACTGCAAAACACCTACGAACAAGCAAGCCAAGCGAACATTTTAGAAGAGTCTTCTTAAATTTTGCTACTCTAAAGAATAAGATCTCAATACCAATCCTGGGGCAAGCACTTCTTCCTCTAGAAAAGACTAAATAAAGGTCTTTTTTCAATATGTCCTAAATGTCATCAAATTTGGGCTCTGACAAACAAAAAAAGGAAGAGAATTCAGCAACAATGGCTCCTTGTAGCAGGAATGAACTCTATCACCTCTGCTGTTTACAAATGGAAGGGTTCTGACAGTCTAAGTACTTCAAATAATCTTAAATGTTCTGATAAAAAGCAAATCTCTCCAGCAGTCAAAATCCAAACAGTTTAGGGATCAAGATAAACACACCTTCAACTTTCCCCACAAACAAGTGATCAGTGGCCAGCAAGTATAGTTTTAATGTATTCTGTATAAACCTAAATGATCAAGGACCTGGGGGATAGGCCTTATGAAGAGCGACTTTAGAACCTGGGTTTGTTTAGTATGAGTAAAAGAAGGCTGAGGGGTAACTTGATAGCTGCCTAAAAATATATCAAGGGAGAACACCAGGGTCTGGGAGAGCAACTTTTCAAAAAATCATCGCCTGGGAGGACAAAGACCAATGGGCACAAGCTAGCCAGGGAAAAGTTTAGGCTAGACAACAGAAAAACTTATTTCCATACAAGTAACCAAAATCTGGAACACACTTTCAGCAGAGGTGGTGCAGTCATCATCCCTGGCGGTGCTCAAGAGGAGGCTGGACAAACACTTTGTTGAGCTCGTTTGAGCCCATTACCTCCTGCCCATGCCAGGGGACTGAACTTGATGATCTTACAGGTCCCTTCTGGTCCTTCTTCTATGTTTGACAGCTGAAAATTATGTCTGTGTGATAAAGGTGCTTTCTAAAGACTCTATGAAGATTAGACCAAGTGTTTTTCTGTCATTTGTTTAGATATTAAGCTATATGTTGTTGCTAAGAGCTTAATTAAAGTTTAAGATGTAGTAAGGCCTTGTATGAAGTAAGGCCTAGTAAATTTAGCAGAGCCTTGAAGTAGTAAGGCCCTGTGGCATAGTTAAGATTAACCTTATCAAAAGAATGCAAGGCTTGTACTGCTATTGGTCAGTCTAAGGACAGTTGAAATTAAAAAAATCTGAATGGCTGTAAGTTATCAGCACAGCTCAGAAGTTATAAATTTGCTGGCACATCCATAAATCATTCAGAAGGAAGATTCAGCTCTGTGAAAGGGACTAATTAGCTGTTGACCTGAATTAGTGAGCCCATGGAACTCAAGGAGCCCAAGGACTGAACACCAGGGTCCTTCCCAGTACCTCTTGGGCAGCGCTGATCAGGGATGCCTGACTTCGCTGAGCTTTACAGAAGAGAAACGTGTCATACATCAAGCATCAGAGGGGACTGCCGATAAGTTGTCGATGCAAATTATTATTGTCTGTCATTATCTGTCTTAGTATACTATGTGTGGTCGTGTTTTTGTTAAGTTAATATACCTTTTTTACCTTTCTACTCTCAACCATACTCTCAATCCGGAGCCCTCTGCAGGCGGCTGGGACACTATGATTCTATGAACCCCTTTTCACAACCAATTTGATGCATTCTACTTAGCTGTCATTAAAAAGAGCCAAACAAGGGAGAATTTGCTGCAATACTAATTTACTAGGAAAAATTTACTGCAACCTTGAACAGAAAATAATCCTAATATTAATACTAAAAATTTCAAAGCCTTTGTAGAGAAACAATGGTGACAGAATGGTATTTGGCCGTAGTGATCTCTCTTCAAACAACTTACCTGTAATTGTTGTTTTTTAAAGACAGACATCATAAATTCCCACTCATGGATCTGGGCTTATGTGCAGCACTTAAGGGAAATTTCCTCAAGAGAGCAAGTGCTACTAATTTTGGTAATGTGTCACACTTCAATCTCAGAAAATTAATGTAGGTACTCTTTTTCTGTTCTTCAGTAATTCTTTTCTAAGACAGAAGGTGAAATGACTTCCATATGTACAAAAGATTAGGTCTGCACCTGAGCTACTTTTAACATATCCTGTAAAAATCAATTAAATATATCATTGAAAATATTACAGCCCTCAGAACTGAAGATGCTAAATATTTTGTATTAATGGTTAACAAGTAACAAATCATAGAATAATATATATATAATTATATTTTTATATATATATATATATATATGTGTGTGTATATATATATACCTTTAACCTGAGTGTCATCCACTGCTTTGTATTCTGTACTCTTTATTGCAAGTTCCACACCATATCCAGACAAATATGTTTTCCTGGAGCCTGATTTCTGCTTGAAGATATTATTTTGACAAGTTAAAAGATACACGTTTAAAACAGCATGCTTTAAGAAGATTACATTATCTAATCAATCAGGTTAAATGTTATGAAATATTTTAACATTTAAACATTTAACAAAATACTTAATTTGAAGTTTGTATTTTCAATACTCACAATATAGTTTATTTTTAAATAAAAAACAATACAAAATGAGCATAGATTCAGGCAAAACATTTTGGCAAAATTATGGTTGTTCCTTCCACTGGATTGAGGAAAATAGTCTCCCCTTTTTCCTGGTGCTCTCATATAGGTTGGACAAAACTTATAGATTCTGCACTAAATATATCAAGAGACTTCATTACTGGCATAGTTGATACAGCTACATAAGGTTAAAGCTGCCCCAACACTTTGTATGGCAAACCTTGTTTTCATCTAATAATTGTGTTTCTCCATGCCAATGCTGCAAGTGTTCTACTTAGAAGTTCTGGTGTCTTCATGTTTTGGAGCAAGAACTTGTAATTTGGTGTCGTGTGTATGTGTTTTTAAATATCTGTGAAATTATGCTCAAATTTGACCAAGTTATGAGACTCCAGAAAGCACTCAGCTTTAACATGTTAGAGACTTACAGCTACATTTTCCAATGAATTTCCTGTCTGCACTGAGCATGGTCCAGTCCACAGATGCAGGAGATTAACCTGTTTTTTTCTGTAATTGTTGCTCCTGGGAGCCAGAGATGATTGCAGTGTCAGGCACACAGGATGAGATAATGGAAACTGTTTTTCATCAATATTCCTCTTACTAGCACTCAGAAAGCAAGGAAGAGGAGGAGAAGCAGTGTCGGCAACTTTGCAATTTTGTCACTAGATCCAGCAACTTTTAGAGGATCCTAAGCAACACAAGTTTGACAAAATGGCACACGTATTTATATTAAGGAACCTGTATCAGTTTACCATGTGAAACACTTGGTACATTGTCTAGTAACATTTTTAAGGCTGAAGGTTCACCTGGCAACAGTTAGCAAAATTTGTCCGGCACACTGTAGATTGTAGGACCTCTTAAAAGAAAGCAAACGGGGAGAACAATGGGGGCTGTACAGGAGCAAAAGGGGAAGAGTAGATTGCAGGAGCAGAAAATTAAAAGGGAACAGTGAAGAGGTCTGTATCTAGAGTGTTACTATCTCTTTTTCAGTTTCAAAGTCTATATTAGGTAACTAATATAAAGTTTCACAATTAGAATATGACATGTATTTGATTTAAGCACACTGAAAACTTAAAGGAGAAAAGATACACTAGAAATAAGGAGGACAAATAAATGTAACATGGAAACTATATATTGAATTGGTGGTAAGCTGAGTCGCGTACCTGAACATAATGTCGGAGAACATAAATAATTTCCTCCTTCTGGGCCTTTTCAGACAAAACCTTGTGAAATTTAACAAAGTCTTTTGTACCCATTTCAGCATAAAGAATAACCACCGGAACATTCTCCTTGAGTGTAGGGAATTTATGATCTCTTTTAAACAGATATGGCCTTGGTCTATGATTAAAATCAAATATTTCTTAAGTATATATCCATAGTTCAAATGATACAGAATACATAAATAAAAACAAAGAGTTTTGTTTACTTTCTGTTTATCAAACCTTTATAAAATTAGATGTAAAATATACAAGCTATGTTAGAAACATAAAAAAAAATATGACTACATAAAGAAGGATTCAAAACCACTTTTCAAATGAAAGCTTTATAATGATGAAAATCAGCATCAATTAGGGGATGATTTTATAACACTTTATAAAGTGGCAGCTAAAGTAAAGATTAAAAAGGTCTGAAATGTCATTTGTTTAATTAGTGTACAAGAAGCAGCCTTTTCATTCAATAATGAGCCTTACAGCCACTGGACAGAACATGTACCAATCACTGAAGACCAGATAAATGGATGGGTTATCCTCTAGTAACTGAAGCCTGAAAAGGTTACCTGTATATATTCATGGTTTGGGGGGTTATGTCTCCATAACAGCACAAGGCTTTATATATATTAACGCAACCCTGCTTCTATTACACATGCATTATCTAACACTTGGAGCCAACACCATCAAAAGATATGCATTACCACTCTGCCTCAGTTCTTGTAGATGAAAGTCAACATCTGATGAAAACAAAACTCTGAGAAAGATGCACTGGTAGAGTAGGCATAGGCAAGGCTCTCAAAACGCTAATTATTAAGAGGGATCCTGGTTTTCTCTGATTTAAAAAAACTCCATTTTCAGTTTAAAAGATTAACCGCAAATCCACATTTTTCCATAAGATGAAACACCACTTATATATA
>JAGPOW010003316.1:106926841-106941510 GCA_030014935.1 Caiman crocodilus | reverse complement strand
GTGAGGCACCCCAAGGGAGGCACTCGGAGCCTGGAAGGTGGTCGGGCGCAGGGAGGTGGGCGGCTCGAAACGGGAGCGCCCCCTACTGGCCCGCCACACCCTCTATCAAATCTGACACTAAGTTGCTGTTGCAGAGGAAAATGATACAGGAAATCCCTCTTCAAGTCATGTATTGTAAGATTTCTAATGATGATCATGAGACTATTGTTGGCATTGGTTCCATTCCTTAAATGGAATTATTGAAATTTTTAAAATAAGTCTGTTTCAGAGGCCAAGTACACTTGTTTCTGACAGGTTGGTATCCTGCACCAATTATTCCAGGAAAAATAAATTGGTTGGTATCCAACAGGTTGGATTTATTACCCTGCAGGTTGGTATCATTTTCCTGAGGAACCCAAGAGACCTTGCAGTTAAACAGCCATTCACAATCTGATTGGCTACTTTTGTTACCAATAGAAGTCCAGATGAACAGAATTTGGAATAAAGCCTCAAAGCAATACCAAATGCTATGTATTTAAACAGCACCTCAAAAGCATCAAAGGCTGCTCTCAGGGAATGCTTAGCAATGAATGGAACTTCAGCAGCATTCAGGGCTTGGATCAGCCACCATCGTAGCACAAATTAGCCAATCAGCACAATATCACCTATGGTTAGTTTGGATAATATTGAGAGTTAATTACTTTAAGATAGCGAACTTCTTTCTCCCTAAACAGTAAGTGGTAAGTAGTAGGTAGGCTTCTTACCTTTTTCTATCCAAAGGGTTAGAATGCACATCACCTTCTTTAACACTTGAGCAAAGGCTATCCCTATCAGTAAATTTAGAAGTGAAAGGACAAGATGTCTTACATGATGCATCTGGTAAAACATACCTGTTTTCTTTGAACGTGCTAGTCCAGAGATTGAAATCTTAGCCTAAAATATGAGCTACGAATATAAAACACTGAGTGATTTCTTTTAAGGTTATCAAAAGGTAGTTTAATATAATTGCCATCTGGTCTTGCCAGAGGTAGTCTACATAAAGTCAGAAACCTGGTAAACAAGCCAAGGTCATGAGAAAAGCACCAAGTATCAGCAACAAAGGGTTTAGGACAGGGAATAAAAGGCAAGACAAGGATATGTGAACAGACCCAGCGATGCTTACAGAACGGAAGGTCAATACTTTGTGTAGCAAACGTCATGTATGAAAGCAGTCCTTTATGTAAGGAACTGAGCCAATTAGGTGGTTGAGCAAAGGCTGTATTGGAAACAAGCTAGGACTGAGAGGGGATACATCTACATGTTCATTAAAGCACCGTAATTACAGCACATTAAGGTTAGTATCTGTAATTACTACTTTTGTTACCAGTATGCACCATAATTGCTACTACTGCTCATTAGCACAAATTAATAGTCTTTATGTGATGCTAATGCACAGTAGATTTATTCTACTGTGCATTAGCAAGGCTGGCAAAAACCATGCTAACACACTAATGCGCAATAGAATTAGTGTACTATGACATTAGTGTCTCATGTAGACCTGTCCAGAGAATAGAAACTTGACTCATGTGAGAACTATCTCCTTCAGCAAACCCCTTCCCCCCCCACATTTATGTTTAATCAGATCTAATCTAATGCATTCATCCTGAATGCCAATTTGTGTACATTTCCAGTTATAGACTTTGATGAGGTTCCCACCATCCTGGAGTTGGAGCAGAGATTCAGGGCTACAAGATTTAACTGCGAAACCTTCCTACAGTGACATAGCCTAGAGGTGATACCAATTATTTAGCTTTCTAACCTTGGAGAAAAAGTTAGGTAAGAAGCAACAAGATGATGAATGATTTTCCCCCAAACAACTGAGACAACCAGCATGATTTAGGCAAGAAAATTAACTAGGAAAAACTCTGAATGTTGGTTTGTCTCCGGTTTCAATAGTTTGAACAATCTTCAGCCTTCATTCACCAGTACACCCCTATCCAAATGTCCTCAGGAAAAAGAGTAGAGAAAGGTTTGCAGGATTCCCTGGTTAATAAATCTCGAGTCATTCAAGTGAAAAATAAGTACTGGGCTACTCCTCATAAAACTCCCTTCCTTCTGTTATCTATTGGAAATTCAGGTTTCTTCTTGACAGCATTGCATAGGTTTTAATGAGTCTAGAGCTAAAGGAAAAACAGCCTTTAAAGTCTTATTCTTAGCGTTTGGGATGTTCACCCTGAATTTAATCCTGTTACTTTTATTTATATCTCATGAATTTTGTTAAACATTTCCTCTCCCACATTGTACAAAACCCAGATTCTGGTAGAACATTATTTGATATCTTGTTCATCAACGAAATTATACTTCTTTCCCTACGTATTTCCCCAAGATGTGCTTTTTAAATCTTTCCTCGAATCAATGCCTTCAGCTCTTTAAGGTTTCTTTTCTCTGACTTCTTTTGCATATATACTGACATTTTCTGAAACTTGTGTAGACAGATTGCTTGTTATATTGAAGGGGGTTTTTAATTTTCTGCTTGCTCTCTTATTGCCTATCCTCTTCCCACATAACTAAACTCATTTAGCATTTGTTTGCTTTCTTCTTAATTTCATGTTCACAATCTCTCATCTCTTGTTCAAATTTTATTTACTATGCCTCTATTTTGTGCCACAAAACATTTCATAAAATGAAATCTCTGCAAAGGCTATTTGTGCTAATTTATAATACTACATTTTGGTAAGTTATAGGATCACAGTAGCTGTGATAGCTCAGGGAATTTACAAGAAGAAAAATTTGTTTGATAATAATTGGAGTGGGTTAGGTGAAGGAGGTGGCTTCTGTTTTTCTGACATTCTCCTGCATAGTAGTGTAGCATATTTAAAGTTGTGTATATTAGTGCTTCTTTCCCAGACTTGATAAAGATAATTTTGTTTCTGAAACCTTGCTGGACATCTTTTAACAATATAGTTGGTCAAATAAAAGAGTTTGTGTGGTCCTTGTAAAAAAATGGGAGACAAATTCAAATAAACCCTCCCAGTACCACAAAAACACAAGAATAGAAGGGACCTGCCAGGCCACCAAGTCCAATCACAATCTCCTTTGCCAGGAAATTGCCCTCTTAGTTATTCCACATGGAACAGGGGCGGACAATTATTTCAGGTGAGTTTTGGCAAGCCATTGAGGGCTGCATGCCAGGCAGCCAGGGCAGATAATTATTTTCTAAATTTTTTAAGGGTCCCACAGGCCAGACAGAATGGCCTGGCAGGTCGCATCTGGCCCGTGGGCCACATTTTGGCAACCCGATACAGAATGTATTTGAACTGTATTGTCTAATTATGTTCCCTGTTGCCTATCTTTATGTTTTGTACAGCACATACCAGCAAAGCACTAACAGCACTCAGATAACCTAGATCTTATGTCAGTAGTACCAAGAAGCAATCATCAAAGACAATATGGGGGAAATGCAAGTATTTCTGTAAGGCTAAAACTTAGTTTCTGATTACCTTTGATGCTACTATGATTTTCAACATTCAACTTAGCGCCTACAAAAATACCGTATTTATTTGAATGAGGGGAGTTCATCTTATATTTGAGTAAATATGGCAGTAAATTTCTGTGGAAGTTCACATATTACTAGTATCCCAGGATAACATTCACCTGAACAATTTATGAAAGCATTACATGAACAGGGGTTTTTTTTCCAAATACACAGGTTGTGGATACAAATATGTATATTAAAGTTTACTACAGATAATCCATACAAGATATGTTTAAAATACCTACAACACATTTATAAAAATCTTTGAACACTAGAAAATCTAAAATGTCCTTAAAAACTGCAGAACAGTTCTCGCTGTTGCATAATAAATGAACTTTCACTATCACTAACAGTCTTCTAATGTCTACTTATCCTTAACTTGCCTCCTTAATTACTTATAATTAACTGAATTATGGTGATAGTTACATCCGTAAGTTCAAAGGATATGTCTTAAAAGGGACAGTCGCACAAATCAATACATTTTACAATATTTGTATGACTTTTATGATGTATGATTTTCTAACAGACTAAAAATTGCATAGAAATAAAATATAATTAGAATGCTTGATTTTTTTCTCTGCATGTTGCTTGTAGAGAAATAAAGTATAGAATATTTTATAATGAAGATTGAAGTTTGACATAAATATATTGCTTAAAAGTGAATAGGCCTGCAACCCAGTAAAGCACATAAGTACATATTCAATTTCAATCATATTTTAATCCCATAATTCTGCACTAAATAATTCTGGTCAGTGTTATTCACCGGTTGACCTACTATGACACAAATATGTTTTGCAAAAAAAACAAAACTCTTTAGTTGTTACATTGCTATATATTTTTTTTTTTGAGACTAAGTGGATTAACCAAATCATTTTTTGGAAAAAGAATCACTAATTATGATAGTGGGAAAAGGGCTGTATGTCTAAATTTAACCCTCCCATAGCCCCTGCTAACAACAACTGCTGAATTCAACAGTGGCTGTGATTTGAGTTAAAGCCTGAGCTTTTGCCTGAAGCAACCAGTGAGCTGGCTGAAGGCAAGTAAGCTGCTCTATGGGCTCAGCTTTCAGTCAGGACTGTGGAAGAATCTTTTTATCTTCTTCATTCTGCCTTCCCAAAACAAGATGCATGCCTTACTGGAGGATATAGGATATGTGAATAAAACATAGTACATTTTGTCACTGTATGTTGATCTTTAAACAGTTTTCTGTTCATGTGCAAACCATGCTCAATAAACCAAAAAAACCTGAAATTAATCAATTGAAATTCAATAAGGACAAAAGCAAAGTACTGCACTTGGAACCAAACAATTGCAGGCACAAATATGAACTGGGGCATTACTGGGTGGGCTGAAATACTACAGAAAAGGATCTGGGGGTTGCCGAACACTGCAAGATGAATATGAGCCAACAGTGCTCATTGCAACAACAACAAAAAAGCAAGCTTTTTTCTGGGTTGTATTTACAGCAGCATTGCTTGCAAGTCAAAGTGATTCTTCTGCTCTATTCAGCATTCAAGAAAGACACTAACAAATTAGAAAGAGCCTAGCAAAGATCAGCAAAAGTGTTATAGAGATCTAGGAAATCTGATTTACAAGAAAAAATTTAAAAAACAGGGATTATTTAGTCTGCAGAAGAGAAGACAGAGAGATCTGATAACCGTCATCAAATATGTGAAGGGTGGTTATAACAATAGAGTAAAAAAGAAGGGCAAAGGTGTCACCCTGTAGACAACTCATTGCCAGAAGCAGCAATAGTGTTTTTTCAGGCAAAGGTGGTCTACCCGTGTCAGAAAGCCATGTTGCTAATCTGGCAAGTAGGGCATGTAGCCACCATACTGGGATCCAAGATGGCTGCCATAAATTCACGTTTTGGTCAATATTTCAGCCCCGAGTAGAGTTAGAAAATTAATTTCAATGACAAATCCAACATTGTATGAACTGAGATAAATTGTAATGTTTCTTCATGGTAACCAACTTGGATTCCAAGATGCCTGACATGAATTTACAGTTTTGGTCATTATTAGATATCCAAAAGGTTTGCAAAATTGCTACATCAACTCTGTTCTGTTTCAGATTCCCTCAACATGAAAACTTTGATGATCTTCAACAAGAAACTGGCCCTTATTACCCTTAAGCAAATGTTACAATGAAGCTGATAGGATCACTAAGTCCAGTGAAGTGCAGGAGGTACAACTCAGAATCTACAAGATGCATCATATATCTCAAAACAGGTTCACAGTCAGCAATTATCCAAGGTTCACCTGCTGGATTTGCTCAAATAAATGAGGCATTTGTTCAACATAGGGCAGTTGCTGAATTCAACACTTGTTATGGTAGCACTAGCAAACTGCCCATCAAAAATGACAGGGAGAGGGGGGGCAGGCAGGGACAGAGGCTTGTGTCTGCCCCCCTAACCTTGGGCCAAGACCACTCCACACCTCCCCCTTGCTGCTTCAGGCCAAGGCCGGAGCCACTCCCCACTCCCCACCTCCCCCCTGCCGCTTCAGGCTGGGGCCAGGGCCAGGGCCCATGCATGGTGGCAGCTGCGGCTGCACACAGCCACCGGTAACACCCCCTCCCTTCTTGCTCCCCTCCCTTCCCTGTTGCTATGACAACAAAATCTAAAGACCTTATTGGTCAATTAATACCCTACTATAAAGAAGATAGTAATATGCTATTCTCTGCTGGAACAGGGGGCAAGACAAAGAGCAACAGCCTTAAATGGAAGTAAGAGAAATGTAGGGAGGAAATTTTCTCTATCTGTGAGTGGTTAAGCACTGGAACAGACTACCTAGGGAAGTTATCAAATCTCTATCCTTGGAAATTTTTAAGGGGAGGTTAGACAAACACCTGCACAGAATGATTAGGTAGGGGTGATTCTGCCTTGAACAAGGGGTTGGACTGGATGGCCTTCAGCTCTACTTCTTCTACTATGCTAATTTGAATACTTACGGAATAAGACTGTGTGACAATTTAGCAATCAATACTTCACAAAATCCAACAAATATTGTACTTAAATTACTCTTAATCCTCTAACTTTGTAATTTCGTCACACTAAAAATATCAAATTGATCAGGCATAATTTTAATGTTTACCCATCTTAGTCATTGATAGTAGTGTATATTGCTTTTTAATTTTTCTCTAAATAATTGTTCCATCCTCTTACCTGGTTTTGAAGTAAAACTTAAATGACTATTGGAAAGTCTTTTCATGTTAAATGTAAGAACCTCCAGGATTTATTTTTCCATTCTTTTGCCACCACCCCTAATTTGCCACAAATCTTCACGCAAAACTGCCAATGGGTCAAAATGAAACTCTACCAGCCATGCAGTGTAAACAGGCAGGGCTATTTTTTTTTTTTAAACTTTCCTACCTATCATTTCCTTACCTGTTTTTATATGAAGTTGTCTTATATTATTAACTTCTTTATATTATACTTTACATAATAATTCACATCATATTTAAATTAATTCTTTAACTTCCTTACTAGTTAATTACCCACAATGCTTCCCTTTCAACACATTGAGTTAAAGATCTCAAACATATTACAAGCATTGTTGAGTTGATTTTCTTTATAATCAGGGATACTGGTTTTCTCTGATAAAAAGACTCTCCAATTTTCAGATTTAAAAAAGTAATCCAATATCCACATTTTTCTGTGATTAAAATGAAACACCACTAATATATAGATATACACAACTGGTATTTCATTTTAATCACGGAAAAATGTGGATTTTGGATTACTTTTTTTAAATCTAAAAATAGGGGATTTTTTTTAGTCAGAGAAAACCAGGATCCCTGTTCATAATGAAATAACAGATCAACTTTTTCCTCCAGAACGTGTTCTTCCCTCACACGAGATCTCATTTTCTCTTAAAAGTGCTGGTTACTTCAATAACACTAATTCAACTGTACTGTACTATTATGCATATACTTACTGGCTTATATTTTTTTACTTTCCAACTCTATTACACCATTTAAAAATACAGTTGTGTGTGTGATACGAATCATTCTACCAGGTCTAAGTTTAATTAAAATAAAACTATATTTTATCTTAAGAAAAATAATTTAGCTGGAAAAACAGTGCTTTTCAGTTTTTCTTTCATTTATATTTAATAAAACACACACTGATGTTCATACAAGGAGCTCTACAGCAAGACCACTATTGAGACATAAGGATTCCATCAAGGAATCTGGCTTGCACTGGCAAGAGAGTAAAAGGGTATACATAGGACCCTTTCCATTCTCCATAAGGAAACTACTAATAAAGCGGCTTTGTACTTTCCAACATAGAGGGTAGGACCAAAGCTCTACTGTTCCCCCATTCATCAGCAGAAACTGAAGCTAGCAAAATGTCAGAACGTATTCACTAGTAAATTGAGGTAAAGTGGGCTTTGAATCAGAACCTGGTCCTTGCCTCACTTCTGGGACTATGCAGCCCTTTTTGTGTTTAACAAGGTATGAATTCTGTTGTAAACGAACAGTAACATAACTAACTTTTAAATGGATTTAACTTAAACATCTTGGAGTTGTAGATCAATCTTTTTTCCTGTATTTTTAACCATTTTCTCTTTATTTTTTCCAATCATACCTAACATACTGTATTTACATAAATTATATTTATACTGCTTTATGTAATGATGCAAGCCTGTTTAAGAACAGGGCAACTTCAAGGTCATCTTCAGGTTGACAACCCCTGTACTGGTCCATCAGGCTAAGCATTATCCATTATAGTGTTGTAGGTTTAGACAGCTCTACGTTAAGGAAGGAATGTCCAATTAATTTGGCCCTATGGGTTGAAGCCAGACTGCAGGGAACATGTCCATCGATGTGACTGCTAGATTTACTGCATTGGCATGGCTAGAGAGCCAGAGGACAAAACTGCCACCGCTCACATCCCTCTTTCCCCAGTTGATTTAGTTGTCAACCACATTCAAAGACACCAAAATCAGCAGCAGGGTGAGCAGTGGTAGCACTCATCACTTGGGTTCCAAAGCTGTGCCAATACAGTGGCTCCTGCAGGCAGCAAGCGGATCACTCATAGGCTGTCTGAAGCCTGCAGGATGCTAGTTGGACAGCCACATTTTAGGCTAAGAGTAGTTATAAATATTCAGATAAAGGCAAAACATGTACTCAAATAAGGTATTGCCTTTGTGACAGGGGAACTTCTACAAAAGAATAATGAACTGTCAGTCTTTATTTCATGGGAACTGCGATGTTAATAATTAGATGATAATTATATTTAGTATGTTTTGTATATTAGAGCTAGCATGCTTTTTCATTTACTTACCTCCTTGCTTATAAATTGTTAATTCTCGTACAGTTTCCAAAAATTGCCAAAACTTCTCATTACTTTCTTCTGCAATAAATTCACTGTTTAAAAATAAATGAAATGAATTTGTCCATATGTTGAAACTGTTTAATAGCACAGATTTAAAAACACTATGGCTATTTAAAAGTGGCAAGTAACAGTCCAGTACCCTTCTATTATAAAATGAGGAATGTGAACTTAATTGTTTCTCCCAGTTAAGGAAAAGATAAAACCAAAATGCTATCAATCTGATAGAAACTCAGCAGTCAGATATATTCACCAAGGGATGAACAAATTACTACCTCGTACAAAAATAGATAAAAGTGATAGTCTGCTTTATTTTTTCCACATGTACAGCAACATACAAAATATGAGTATGTAATTAAATACACATACAATTTTATTTGCCTAGTAACTACAATTCATACATGAAAATACACATTTCATAAGTTGAGAATTTTCCATTAGTCACAAAATACACACCCATGACAATGACCTAGCTGGAAATCTAATGCAGACTCTGACATCTGAGCTTTTAAGACAGGTCATTTGTTTCTAATAGTTAAAAACAGTTAAAGGCAACTGCTTGGTATTGCTTTAAATACAGTCTCTCCACTTAGCTTACATTCTTTTAAACCAAACTTCTATTTTTAAAAAGACCTCTATTTTTAAAGACTATTTTCAACTCTATGGTATCCAAAGTTCACACATACATTTACTGCTGTTTGTCTGAGTGGATTCTATTACTTTCCCATGTGTATGAGTATTTCACACAGTGACAGAAGAGGTAAAAAGTTTGAAAATGGGATCACAAAACCATAGTTTGGCAGGGAAACTAAAGCTATATGCAATGCTGAATCCTACTTTTATTTACTTCCTTGAAAATTGTAAAACGAGAGGATTTCAAATTAACATGATTCATCCAAAGTTTATAGGTGTGTTTTTGATGGGTTTATTTTTGTGATTTTGTTTTTACTATTATAACTATACATCTATCTCCCATGCCAACTATTACATTTGACACAAGTTTCCCCGGTGGTGATGGGAGAAAGAGGAGATGTGTTTATTGAGCACTGAAGTAGCAAAGTGTAAATCAGCTGGTCACTGCTCTTCGGTTTAAGCTATAATGCATTTAAGCAGGGAAAACATGAAATATGTCAACTGCTAGACTGAAAAATATTTAAACAATTCCAAGGTAGATACCATATATAAAGATACAGTACCATATAAAAAGGGACAAAGGCATATGAACTGTTATGTCAGTGGAAGTATTATGATAGTCACACTGCAAAGAGAGGACCTCACTGAACTTTTCAAGCTTCAAACTGATCATTCATTATTTGCAGACAGGAAAGGATCAACTTTAAAGATGGGCTATTCCACATCTGTCTACTGGGAGGTTTCTGTACCTTCCTCTAAAGCCAAGAGCCAAGGTAGTGTTACAATCTAACTCATTCAGAGATGCATAAACTTGCATAAGCAACAGCTCACTTTGTCAGACACTATGATAGGGTTAGAGACGCTTTGATAGACCCACACGGCACTGGGCACTGGCAGTCCTAAGGGTCACAGCCTTATGACATGGACACAAACTTTTGGGTTAGATGCAGTGTCCTGGTTCTCACTCGACTCCTCCCTCCATGTATCTCTAACTGGCTGGATCTAAAGCAGGGGCGGGCAATTGTTTCAGGAGGAGGGCCACTTGCAGAGTTTTGGCAAGCCATCAAGGACTACATGACAGGCACCCAAGGGCAGATAAATATTAATTTTCTAAATGCTTTAGAGGCCTCGTGGGCTGGATAGAATGGCTTGGTGGGCTGCATCCAGCCTGAGAGTCGCATTTTTCCCACCCCTGGTCTAAAGCAAGTTTTTTGCTGGTGCCTGAAAGGCCTTAATACTGTGAAAGGATTCTTGCTAAATCCTTTCACAGTCCCCTAGAGGAACCCTACCCCTATGCACTTTTACCACATGGAAAATAGAAAACCTTATTCAAAGACTGCATCGTGGTATAAAATATTCAAAGTTCTTTATGTCCTGCTTGGAGTAAAAATACCTTGATATGATACTGCCTTCCTGGATAGAGTACCCTTATTTTTTATGAGGTTCCTACAATTTTTAAAAATTCAGAGCACTTACACACATGCAGGGAGACTGCTCTGATGTGCTGTAAATTGAGTGTATTGGAGAAGACTCAATTAATCAAGCCTTCTGGAGCACAGAAATTAACATGCTCCAGCAGCCTCCATTGTCACATGTTTGTGCTGAAAAATCATGGCAGGGCGCTTTGAACTAAAGCTCCTCAAACGAGTTTTCATTCAAATTGCCCAGACACTATTTTTTTCAGTGCAGGGATACCAATACACATGATGCTGGGGCACTTTTATTTAGCATGACTCACTAATTAAAGCACCACTTCCCACATCACCAAGCATGTCTATAAACACCCTCAGTGACTTAATTTATCCAAGGTCCTGACTGCAGTAGCTTCCAGCACAGCAAAATCTTGCACACAAAAGCGTATGCAGTTCGGAATGAGTTTGTCTAGAAAGTGCAGCTCCACCTGCCATCAGCATCATGCTCTCTCTTCCTCTCAAAGGAGCACATGGCCCAACTGACATGACTACAGCTCTGATTCAACATGGCAAAATCCCAAAGCACCAGGATCTCAGCTTTCTGACAAAAGCCTTTTTTTTAAAAAAAGTGCTTCTCAGCCTTTTGCTGAAGATGAAGTGAGGTGAGGGCATCCAAACCCCAAGGCCTCCAGGCCTGGAACCTACACATAGGATGCTTGCCTGGATTTGGGGAGTATCCAAAGCCCCAGAGGATACGTGCCTGGCAAAAGAGGCACACAGACCTGAGCTCAAGTTGAATTTTGGAACCCAATTCTTGGGCTTTGCCCAACTGAATTTGGAACTATAACATGGCCTTGAATAAGATAATAACAACTACTGGTATTATTATTATTAGAGATGCTCATTGCTGGGATTCCCCTATGCAGAGGAGCCCCCATACCTGCAGCAGACACCCCAAAAAACAGGCCCTCAATCCAGTCAGAGGCCTGTGGAGAGCAGGCGAGACTCAGCAACTCCTGCCAGGCTGCGATGCCCTTCCATAGTCAGCACCACACCTGGCTGGTGAAGCCTCTGTACCTGCACCCAGGTCTGGGCAGCTTAGGCGTGGGGCCATGCCCAGGGCCCCGTGGAATGACTCCCCTCCCCCTTTAAACCGGAGTACATTCCGTGTGTTCGCAGCCTGAAGCCGGCGGCAGCTGGAGGGACCAGAGGCCCGGGGTGGGGGTGGGGGCGGAGGCATCTTCCCAGCTGGGTGAGAGGGGGCACGCACCTCGCCTCCAGCAGCAGCGGCGCGGCCGCCCACTTGGCCGCCAGACGGGCCGTCACGGCCTTGCGGGAGACCGCGGCGCCACCCGGCCACGATGGGAGCGGGAGCAGCAGCAGCAGCAGCAGCAGCAGCAACGGGACGACCGCCGACGCGGCCGCCATGGGGAACGGGAGCAAGAGAAGGAGGCGGGCGCTCTCACATGACAAGCCGTTGAGACAACCCACTTCCGCACTTGCCACGCAAGAACCTAGAGAAAGCCCCACCCCCACGCCCAGTGGCTCCTGCTCATTGGCCCACCTCTGCAACACCCCCGGCTACTGGCCCTGGAGCGAGCCAATCCGAGGCGGGCGCTGTAGGAATGGCGGCGGGGCAGGGCAAAAACCGGGGACCGTTAGGCGACTAACGTTCGCCCTGCCCCGAACAGCCCTTACAGTTTCCCCCCCGCCAGGGGACGCTGGTTCGGCCCCGGAGCCGCGGGTCCCAGGTCGCTGCTGCTGTAGGGCGAGGGGGCGGGGCCGAGCTTCCCGAAGTCGTGATGTTTTGGAGCTTTCTACCAGCACCCGAAGTTGAAAGCTGCTGACAATGCTGGGGAGCTCGAGGGTCGCCGAGGCATCTTTAAAAGGAAGGAGCTCGGGGACGTTTAGCGGTGCAGCGCGCACGATCCCGCCTTGGAGTCCCTCTTTACACCTCACTGACACAGCCCGACCTGAAGCGAACCGGCATCGCCTCGAACATATGGACAGTCTTCAAATTAGAGGCTCGACGTTTTGCCGGCTCTTACGTGTTTCTCTACCGCCTCGCACACATCCTCCCACCCCTCCGCACACCCTCAAACCCTCCCTCTCAGTCCCACCCTTACACACACACACACGAATCCACCCTTCTTACACATCCTTCGACCCTTCCTCTGTCACCCGCCCCCCCCCAGCCTCCCTCCACACACACACCCCCTCGCCCCCGCCCCCCATCTTTTCCGGTGGATTTTCAGTTGTTCCAGAGTTTGACATGTACCAGTTTGGTGCCTTGTGATTTGTACCAGTCTGCTAGGTGGGCTTTCTGTGCATTTAAAACCTGGGTTTTTGAGAATCTGTACAATTTAAAAATATACTCTAGCTATCAGGATTTTGCAGAATATCTTAACCTTACAGGGTTCAATTAGGAAGTGTATAGAAAGCAAGCATGCAAGTGCTCTTTCCTGCCCAGGGCAGGGGGCCGGACTAAATGATCTGCTGCGGTCCCTTCTGACCCTAGCATCAATGAATCTATGAAAGAGAGAAAGAAAAGCTTGTGATGTTTAGGTCAATGCCATAGTTTTCAAAGACTGCAAGTGTGTGGATGGATGTCTGTGAGCCCTCCTCCCCCCACTTAGCACCTGAGTTTGGAAATCACTACGCAAGAATTATTTGAAATGTCTGGTTTGTTTGAAGAAGATATGAAAGATTTATCAGTGCAGCAAACAGATCCCTCCTTATGTGGTCCTCTTACATGCTAGAGTCTGGACAGTCCTGAGGGGTATCTGCATGGCCATGAACATAGGGACAGTCTTCAAATTAGAGTCTCAAAGACATGCTGTTCCCTCTTAAATCTGGTTCATCCCGCCACCCAACACACATTCTCTCTCTTTCTATCAGTCTTTTTTTTGAGGTCATTGTCTGAGGAATGTTTTATGCTCATACTGCTCTCCAGGTACAGCCAAATGAGAATTTGAACTTCTTTTTTCACCTCTTCTGAATGATATCTTTTGCAGTTAATTTTTATAATACAGAGGGCACATACAAGATTGGATAAGATTATGCCAGAGACTAAACAAGCACATTCAACAACGGTTTTGATGCCAAACTGATTAGACATTAGGTTTCCCACTTTGGTGAACACTGAAGAGCATGCTTAGCTTTAATTAGTCCATATTTCCTAATATCACTAGATTGCAGTGGTGAATGAGTCTGAGTCACTTTATATTTATTATAATACATTTACATAACTAAGTGCATAGAAGAAATAAGTAGTCAAGCCTTTTGTTCTGTTCACCGTTTTTACCCCTCTTTACAGCATCAGCATTTAACTCTCTCTTCCTCCTCATTCATTTCTGTCTGCCAAAGAAAGAATTCTTCAAGTCTGTCCAAGCATAGGTTTCAGAATTTGGGATAAAATTTTGGGCAGGGAGGAACAGAAAATAATGAAAGCCAGAACAAATCTATTTTTTATCCTTCTGGACAGAGGATTTGAATTTGATGGAATGAAATAGTCTAAAAGTCAGATTTAAGATCATCCTTCTAACATATGCATTCAATAACTATTTGAGATGAATATTTTTAGAAAACAAAGGAAGAAGGGAAAACCAGCACGGGTTCGTAGCAGGCAGATCGTGCCTGACTAATCTAGTCTCTTTTTATGACCTGGTTACAAAATGCCTGGACACAGGAGTACAGGTGGATGTCGTATACTTAGACTTCAGGAAGGCCTTCGATATGGTATCCCACCCCATACTGGTGAACAAGTTAAGAGGCTGTGACTTGGATGACTACA